>CM033399.1:29746841-30137597 GCA_019426215.1 Buddleja alternifolia
ATTAACGAGATGACACGCATATGTCACAGCCTCAGCCCAAAATTCTTTACCCAACCCAACATTGGATAACAAACACCGAACTTTCTCCAGCAAAGTCCGATTCATGCATTCTGCCACTCCGTTCTGTTGTGGTGTATGTCTGACAGTGAAGTGTCTGACAATGCCTTCATCCTCACAAAATTTCTGAAATGGACCACTCCTAAATTCTCCACCATTGTCTGTACGGAGACATTTGACATTTTTATCAGTCTGAGTTTCCACCATCTTTTTCCAATTGAGGAATACCTCAAACACTTCATCCTTTATCTTCATCGTATACACCTAAACTCTCCGGGAAAAATCATCAACAAAGGTTACAAAATAGTGCTTCCCTCCCAAAGAACTCGTTTTTGAGGGACCCCATACATCCGAATGAACATAATACAAAATACCCTCAGTATTATGGATTGCTGTTCCAAATTTAACCCTTGTCTGTTTCCCACGAACACAATGTTCACAAAACTCCAATTTGGAGTATTTCACTCCTTTCAACAATCCTTGATTTATGAGGAGATTCAAGGATTTTCCACCTGCATGTCCCAAGCGCATATACCATAGCCTAACTGCTTCTGAATTCCGATCATCAACAGTAACTGCTGCTACTGCACCCACAACTGTACCACCCATGTAGTGATACGTATTGTTGTTCTTCCGAATTCCCTTCATTACCACGAGTGCACCAGAGATGATCTTCATCACCCCATCCTTAGCTCTTACTTCAAAACCTTTCGATTCTAAAGTTCCAACGAAAATAAGGTTTTTCCTCACTTCTGGTGCATACCGAACACCATTTAGGGTTATGATTGATCCATCATGATTCTTCAAGCGAACTGAACCAATCCCAAGTGTAGTAAGAGGAGCTTCATTTGCTGTGAAGACAACGTCATTTTGTTCTTTGAAATCAAAGAACCAATCCAAATGTGGTGTCATATGATGACTACATGCTGAATCCAGCATCCATACTTCAGAAGCACCGCTGGATGATGTCGCCAATGAGAAGTCCGATTCGGCATCATCACACGCGGTTACATTTGATTCCGCCACGGCTTTAGAATTGCCCTTAGTTGTCAGCTTTGGGCAATCTCTCTTCCAGTGTCCTGTTTCTCGACAATAGGCACACTCGTCTTTGCTTAGTTTATGCCTGGACTTGGATCTCCCTTTCTTTCCTTTGTTTTTGTTTTGTGAACGACCTCTGACGAACAAAACCTCTGCATCTCCGCCTGAACTAACTTGTTTGTCCTTCTTTCTCAGTTCATAACTGTACAGGGCAGCACAAACTTCGCTAAGAGATACAGCAGCCTTCCCGTGAAGTAGAGTGGTTTCAAGAAACTCAAATTCCTCAGGAAGGGATCCCAACAGCATCAGAGCCAAATCCTCGTCTTTAAAAGTCTCATCCAAATTTATCAAATTGGTAACCAGTTGATTAAAACTGGTAATGTGACTATTCATAGTGGAACCCGAAATAAATGTGAAGCGAAAGAGCCGCTTCTTCAAATGGAGCTTATTCTGACAACTTTTCTTCAGAAACTTCTCCTCCAGTGCCATCCACAATTTATATGCCGAGTTTTCTTTCGAAAACGCATATCTCTGCTCTCTGGATAGACACGAACGAATTATTCCACATGCCAACCGATTCATCATACTCCAATCTTTTTCTCTATATCATTTGGTTTCTTCTCTTCAATAGCTAAGTATAGACCTTGTTGAAAGAGTGCGTCTACAACTTCGCTTTGCCACATACCAAAATGGCCTGTGCCATCAAAAGACTCCACTGCCAATCGCGTATTCGCCACAGTGGTTCTCGCCCAAATGGACGACGACGATGCTTTTGAGGTGTCTTCCATTTTTTGTTACAAATTATTCTTCAAGAGCCCTCCAAATGCGAAAGCCAAATAGCCCGAGAAAACTTTTCTGATGTGGAAGATCAGATTAAACTACGACCACAGAGCATACTCAGAATACCCGAGCTCTGATACCACTTGTTGTGGAACTCAGAGTCATATTCCACCAAATATAGAAATAGCGAGGGAAATATTGTACTAGAAAACCACACTAGATTTAATTCCCAGGAAAGATTGGAGGCGTCACAACGGTCGCGCTTAAAACTCAACCTCCTAGACAGAATTAACTAGACGAATTTAATAGCACAATATAACACTACAACTATAACTAACAATGGCTACTTGAAAAATAACACAAAATAAAGAACACTAAATATAACGAGGTTCGGCTAATTTAGCCTACGTCCTCGGACCCCACCAAAATATTTTACTAAAGGACTAAAGTGAAACTATTACAAACTATAGAGGAAGAAAGTAGAAATTGCTAAAAGACTTAGGCAATTTGGGATGTTTTTCAAAGTGAAGAGGTGGTCTCCTTTTATACAACAAATGAGCCCACCCTTTACAAATTCTATCTATGTGGGATATTTTCCGCTTTAAAAAATAAGCCACACTTCAATGCTTTATCCCATTTGATAAGATCACCACCCTGGTACAAGTAGACAAACCTTTTAATGACAACAATATACATAAATGTCGACCAATCTCGAAATAACCAGCTCATAAACTACCTTTCCACAAGCCAGATCAAGAACCGCGTCTCCTCTTTTTGCATACAGTTGAATTAAGACACTCTCTGTTGAATGGAGCTAGCTGTAAGAATGGAAACTTTTTTCTTGCGTACAGTTTTACATTGGATTCCAAAAACAGTTTGGCATTTAGTCATTTAGTCATGAATTTACTCAGGATAAAATCTTCATAAAACTATCAATCATAATAAAATTTCAATAAGTACCCAGTTATTGAGTTTTTTCAAGTGAATAATAGGGCTTGCTTCGCGCTGTTCAAGCGTCTGATTCGTCCTTCCACTGTAAGGATCAGCCACTATCTTAGTATGATCCTCTGAAAATTGCAAATCACCTACAATGAGAGCAATTCAATTTTTCCGGATAAGTAAACTTCAAATTCTGATAGCCAACCAAAATAAATAAATAAATAAAAATGAATCAACTAAAAGAGACGCCTGATAGCATCCATTTGATCCGAACTCTGATAACCAAATCCAAAACCCCAAAACACAAAGTTACCAACAAATTTGCAAAATTTTCTAATTACCTCAATTTAATTTCAGTCTAAGCAGCCAAAATACGATAAAGCCCCATTAAAACCCATATCGGAAATTACAAATTAAACCAAGAAATCAACTAAAATATTGCGGCTGATCAAATTATATTCTTACTATAATTGCTTATTTGAACTTAAAAAAAATAAGTACCTTCAGGGTCGTGCTTGAATTTGGATTGAGGAGGTCCATAAGAGGCGGAGGATGAAGATTCTTGATAACTTCGCTCCATGCATATATATATATATATATATATATATAATGTATAATACGTATATCTAACAGTATGATCCGAAGAAACTACTGTAGATCTGAAGAAACTAGGTACCGATTTAGTTCATAGATATTTCTGTGATTCAAGAAACTGAGTAAGAAAATAGAAAGATTAAGGTAGCAAAACAGCGGAGGGTTAAAAGAGATGAGAGATTCTTCTTAAGAATAATGAGGAAAGTGTTCGACCGATGTTCCTAGAAAATTTATTATGTATGCTGTTATGATTCAGCTCAACTCTGGGAATTAAAGCTGAATCATACCTGCATTAACACAATTAGAAGATAGAAACACAAAATGGATTTGCAATTGAAGGAAAATGCAGAATAAAAGAATGAATGCAGCAAAGGAAAAACAGATGCAACAGTATGAATTTTCCCTTAGATTTCCGAATGAGAATTTGTTACAGCTTGCTCACGCATATATACCCTCAATTCTGAAAATATTCCCTGACAGAAAAACTAATTCTAACTAATTGAAATTAAGATAAAAGATGCCACGTCAACCTCGATTTGTCTCCCTAATTTGATTAAGTAAAAGTTGAATGCATTTTCAGTCTTTCTTCCCCGCTTTTATGCGTAATTGCACGCTTCCTTGTTGACTTGTTGACCTCCCCCTTTGAGTACGTTTTTGTTGTTCTAAAGGACGTTTTCTTCACTGGATCATAACATTGCCCTCCCTTATTTTAGGCTTGACCCCAAGCCTTAACCTCTGGAAATTGCTGCGAAATGGTAACCCAATCTTCCCATGTAGCCTCGGATTGTGGGAGGTGTGACCACTCAATCAACATTTGAGCTACAGCTGTGTTGTTGCGCTTGATTAATCGGCGAGTTAAAATAGAAACCGGCTTAAGTATAAAACGACCATCTTCGTCCATAATGGGAATAGAAGAAGTGGTGGCTTCCCTGTGATCAATGTTGCGCTTAAGAAGTGACACATGGAAGACAGGATGGATTTTTGTTGTTGCTGGAAGTTGTAGACGATAGGCCACCTCTCCAATGCGTTCAAGAACTTGAAAAGGACCTGCGAACTTTGGGTCAGCTTCCAAACCTTGCTACTATGCATGGAGCGTTGTCGATATGGTTTAAGCTTCAAGTAAACTAGATCACCCACTGCAAATTGCCTCTCGGAATGGTGCTTATCTGCCATATGTTTCATTCGGTGTTGAGCCTTAAAAAGTTGCATTTTCAAATGATCAGTGATCACTTGTCTATCTTGAATCAATGCCTCCACTCCTACCACTGAACTGCTCTTGTAAGGACCAAAACCAATCTGAGGTGGTTTGTAACCATATAACGCTTCAAATGGAGTCAAGGTAATGGCAGTATGGTAGTTGGTGTTATACCACCATTCTGCCATAGGTAGCCAAGAGTTCCATTTTTTAGGGTTATGGCCACACATGCACCTGAGATAGGCTTCTAGACATTGATTAACCCGCTCAGTTTGGCCATCAGTTTGTGGGTGATAGGCTGAACTGAGGTGTTGTTCAATGCCAAGAAGAGAGAACAAATCTTTCCAAAATTTACTTAAAAAAATTCTATCCCTGTCAAAAGTCACAGAAAACTGGTAAGCCATGCAGTTTATATATATGATCAAGAAAAATATAAGCAAGTTGAGATGCAGTGTATGGATGATGCAATGAAATGAAATGGCTATATTTAGTGAATCTATCTACTATGACCCAAATTGCATTTTTACCTTCAGATGGGGGTAATTGGTCAATGAAGTCCATAGTAATGTGAGCCCAAGCATGCTCAGAAATTGGCAAAAGCTGTAACAACCCAGGCAGCTTCACTGATTCATGTTTGCAGAGATGACAAATCCCACAAGTAGAGACCACAGTATGCACAAGTTGCTTCAAAACAGGCCACAAAAAAACTAACTGTACTCTTTGAAATGTACCTTGGACCCCTGTGTGGCCCCCCACACTGGACTCATGAAACCAGGTAACAACTTTGTTCCTCAAATCAGTAGAAGTACCTATGTAAATCCTTCCCTTGTACCGAATTATCCCTTCAGAATAAGCATATTGAGATACATCAAAAGAAGCCACAGTGGGTGATGATGTTGTGAGCAGTAGTGTCATTCACATAGCTATCATGTAACTTAGTGACCCAAGCAGGTTGTAGTGTGGTGATAGCTAAACAAGATGAGAGTTCTCTCCTGGATAAGGCATCAGCTGCTTTATTTTCAACCCCCTTTTTATACTCAATCTTGTAATCATAACCTAGAAGCTTGGTCATGTATTTCTGTTGAAGTGGAGATGAAATCTTTTGTCTGATCTGTTCGGATGATGAATTGTCCTTGAATGAGGTATGCTCTCCACTTTTCTACTGCTAGAAGAATAGCCAAGAATTCCTTCTCATACACAAATAGTCCAAGGCTTTGGGGACCTAAAGCTTTGCTGAGAAAAGCTATGGGGTGTTTATCTTGTGCAAGAATAGCTCCAATGCCAGAATAACATGCATCAATCTCCAAGATGAAGGGTTTGGTGAAGTTTGGCAACTGTAGAACAGGGGCAGTAGTCATTGCAGTTTTCAGGTTGTTAAAGGCCATTTCAACATCTTCATTCCATTTAAACCTTCCTTTCTTAGTTAAGTAAGTCAGTGGTTTGGCATTTACCCCATGGTATCTTATAAACTTCCTATAGTACCCAGTAAGCCTAAGGAAGCCTCTCAAGGGTTTAAGTGATAGGGGTTTGGGCCAATCTACCATACATTGAATTTTGCTTGGATCAGCTTCCACCACAGCTGCACTGATTAGATGCCCCAGATATTCAATTTTTTCTTTACCAAAAGCACACTTAGATTGTTTTGCAAAAAGCTGGTGGTCTACTAGTTTTTGTAAAAAAATCTGTAAGTGATCCTTGTGTGCTTCAATATCCTTACTATATATCATCAAAAAATACTAATACAAATTCCCAAAGATGGTCCCTGAACACTTCATTCATCAGTGATTGAAAAGAGGCTGGAGCATTAGTCAGCCCAAATGGCATGACCTTAAACTCATAGTGTCCAGATGAAGTTACAAAGGCAGTTTTATGGATATCTTTAGGGGCCATCCTGACCTGGTGATACCCTGCTCTTAAGTCTATTTTAGAGAAGACAGTAGCCCCTCCCAATTCATCCAAAAGATCATCTATAAAGGGTATAGGAAAACCATCCTTTACTGTTATGGAGTTGAGTTTTTTGAAATCTACACAAAATCTCCAGCTGCCATCCTTCTTTTTTACTAAAAGGACTGGAGATGAAAATGGGCTGGTGCTATTCTGTATCAATCCACTCTCCATCATTTCCTTAACCAACCTCTCTATCTCTATTCTTTGTAAGTATGGAAATCTGTACGGTGCCATTTTTAATGGTTCACAACCAGCCTTCAGGGGAATTTGGTGGTCATGGCTTCTATTTGGTGGTAGGTGTTTTGGTTCTGCAAAGATTTGTTGATATTTAGACAGTATAGGTTGTAGTTCTTGAGCATTATTCACCTCTTCTTGACTTTGAATTGGAGCAATCATGTATAGGCAGCCAAATAATTCTTTTTCTTTCTTTTTAAACATTTTAGATAACTGTTTTTCATTGATCAGTTTGATAGAGGCCTCTAATGGTGTCCCTTGTAGAGTGATCTTTGACCCTTCTTTTTCAAAAACAATTTTCTGAGATTCAAAGTCAAAAGTAATGGGGCCCAATTTCCTGAGTAAATCAACTCCAACCACCATATCACAACCACCCAGTTTAAGAATTCTAACATTAGCCTTGAACTTGTAACCCCCCATTTCCCACTCAAAATCCAGACACCTGGAAGTACAATCAATCCTTCCTCCATCTGCTACAGTGACTATCAGAGGATTGGTGTGTTCTAGCAAACACTTAAGCTTCTTAGCAGTAAAGGGATCCAAAAAACTATGAGTGCTGCCAGTATCAATTAGCATAGATAGGGTAGCATTGCCTACCTTACCTAAAACCTTAATGGTGTCATGAGTTACCTGGCCAGCCAAAGCATGCACTGAGATGTGAGGCTCCTCTTCGGTGTTCTCTGGTGCCTCTTCCTCTATTTCTTCTGGTTCACTAATCTCTTCCCCCATAATCACAAATAACTTCCTGCATTTATGTCCCAGTGTGTACACTTCATCACAATTAAAACACAATCCCTTCTTCCTCCTTTCATTCATTTCTTCAGGGGTGAGCCTCTTGATAGGTGGATACTTACTTTCATTGAGTACAGTAGGTTTTTTGAAGTTAGTAGTAGTGGAGACTTCATTCTTCCAAGTTATGTTCCCCATTGCAGCAGTATTGGATTTGTAGTTATTCTTATACCCCTTACTCAAAGCATCCAACAACCCCTCTTGCCTCCTAGACAAATGGATAGCCTGAACTAGTGTGAGTGGATTCATGAGTTCAACCATATGAGCAACCTCTCCCTTGAGGCCACTTATAAAACTTTTCACAAAGTATTCCTCCATTAAGAATCGGTTCATGGTGACCATAAAGGACTTAAGCTCCTCAAATTTCCCAATATACTCACCCACAGTATTAGTTTAAGTTAACTTGTTGAACTGTCCGATCACATTATCTTGTTGAAAGGGTGAGAATCTGTTCATAACCATTTCAGCAAAACGCAGCCAACCTATATGCTCCCTACCCTCTACATAATCTAGGAACCAATTGTCAGCAATACCCTCCATATGCATGCAGATGTCAATACCTTTTCAAAATCATTCATGGGATTGACCAAAAAATATTTATGACATTTTCGTATCCAGCCCCTGGGGTTTTCCCCATCAAACCTTGGAAAATCAAACCTAGGAATTCGAGTATTCGGATTACCTTGGTTTGAATTCATGTTATTCGGGTAACCTTGGTTTGGATTCATGTTTATTCCATTTTGAGTTCCAGCTTGCGCCCCAACCCTTGGTGTCGAATTCTGCGAGGAGGATAGAATTTCAGTTGCCGCTTCTTTACCCCTTGGATTGTTTACTGCCCTGAATAGCTCGTCCATTCTCCCCAGAATCATATCTAGTTGTCTCTGTGTATCCTTTTGTGAATTGTTTAGTGTTTCCAACTGTTTAGTTTGCTCTTCCTGTATTGCTTTGATTTCGTGCACTTCCTGTTGCTGTGTATCCCTCTTGTCCTGATTCATCAGTAACCCTGCAAGCTGTTCTTCAATGGAGTCAAGCCTGGAATTGTTTTTAGCCATTGTCAGTCAGAGAGCGCGCTTGAGGATCAGATTGCTCTGATACCACTTGTTATGATTCAGCTCAACTCTGGGAATTAAAGCTGAATCATACCTGCATTAACACAATTAGAAGATAGAAACACAAAATGGATATGCAATTGAAGGAAAATGCAGAATAAAAGAATGAATGCAGCAAAGGAAAAACAGATGCAACAATATGAGTTTTCCCTTAGATTTCTGAATGAGAATTTGTTACAGCTTGCTCACGCATATATACCCTCAATTCTGAAAATATTCCTTGATAGAAAAACTAATTCTAACTAATTGTAATTAAGATTAAAGATGCCACGTCAGCCTCGATTTGTCTCCCCAATTTAACCCTAATTTGATTAAGTAAAAGTTGAATGCATTTTCAGTCTTTCTTCCCCGCTTTTATGCGTAATTGCACGCTTCCTTGTTAACTTGTTGACCTCCCCCCTTTGAGTACGTTTTTGTTGTTTTAAATGACGTTTTCTTCACTGGATCATAACATATGCTTATTCAGAAGAAGCGGAAAAAATAAGTAGAATAAGTTAAGAAGCAGAAAAGAAGTGGGTATTGTTTGCAAACACAAATAAAAAGTGGTATTGTTTGCAAGTAGAAAGTGGAACAAAGTTGTAGTGAAGTGTTTGCAATCAAAAGTGAATCTTAATTTGACATAATGTAGTCTATTTAACAAATTTACCACCTCCATACTCAAAAAATGATCGCTCAAAAATCTTTCGATTGCTTCTTTCTAGTTTCCGTGTATCTATAGGTTTATCATAAACAATTGCCTCACCAATGCTACCAAACATCACATCTAGCAGTCTGACCTGATATGTCAAACCATTCTAACTATTTCCCCCCCCCCCCCCCCCCATTTTATCACAAATTGGAGGTTTCTTAACTAACTCATTAATTCGTTAACTAATTCAAAGAGCAACAGTACTTCCAATTCTTTGTGTATCCTTTCTTGCATTCTATTCGATATTCAGAAGAACTAGAACCGGTTATAGAATGAATGGTGAGTCAACGTCATTCTTTTGACGAAAACAAACGATGTAGTGGTTCAATGTTTTTCATTGTTTGCCAGGAATCGAATCATTTGAGCAATTTCTTCAGGAAATTATTGTGTTACAACATTAATTATCTTTCTTTCATGTATCAGAAATTCTATATGCTCCAATTTACTCCATGAATTCGAGTGTCTATAATCAGGTGATTCTAAGTCCGGTCTGTTTAACACCGTTGGATGAAAGGATAAAACCATAAAATAAATCAAAAGCACCTGCATCCAACGATGTTAAACAGACCCGGACCATCCTAGAATTTCCCTATGTCCTCAGTTTCTTCACCAGATATTCATAAAAAGAAAGGTTGACTCCATTCTAAAAGTCTTAACAATGTCTAAAAAACCTAACAATTTAAAGCAAAATCATGAAAAAAAAAATAGAAACCTAGAAATACATTCGTCAAGACATTTCAAACAATTAATTAAATGAGTGACCATTGACCTAGAATTTATTCAGAAAATTAAAATTACTTAAACGTAACACAAGATCATAGATCGAATTACACAATAACTCATAAACAGAAATTCACTTTCAATTAACATATCAAGAACTGCATATAAGAACATGAATAGATCGCCGTAAACATGAATTTTGAAGCGTTGAAAACGAAAAATCACAAATAATTGGAAATGGAAAAAGATGAAAAATCAGAATTTTTGATCATCTTACGGTTGCAGTTGGCGTTGTATTGCAGAATCTAAAATCTGGAAACGTCGTCGTTTGAAGTATTAGGAGAATGGAAAGAGCTAAACGCTGTCGTTTGGGTGGAGCCATATAAAATCTAAAATTATTCTGAATATATTGCAATAAGAACTTAATATTATTTTTTTCGTTTAACGTGATGTTATTATGAGTGAGAAAGTCATCGAAAAATCATATTACCAAATAATTTTATACATAATGACCACTTATTTAGAAATAAGAAAAGGTTGAACTTCAATTATTTCAGTTCTATTTGGCCACGCAATTGAAAGTTAAAATATTCATTTGGAGTATAAACACGATTTGAAAAAGTTTAGATTCATTTGTATAATATCGTTTATTTTGCTTGCTTTTAAAAAATATAGATTGTTAAAATTATAAATTGTAATTATTAACTCTATGAAAATCAATTTTTCCATAATCATTTAATATAAAACAAATCAGTCAAATTCACCACAAGTCATCCCGGAATGTGAATAAAATTCAGAGTAGATATAATAAAAAATGATTTGGAAGACTTCTGATACGTTTTTCTTAAGTGATAAGGTTATATATACATATTATGAAATATCAAATGATAACAAAATACAACCAACTAACAACTATTAAATTTAGCTAACAACTACTGTAAAAGTAACGGGAGTACAACCCTATGATAGTTTGGGGCTTTGGGGTTTAAATCAAGAGCTATTACTTTATCGGTAGAAGAATTTGAGAACCTATCCATAAGTAATTTTAACAAATTTCGAAATGACAATGAGTTTTATTCAAATTATTTTAAAATATTTGTCAGTGCAGCCCATAGAGATAGAGCTATGCGATCCTCATGAGTTCTTGAATTCTGGCAATCGTGATTATGAATTAGAGTAAAAAGAATTGCATTTTGTTTCCTTTACATGTTCAATCAAAATACCACTATATTTCTCTCAAAAGTTTCTGAGGAAAAAGAAAGAATGACATGTAGTCCAAGAAAATTATGTGCCTTAACTTCAAACTCAGCCCCTATGGGAAGATGATCACTTGGATGGAAATAATTCGGCCGCCCGCCAAACACAACAGAGGATTCTTTTCCTGGGAGCTCAAGATAGCTGACCTGTTTTATATCTCCGATAGGGGGAAAAGAGGATATAATCAAAACACTTGTATATATTTATAAACAACTCGGTCAAATTCACCATTATCACTTCTGATTGCAAACACTTCACTGCAACTTTGTTCCACTTTCTGCTTGTGTTTGCAAACACTACCCACTTCTGCTTCTTAACTGATTCTACTTATTTTTCACTTATAATCACTTCTACATAAGCAGTTGTATTTGCATACACCCCTTTAATTAACTATTAAAAAAATGTAATACTAAGATGAACATTTCATAAGAATCATGAACATACTTAAAAATGTAATACTAAAATGAGCATTTCATAATATTATGCATATCAAATTATCTTGCTTACTTGACTCAACAACATAAGATCAAGGGATTCTCTAATTGGTCCTAAGGCATTATGAAACGCATCTCTGTATGTGAACTCATAATTCCACTTGAAACCACAAACAAGTTATTTTTGTTATGATATAAAATCTATTCTCCTAAATTCTTTTATTTTATTTTTTTGGTAAATTTATTCTCGTAAAATTTATTTCTATAAAAGACTTGAAAACACAATATACTACCTTATGCCCGTGACTCAATAAAGTCACTGACACTGACGCGAGGCTTCAACAAAAGTGGCATTTTTTCTTTTTTTTCTTTTTTTTAAATTACTAATAGCCACTGGCGCGTCAGTTGCCTGGCAAATTTGTTTTTTTTAATTATATAAATTAATGTATATATAAATTGCGATATGTGTCTATATAAATTGCATGAGTGTCCTTTTTTTCTTGCGATGTGTATATATTAATGTATAACTACTTTTAAAAATTATTTTAAGATTCACGGATGTCATTGTATAATTCCATTATTAATCCGTAATGATGGTATATATATTACTTTATATTTATTGGAGTAGATAATTTAATGGTAAATCAACTATGTGAAATTCAAGATAGCAAAATTTCATAACTAATTTTTTTTTTTTATGAAAATTTACATACAATCAACAAAAATGACTGACACAAAATACAAGCACATATGAGATCAATGACGTGCCCAATCCATTTCATTACGTATTCTAGTTGTTTAATCTCTACATACATGACGACTGACACATAGAGTTTCGTTATGGAACAACTCAAAAGGGGGGGGGGGGTTATCCCAATAGTGTTCCCGTGGAAATGGCGTGTAGATCCCTCTGTACGTTGCCAAATATGGACGAATCCCATAATACGGTTTCACATAGTTTGCTGCTTCTACATCCCAGTGCTTGCATACAGATTGAACATGTGAGCAAGGTATTCCAAATTCACTCCATTTGCCACAATCACACTCCATTTTCCTAAGATTCACAGCGTACCTATTCCCACTTCGTCCTCTCAGCGGACGTGTGAAAACGTTAGCAGATTGCTCATGATAATTAAACATTTGTACTGCATTATGAGCGGTGCGCTTAGATTAATATGTGTACATCTTATGCACATAGCTTGTCCAAAGGAGTCCCTTCTCAAGCATCGCCTGACGCCCCGCCGACCTCAATTTGAAATGTTCTATGGAATGAAAAAAATGTTATCTTTGCAATAGCTGTGACTGGAAGACGACTAGCACTTTTGAATACATTATTTATGCTTTCAGCCATGTTGGTTGTCATAATGCCACACCGCCATCCTCCACCATAAGCAAAAGTCCATTTTTCTCTGTCAATCGCATTTGAATACTGATAAGCATCTCTATCATGTGTTTAATCTGATCCATAGCATTTTCAAACTTTCTTATTTGAGTCGATGAACCAGCTACCCAACATAGGTCCTTTAAGACCTTATTTTTGAAATAACTATTAAAGTTTAAACATACATGTCGAAGGCAATAGCGATGAACTACTCTAGGAGGGCAAAACTAGGGTATGCTTTCAACTGCTGAGAGAATTCCGGCATGACGATCAGAAATAAGACAAATACATTCTTCAACCCTTTGTACAAAATGTTTGCTCAAATTCTCTAGAAACCATTTCCAAGATGCAAGTGTTTCATAATCCACAATGGCGAAAGCAAGAGGAAATATCTGCTGATTTGCATCCATGGATGTCGCGATCAACATCTTATGCTTGTATTTTGTAAATAGATGCGTTCCGTCTATGCATATGACTTTACGACAATGTCAAAATCCATCTATACACGGCTTGAATGCCCAAAAGAAATATTTGATCACCTTTTTTCGATCATCATATCTTGTATCATAGTTATCCCATTCAACAACAGTGCCCGAGTTTCATTTTTGGATAGCTCCCAAAACTTAGGCAATTTTCGTACTGATTCCTCCCAAGTCCCATAAACAACCTCGCTTGCACATTTCAAATTGTACAAAGCCTTAGCATATGACCAAATTGATCATTTGCCATTGTAATGACGTTGGCCATCTTGTATGCTGGATCAGTGAGAACAATCCCTATCAACAGGATAGCACCCAAATTTTTGTCCAAGTTACAGTGATTGCGAAACACTAAATCCAAGAGACATGTATGAGGCCCATAATACTTTATGAGCTTGAAGCATCAAATATGTTCTTTGTATATTGCTCAGAGGAACCATCTTCATTATATTCTTGAGTTTTTGTGTTTGCATTTCACTCTCCATAGTGTCGGGTTACTTAACTCTATGTAATACTCGCGCTTCGCATGTCGCACTGAGTAATCTTTCACAGCACAGATGAGATGTTTCTTGTCTTTAAAGACCATGTGTAAGTCGAGATTTCCTTTTTTGAAATCATAAAACCTACCCTTTGATGCAGCTTGGATATCAACAAAGTCTGCTTCTACCTCTGGATATTTTCTTTTGTAGAACGGTGTGACTGGATATAACATGTCCACATTTACTATCGGAGCTATTGGATCGTTAACCGGCGCTTGATGTTGCGATAATGTTCGTATGCCAGGTTGTGACAATGTCTCCAACATGACATTGACATCGACATCTCCCTCATCAACAGATGGAATAGGGTAATCAATTTCATCTGGCTCTGAATCACTCAATTTTGAATCATTAAAACATTCTTGTTGTGGCTCATGGGCAAATTTAGCATTATCAGGCTCTCTATAACTTTGTGATTCAATATTGTGCTGCCAATTGCCCCCAATTTCATGTGATGTAGAGGCACCTACACAATAGTCATGCAACCCAAAACTTTCCATTCCTTGTGTCACCGCTCGCAAATCAGGTATAGCAAGTTGTGTTAAAAGCGACATGTAATGGTCAAGCTCATGGCTAACGGGCATCTCTTGTGTTAAAAGTGATGTGTACGAGCCCCACTCTTGGGATAAAAGCATATCCGGAACAATATTGTTGTACCTTTCATCTTTTTCAATATAAAGATGTAAGCTATTAATCTCACCATCAGGATCCATGAAAAACCTTAAGCTTTCATCATCGGTG
The DNA here is from genome assembly GCA_019426215.1 of Buddleja alternifolia. Lineage (NCBI taxonomy): Eukaryota > Viridiplantae > Streptophyta > Magnoliopsida > Lamiales > Scrophulariaceae > Buddleja > Buddleja alternifolia. Next base: position 29,761,763 of record CM033399.1, read on the forward strand.
ATCTCCAAAATGGATTCTTTTATCACAGATCGATACTCGCATGAATATTTAGCAAATACTTTCAGCGAAAATCGATCAATATCTATTCGAGTTCGCATATACAATCTCGCCAGTAAATCAGTAAAGTTTGTCGAACATAGTATTCTCATATACCCAACTGGAGGAATGCTATATGTGATAGAATTCGACTCTTGTAGTATTTGACCTAACATTAATTTTCTTGAGGTTCGACATATCTTCAAAAAATAAATAAACTAGAAAAATTAGTTCAAGGGACCACTAACTTATCAAATTCTAAAAAGTATATTTTGTAGTTTGATGGACATAAAAAATTGATTTCCTTGCCACTCACAATTATATTAAGACTAGGGATGGCAACGGGGCGGTTCCGAGTCGGTTCTCGTGGATCCGGAACCTGAACTGCATAGATTTTTGGAATCCAGAACCGGAACCGAAACAGCATAATGAAGGACCCGGAACCACGAGACCCACGGGTACTCGCGAAACATGATTCAGCCGGAACCGCAAAATTTTGTTCTTTTTTTTTAAATTGGTGAGATTTACAAATTAAACACCCCAAGGTTATCACCTGATCTTTGTATAAATGAAATAAGCAAAAGACATAAACTAATTTACTAAGTTGCAAATGAACAAAAATGGATTAATACTTAGATATGAACAAATAAACTAATTCAGCTCAATCTTACTGCTATTAATTAGTTACTCATCCTTAACCAGATTCTAACCATCAATTCAAAACTTTCCATCTTATTCGTTGAACCAAATCCTAAACTTCATTTGATCATCAAATTACCACAAAATTGAAATTTCAAAAATTTGTGAAGAGGCTCGTACAACACAGAATTCCATTCAAAATACTTCATCAGACCTTCCTTACTTTCTCTTAAAATACGAAACAAGTTCCAAAACATAAATATGTATACAATGTGTATACAATCTGAAACAAGTTCAAAAATATAAATATAAACATAAATAAGACATATAATTAAATTAAACAATCAACTCTTCAACATATTTAAAAAGATATATCCGCCAATTATAGCATATTATTTACGGATAATATCCGTAAATTTGCAGTTGAATGACTCCAAATATGAATTTTTTTCTCCGAAGCACAATGTGTACGATCTACAATTAATACAAACAAAACCATTAACATAAATAACTATTATATAAGTTCACAAATCACAAATAATAATGATATGTAAATTTATTTTTTACTTGATAATTTGAAGTTCAAAAAGTATCCGGATATTAATTTTTCTCAACCAAAAAAGAAAATCTGCTGAAAGAAAGTTGAAGAAAAATATGGAGGAGTAAACTGTTAAAGTTGAGAGAATGAGAAAATTTTGCAAAAGTGGAACTGAAAAAATTCTACAAAGCTGGGTGAATTTATAGATGGATTTAGGATAAAAAAATAAACGGTTTTCCATAGTGAAAAAAAAGAAAGGAAAATTGAAGACGACAATTGGCATGTCATCTTCACTTTTCGAAAATAAAAAAAAATGAAAATTGAAGACGACATGCCAAATGTCGTCTTCGATTTTCGAAAAAAAAAATTGAAGACAACATTTGGCATGTTGTCTTCAATTTTCGAAAATAAAAAAGAAAAAGAAAATTTATGAAGACGACATGTAGTATGTCGTATTCTAATTTGAAGACGATATACTGCATGCCGATTTATATTAAAATATAACGATTTTTAAATAATATTATTTTGAGAATTTTTTTTATATTATTCTAATAAAAAACCCCTTTTACGCAAGAGGTTTTTTATCGTTGTTTGTTATTTTTTAATATTTATTATCTTGAAAAAAATTTAATATTTAGCATTTTAATTATTCTTAATTATATCGTTAGAAATAATTTAAATTGTATTATTTTTGGCGTTTTAGATTTTAAGGAAAAAAATAAAACGACTACTTTTTCTTAAAAAAATAAACATTATTAAATAAGAGACGAAACACGATTTAAAATAAAGTAAGGGTTTGGTTTTCAGCGAAGGCAGACGAGGAAAATTATTACTGATACCAACTCATGAACCGGGGTCCACAACATATGGTAATTGCAATGTTACCAAAATGGGGTCTACTCCAACAGGAATGATGTTAGAGTCATTCATCACTCTTTTTTGCCCACTTGGCAAATCCATGGAGGATGGAAGATCACCACCACCCTACCCTATACTATACTATAATTCAATTCAGACCCTTTTCCCAACAACTTCAATATGACCCAGAAAGTACATAATGATCTACAGTAACCAACAGTGTGAACAAAGAAGCTGCAGCAAGTTAACCTAGCTGGATGGGCAAAGCGAGAGAGAGAGAGAGAGAACAATTTTGTAGTGTAGAATAGAATAGAAGAGAGAGAAATGAAAAGTGGGCAGGTGACAGCAGAAAAGCGAGACAATTTCGGGGAAAAGTTGAGGAGAGCGGGGAATAAAGGGGGACAAATCACTCCAGTCACTACCTTTTGGACAAATAAACAAGAATTAAAACCCTTAGAAGACTCTCAAGAATTGCGAGATACTAGCAGCAATATAGATACAACTTTTGGAGTTTCGGCCAGAAAGCTTGGTGCAACTCTTTGGGAACTCGATCAGTACAAACGGTCACTTGATAAGATGCACCACGGCGGTCCACGCCTGCGCCGCCTCAACCACCACCAGGTTTATAAGGATAGGGCCGGCCACCTTGAACCCCTTGATCCTTCACCTACTTCACCTGAACTGGTAAATAGTTTAAGGGTATATTATATATATAAATATATACCCTTCTTTTGTCTGTGTTTTTAACATTTGTAGTTGGTGATTTTGTTCTTGATGTGTATGTATATGTTGAGTAAAGGGGTTTTTTTTCTTATGACGAGCGTGTAAATATGGGTTGAACATTAATGGTAGAAGTGTCCATGTGGAGTGCTGTTGATTTGTCAGGGTTTTGTTGGTGGTTGGTTGGATTGAAAAAAACATTTAAATAACTTGCATCCAACGGTGTTAGATGGACCGATTGGAATGCAATGGACCGGTCCATCTTAGAATTTTCCGAGATAATGGGGTTCTTCATTATTCTTATGACAGAATTACATACACAAGCTGTATTTATGTATCTAATTCAATCTGATTGGTTTTACTACACAGCACTCTTGGAATTAATGGCTATTCTTATCAAACAGTACAATTTGGTATTTTTGGAACATTTAATTGGTCTGTCTGTCCATTTGCTATTGTCTGATCAACAGACAGCCTGATCTTGATCTAAAACAGAGTGGTTCTTAGGGAATACTACTATTTCGTATAACCATAATTATCCGTGTATGGTGAGCCGTATGCGGGTCCCATCCGATGCGTAGTTGCTATTGCCTCGGAAGCTCCTATGAAATACGTACCCTATAACACATGAATGTTAATGTTTAGTCTTTGCTTCTACATAGAGTTGTCCCCTGGTTGCCCTGAATTGCAGTTGTCTGATTTCCAATACCAGTATATCTTAAATTCTAGTGAATTTGACATAAGAACAGAATTGAAAACAAACATTTTCTACTCGTGACAAAAATTATGAGTAATCTCACAATTAGAAATAAGTTGTCTATCAAGGTCATACACTAGAGCTAGCCAAAAGTTCCAAGATATGTGTTCCCTGATATTTTCTCTTTATGAATAATGCCAGCCTGGAAGTTCGGGCAATTTGAGGAGGCATGTAGCGACATTGATGCAACATCATCGATTGACTGAGAGGAGTAGTCATGCTATACAACCCGTTTCACCTGCAAGTTATGGCAGTTCAATGGAGGTAAAATCATACTCTTGCTATTTTCTTTTTTGCCCCCTTAATTATTGAGGTACAATCATACTTTACACATTTGTATTGGGTATAATCAATTATTTCACTGTAGTTATATGTGTTAAAAATGACGGTCGATCCATGAGATCACCTCATGAGAGCTTGATGTGTACCTTGCTTACATAGTATTGACTTACATAGGTAAAGAGAGACCTTCAAAATCAAATATTAAAATAATTAATATATTCTCCTGACCTTCGCTGACGAAACAGAATTTAAGAGTAAATAAAAGGAAGAAGAAAGAAACGGAAAATACACTTTGCTAAGTAAATGATGTTCAACCTTTTTAAAGTAAATGGGTATTGGACAAACCAGATGAAATTATGTGAACATATTCCAATCATAGGTTGTTCCTATGCAAGGGATAAGATGCAATCTTATAGTAATTATTGCGTGTATAAGTTGCAATCTTATAGTATCAATTTTTTGTCATGTATCTATTGATTGAGATCATGGGTTTTTATAATTCATTAGATCAAAGTATATATATACTTTTTTTTTTATCCATAAAAATATGTGGACAAGCTCCTCTTGTTCTCTGGCATTGCTTGTATTATGTATATTTATGTTACAATCTTAAAAGATGTCCTTTTTCAATTTCTTGAGACTTTCTATTTTCCCCTCTTTGCTTCTATGAATAGATTTGTTAAACATCTGGCATTCTAACGGGATCTCGTTCATACGACTCATGAAGTGACTTTCTTTTATAGTTTCTATCTTCTTCCTCCATTCTATCTGTTTGATTTTGTACTTTGATGAGAAAAAAGGAAAATAAAGAAATGAGAATCAGACTGCTTGTATAACAAGGATAAATTACATAGACACCCCTGCATGATACCCTAATTACGTAAAACACACCAAAGTCTGGGAAATTATCATAACTTTCACCGTCAGTAAAACCAGATTACAATTCGACCCATGTTTGTCGAGTTGTCAGGATCTGATTGGGTGTGTGTTGAAAATTTGCAAAACGTCAGTGAGCTCGTTGTAATTACTCAATTAGTTAGTGAGGGTCTGGGCCTGTGCATGTAATTATCAATTCTAACCATGATTGATTTTCTCTTACTGAATAAAGTTTCTCCTTTTAATCAGTATTTAGTAATATCCAAACTTTTTTCAAAAATTATTCAACAAGAACTTCTCTACTGCAGATTGCACCTTATAACCCTGCAGTTACCCCTACCAGTTCCATAGAATTAAAAGGGAGAACCGGGGAGGCAAGTTATAGCTTAAGAACATCAACAGAACTTCTTAAAGTTTTAAACCGTATCTGGAGCCTCGAAGAACAGCATATCTCTAATATGTCTCTTGTCAAAGCACTGAAGAAAGAATTAGACCACGCCCGTTCCAGGATCAAAGAGTTGCTGCGTGAGCAACAAACTGATCGCCATGAAATGGATGAATTGATGAAGCAAATGACAGAAGATAAGCTATTTAGAAAAAATAAAGAGCAAGATAAAATCAATGCTGCTATAAATTCCATGAGGGACGAATTGGAGGACGAGAGGAAATTGAGAAAGAGATCAGAGAGCCTTCACAGAAAGTTAGCTCGAGAGCTTTACGACGTGAAAACAACTTTTGCTAACGTTTCTAAAGAATTGGAAACTGAAAGGAAGTCGCGTAATTTGCTGGAAGAGCTTTGTGATGAGTTTGCATTGGGAATAAGGGGATATGAAAAGGAACTCCATGCAGTGAGACAAAAATCTGATAAGGATTGGGATGAGAGAGATGATCGTGATCAGTTGATTCTTCATGTATCTGAATCGTGGCTTGATGAACGGTTACAGATGAAGATGCAGCTGGGGCAAGAAAAGGGGTCGGCTGTAGACAAATTGAGCTCCGAAATTGAAGCTTTTCTTCAGACTAAAAGAAGTGGTAATATAAAGAGTAATGCCAAACAGGGCCCAAGAGATCCAAAATACCGAAGAAGTTCTCTTGAGTCGATCCCTCTGAATATGGCTGTTAGCGCGCCTCAAGGTGATGATGATGATGATAATGATTCTGCAGCTAGCGATTCTAATTGTTTTGAGCTAAAAAGCCATAATAATGAAAAAATGAAGCAAAAGCAGGTGAAGAAAAAACCCGGGTCGTCTGAGAAAGTGACAGGTCTGAGTCCTTCCAGTTTGCAGGTGAAATTTGAAGAACAAATGGCTCAAGCATTGTCACACGGTGAAAGTAAAAATCGTGTCGAAGATCAAGAGCAAATAATCTCAGGGCAAGGAAAAAATCAAGTGGAAATTAGATCTGAGAAATGCGAAGCAGCAAAAGAAATCACTGGATTTAATTCGAATAACATGATTGAAAATTTAATCAGAAATCACTATTTGTTGTCTGAAAGTGGGAAAAATGAACCTGACAACGATTATAAGGTGGCTTCATCTATTTGGAGGAGTCACCCGAGTCCGGTTCGTCAATGGACTGAAAAATTGCCGGCCCGTGAGGTCGATGCTTCTGAGTCGTCTTCGAAATTGCCTACGGATTTGAAGGAAAATACTTTGAAGGCGAAGTTGTTAGAAGCAAGAACGAGGGGTCAACGGTCACGCTCACGCCTAAAAGCTTCGATTATCCCGGCTTCTAGAAATGAATGATTTATGAATAACATTTTCCATCCTGTCGAGAGATTGTGCTTTGTGAATAATATTTGCCCAGGTAATTAAGATCATTTAGTGAATGTTATTATTATATTTACCAGGAACATAAAATTATAACATGACATAACGCAGCATCTGGGGCCTTATTAAATTTTTTGATATTGTTTGGTGATAATTGCTGGCACATGCTGCATGAGAACATACGCAGTTTGATTAATTTGTTGAAATGTTCAAACTAGTATGCAAATGGCGAAGTTGTTAGGAAATTTAAGAAGCATAATATCAAAAATTAATTTATCAACATGAAATTAATTAATCTTACATCTTATATATATGAATATATATGAACCATCCGACGACGGGAATATGGTGCACTGAAAGTATTGCTCCCGGTGCATCTATCACCACTAGGGGTGGGTATCGGGTCGGGTATTGGGTCTATCGGGTATCGGATAGCGATTGTCGCTACCCAATTGATACCCGAAATATTTCGGGTTTTGGGTACGACGGTTCCTTGCATACTATAACAAAGATTGCAAGGGTGAGATGGGAATCAAAACAGAGGTTGTTAGCCCCTGTTTCGATGCTATACTTATTTTTTTATATTCAATTATAATTTATTAATCCATTTAAAATAAATGATTAACAACTAATCAATCAATTTATAATTTATAACAACTAATCAACTTTTTACCACATGTGAAATGAGAATTGACAATCGATAAGATAACAATTTTTACCTCCAATAAATTCCAATGATAGGTAGGAGAACAATTTTGGTAATGATTTGAAGCGGACAAGAGTAATTTGAAGTTTGAACTTAGGAGTTTGAGAATTGGGACTTGGGAGTTGGGAGTAAAAACCCTTCCTACCTTTTTGTTCTGCTTTTGCCGTGTCACGTAGGGCTGTCCCAAAAAATCGGAAATTCGGTTAACCGCCCGAACCGGACTGAAAATCGAAAATTCATTACGAATCGAAACCGAACCGAAAATTTCGGTTCGGTTTTCGGTTTTTTTTTTTATAGAAATTCGGTTTTCGGTTCGGTTTCTGTTTTGGAGTTCGGTTCGGTTCGGTTAACCGAAAACCGAATTTTTTTAATTATTTTATTTTTTATTTTTTATTTTATTTTTATATAGTATAATATAGATAAAAAAATTTATAAAAAGTGTGTTTTCTAATGGCAACTTATAGGCAAAAAGAAAGAAAGTGACCAATTTTTTTTTTTTTATTTTTTTATATTATTTTTTATTAATTTTTTTTTCCAGAAATTCGGTTTAACCGAAAACCGAACCGAACCGAATTTTTTCGGTTCGGTTTTCGGTTCGGAATTTCGGTTCGGTTTTGGACCGAACCGAACCGATGAACACCCCTAGTCACGTGTGTGTGTTTATGTATTTGAACTACGGGAAAATTACACTAACACCTACTGCTATAATAGGTAATTACACAAATTTACTCTTTTATAATTGAAATTACAAATACTTAACTCTCTATAATTGAATATTACATTTACCCCCTTAAGATCAATTTTTTGATGACGTCAACATGTGAACTTCCAAAAATGTCCCTGTCTAAATGTCATTTAGGAAAAATTACACCAACCTCCACTATTATTTTTTTGAAATTACGCAAACCTTTTCTGTTATAATGCACTTCTTACAATCTCCTCCTATGTATTAAAACATTCCTACAATTTAACCTCTAAAAACCTTACATTTAGCCACCTGTAGGGGGGTGTTGGTAAATTCAAAATGAAGAGGTGTTTTTTGGTAATTACATATTATAAGAGGGGGTATGGCCGTAACGAAAATATTATTTCATTGTCTTTTTTTTTAATGATTTAAGTGAAGGCCAAAAATGTTATTTAGTACTGTTTCATCATTTACCGATGGTTTCCAGGGGTTAAATGTAATTTTCAGTTGCAGTGGGTTAGATATTTGTAATTTCAATTATAAGAGGGTAAGTTTGTGTAATTACCTATTATAACAGTGGGTGTTAGTGTAATTTTCCCTCGAACTTATATATATATATATATATATATTGGCTTAATATTTCGGGTACACAATGGGTAAATCGAGTAGGAAATTCCTACCTAATACCCGATCCGATTTATAATTTCGGGTTAGGGTATTCCCCCATACCTGAAATTCTGCAAAAAATTTCAACCCGATCGGGTTGGGTGGGTACCCGAAAACCCGACCCAAATGCCCAGACCTAATCACCACACATTCACGGTTGGGGGGTAGTTTTTATCACCCACAACCCATAAAGAAACCACCCTCAACCCATAAATATGTGGTTATGGTGCACCGGGAGCAACGCTCTCGGTGCACCATAGCATAACAAGGTTGAATATAAAAAGAAAATTACAAAATGTGAACCTGAGGGGTGTACGAGTGGGGATAAAGGGTGCGGAATTGAAGCTCCGAAACGACAACGTTTATTTTCCATCCGACGGCTCATATCATTTGAATCATGCTCGACAATGTTGTCTATGGCATCACTTATCATGAAAGTTATGAATAAATTGAGCAGGCACTATAAACAGCATTTGAATAGTATTAAGTAGGGCTAAGCAACAATCTTGCAAAACTGTCAGAATCGCTCGTACTGAATCGCACCAAATCGGTTTTGGTTAATTATTGTGCAAATCGCGGTCTCAATTTTAAAAGAAAACCACACCGTCAAGTTGGTTTGGTGGGGACTTTGGACCATACCGCACCAAAATAAACTGTGGCACTGCCATTAATATATATATATATATATATATATATATATTCTTATTTTAGCTTTCTCAAAATAAAACCATTTAATTATTACAAAAAAAAATGAAAATTGGCACTTATTGACCATTAATTTTTATGATGGTAAAAATCGTCAGTCAAAATTTATCAAGTGAATTACCACGTGGGGTGGAGAATCCGGACCAACTCACAACAAACTAGGTTGGAGTTGATGAATGTATAGACTGCACTCACTTTAAGTGAGCTTCCTACGTACTCGATGAATGGGGATCAAATCAATTCGTAGTTCTTTATTGAAAGTACTCTTAGACTTAGCAAGTGAATTTTTCTAGAGAGAGTAGATCATAATTTTTTCCACCTCCTCTCAGGTATTTATATGGAGCTGGTAGTATGTTGTGGGCCATAGGCTCAACTTTAGCAGTAGCTCACTAGGCTTATTAATATACCTATAAATCAACCGTTAGACTACTAAAATAGCCCACTTAATCTTATTGCCCTAATAATGTAACAGGCCATATTTCTGGAGGGCAGTCAGCCCTCTGGACTTGATTTAATATATTACCCGCGGACTTTAACCCACGGGTGGCGCCACGGCCCGAGCCGGGTGTTAAAAAATTTCATGTTAGACGTTTTGATGATGACAAGATAGGTTTTATGTTAGACCCCAAAGATATGTAACTTTATCTTTATTAGAATATGTATAAGCGTTTAAAGTTATCGAATTGTAATTTTATATAAGAATCTTTTATCTTCAAAGTCTTCAGACGATGATCTTCGATTTCACTTTGATAGACTCACCTAGAATTCTATCATAGCTTAAGCGCTAGATACAAGTCTAAAACTATAAAGAAAAAAAGACTTTTATAAAATTACAACTCGATAACTTTAAATGCTTATACATATTCTAATGAAGATAAACTTACATATCTTTGGGGTCTAACATAAAACCTATCTTGTCATTATCAAAACATCTAACATCAAATTTCCTAACAATTTTCCCTTTTTTGGTGATGTCAAGACCTTAATTCTTTTATAGTCCAAGAGATAGAAAGTCACCAAAGATAATATAAAGTTAGTGTTTGAAAGTCAGAGGTAAGCTATAAGTTATTACATATAGCAAGAAACGAGATGTTTCAGCAAACTCATTCATTCATCGAATATCATGAATTACAATGAGTTATAATTGGAAACATTCATAAAAACATAAAACATAAAAGCGCTTAAAAAAAATTTGAACTCTAGCGCTTTCTCTTTGATGAAGAAGTTTGCGATTTCTTCTGATCTTGCTTTTTTTGCTCTTGTTTGGAGAGCATCTCTGCAAACTTCCACAACCTATCGTTTGCTTCCCTCATCTTTTTATGAGTGTTGTTGGCATATTGTGCATGTCCCATTCTCTCGGCCAACTCCTCAAAACTATGTTAAGGCGCTTGTGCCAAATCGAATTGTCAACCCCAAGTTCACACAATAGTTCTTCAAAAATTTTGTAAGTCCTTGTGATTGGAGCTCTATTAGGATTAATATAAAGAGGCATATAAACAACAAACGAGGAATTCCTAAATCTTCAAGCAGCTCAACGGAGAAATCAGGTATTGGGTAACCTTTATAGAAACGAGGCTTGCGTTTCTTAAGGACGGCCGGCTGGATTGAATAAATCGCACTTTGAAGGTCTTCCCAGCGCTTATCTTCAGAGCTTGCCACGCTCTTGGACGGGCCTTTACCCTTTTCCCCCTTCTTGACATCAGCATCAAGAGGTTGAGATGAACGAATTTCTGATAAGTCTCGGCGGAGGAGCTTGACTTCATCTATTAAAAGAGCTACTTAAGCAGCAATACTTTCAGCTGCAGAGTTGCAAAGAGAATGACGTTCAGCATCTGCATTAGTATTCAGGGTCTAGCGAGCGGTTGACGATTTCAGAAAGATCTTTGACGAGCGGAACCATCTGATTCATGATAGTAATAGTGTTTTGGTTGGCCACATTCCGCATATCATTCAGTCGATTTCTTTCGACTTGATATAGAATTGAATTACTTTGATCTTCCAAGCAAGAGCATGAGCCCTTAATATCAACGAGAGAGTTCTAAACTGCTTTCTTGAAGTCCTGAGCTTTTGGATCATCGCTATGTGAACTATCACTAGAGGAATGCGCCTTAAGGGGTAACGGTTCTTTGGAAGCAACCGCTTTGCCACGCGCTGGATCTCGAAAGAGAGGTTCCTTAGAATCAACAACTGGTTTTTGTTCGGGAAGAGCAGCGTCTGGAGCATGGACTTTTGCAATGTCCATGATTACATCACCTCCATCGGCCTCAGCGCTAGAAAGATTTTCAACAATTAATGGAACAGGAGCGCTGATAGGGGCTTCTTCTTTGAAGATTGTCTCCACGTCATCATCTAATGACGCTTCTCGGACTAAAGAAACATGAGCGTCTGAAAACTCAAAAGCAGAATTTGTAAGTTGCGGCGCTGGAGAGTAGAGATCAGCTACCCACATGGAGAGTAGAGATGGAGAAAATGTGAAAGCCACCGCAACGACAAAAGAATAAGAGCATCTGGAATGATCTCTGGCGGAGTCATCCCCGTTGACGGCATTATCTGGATCCATGGAATGTTCTCTAAAATAGTTGATAGCTGAAAGAGTTGTTGCTTGAATATGGAAAGTGGACTTTCTCGAGCAGCTACCCACATTGGACCAATTACATCTATAGGATGTACTGGAGTTAACCTGGCGCTGGACCCTGGAATGAAAAAAAAAGAGTCCTCTGTTTGCTCCTTGCTGAAGTACAACAACCTATCTTCTGGCAGTATTTAAAGATTTTAGATGTAGTGCTTGCAATAACCTTCTAAGTATGGCAGGACAGCTTGAGCAAGCGTTGGGCTGCATTGCCCTTCTAACAAATCAATTACCTGTTGGTAATGAACGCTTAACTCTGGGGGATAAGATTCCAGAAAGATAAATTCGGAGAACTCATTGACGCTCGCCCCAGTTGCTGTTACAACATTTCTGGTAAAAATGTGGTCGAAGACTTTCACAGTATCTCTAAATTTCATACGATTGAAAAAGAAACTCATAACATTGTTCAGAGTCGACTTCCACATTGGCGCTTAAAGACTCGCCACTTGAAGTGCTGCTATCGTCTAGAACAAGGTTGGATTGACTGAGCTCAGCAAGCGCTTGGCAAAGAGATTCCTCAACTGGACGCTGAATAGATGGCAAAGATTGAACTGGCCCGAGTCGCTAACTCCTGGAATCAAGGCAATACTGGGCAAACTATTTGCGCTTATCATGAATTGCTTGATAGAAAATAGGGGTGTGCACGGTTTGGTTAACCGACCGAACCAAACCGGAACCGAAAAATTCGGTTGGAACCGAAACCGAACCGAGCAATTTCGGTTCGGTTTTGATTTTAAGTTTTTTGAAAATTCGGTTTCGGTTAACCAAACCGAACCGAAAACCGAATTAATTTACAAATAATATATAATATTTATTTATAGTGGGGGCTAATGTGAAATTTTGAATAATTTTGGTGTGATTTATGTAAAAGGAAAAATGCTAAAAACTAAAACTTTACTACCACTCATTCGATCTTCTCACACACACACCAGCCTCTGCCTCTGCCCATCTCCTTCGTCCTCTCACACACACACAGTCGACGATGCCGACGCCGTCGCAGCAGCCATCCTCCGTCACCCATCAGATCTCCTCATCTCCAGTCCTCACTCTACTTAAACTCTAACCCTAGGTAAGAAATTAAAATTAGATTATTTACTTTTTTATTTTGTAAATCAAATGGGTAAATTATTAGTGTAGGTTAGAAGCATAATTAATCACAATTTTGAGATTAATATTGTTAAATGTAGCCATTGTTGATTGTTGAGATATGAGAGAGTTTAAACTTCCATTGTTGAATGTTGATGAGGATTGAGAAGACAGAATTTAAATTTTTTGGCCCAATTTCGGTTATCCGGTAGGTTAACCGAACCGAAATCGAATCGGATTCTGTTAAAACCGAACCGAACCGAACGGTTCGGTTCGGTTTCAGTTTCGGATTTTTCCGAACAGAAATTTCGGTTAACCAAAATTTCGGTTCAGTTTCGGTTCGATTAAACCGAATGACCAGCCCTAATAGAAAAGCAGTGGGTTGGTGACCATTTCTTCAACTGCATGGTGCTTGGAGGCATATGCTTCAACCCATTCTGCTTCCTTAAGTAGCCACTCAGATCCGGCAGCTAGGATAGCTCTTATGCCACGATCCTAAATGCACTTCAAGGAAAGGAAACGCTGGAGATCTATGCTGTAATATCCATGCCAAACTCGTTCAAAATAAAGTTGCGCTTCGCGAGAGAACATCTGCTTGAGATCCGCTGGCTCATCAGGAATGGCGATTCCTTTAGCTTTCGACAAATGGAGAGGCTGCGGAGTCTCAAAGTTGGAGTAATGAGCGACTCTCTCATGAAAATGAGGATATCCAAGCTTGTTAAGCGTATCCTTACTTGGGCTCAGAGGAACTGGAGAATAAACATCATAAAAATTGAGCGTCTCATTCCTCGGAGGCCTAGACTCTGGCTCACTATGCAAATGAACGCTGAAGTATGCAGAATCAATTTCGGCCATAGTCCTCTGAACTGGCTTAGGAACTTTCTCTGGCTTAGAGGTGGTGATCTCAGCAAGAATATCAACCAAAGTCCTTTTGAGGACTTCCTCTTCTACAGTACTTGAAAAAGACTTGGACTTCGAAAACTTAGAAGTTTTGGTCTTCTTTGACTTTTTCAGGGGAGGCGCTGGATCCTCGGAAGCAATTCTAATAAGCTTCTCTTTCTGAGCTTCTGTCAAACCAAATCTTGATCAAACATGATACGAGAAAACCAGACATCAAATTTAATAGCTTCTTGAATACAATGTTCGGCATGTACATAACTTTCTTCATAATCCTCATGCGGAACAAAGTCTTCATTGAGTAAAGTCAGAGGAGCAAGAGCTGCGTGGTCTATATCTCTGTCTAGCACCACCCAATGTCTAGCGGCTGATCCACCCACAGTGTAAGGGAGATCACCTTCAGCGGTTGCAGCAACTTCTTGAGCCATTGCTACAACAGTGGAAAGGTCAACGTCAAACTCCACTGGCATACTCTCGGAAACACTGGCAACAGTGCCTGCTTTAGTATCGACTTCTAAAGGAGCTGAAAGAAATAAACACACCTTCAGGAGTAAATTTTCTACAGAAGGAAGAAAATCGAGAGAAGGCCTTGGTAGAAGAAATTTCTTACCCTGAGCGTTAGTCTCAGCAATTGGCTCCAAATGATGAACTTGTGGTTCACTAGCCTCAGGCTCCTTTTGCACATCAGCTTCAGCGGCTGATAGTTCTTGATGAGCGTCTGGTGCTCGGGAAAATTCTGCACTTGGCTCTGCAGGAGCGCTTGCGAGGGCGCTTGACTGTGGAAGACCACGAGGGTCAGATAATGTTCTAGTCGCTGGAGTACGAATCTTTTGGTGCATTAAAGAAATAGATTTTTCACGAGCGCTGGTAACGTAAATTACCTCAGTAACAGCTGGGACAGATCTAACTATTTTCTAGAGCTTAAGAGCTTCTATTTGCTCTTTTCCTCTGCTTCCTTCTGAAAATGCACGGGCGAAGGAGAAGGGGATGACGGATTTTTTCCGCTTAGATTTCTTAGAAGGATATTGAGGAGCATTCTTCGATTTCTTTAAACATAAGCCCAAAACAACATCAGCTGGGCGCTCTTCAGCAGGAGACGCCAACTCAGGAAAATCTTCTTTAAAACTCAGCTGCAGCAATTCTTTGAAGCGCTGCCTCTTTCTGCTTCTTGCTCAGCTTCTCTTCCTGGCATTGAGCGCGTTCTTCTTTTAGCAACGCACCGCCACCAATCGTAGGAGGATGGAGAAGAGTAGAAATCATCTTTTTACCTAAAAACGTTTCTTTTGGAATGGCACTTCCAGCTCTTGGAACATGACCGTTGTGATATGAAATGTAACTTAAAAGCAAACCATAGGATTTAGCGGGAGGCTTCTTCTCTAACATGGATGTTACCCTTTCGAAAATAAACCTTGGCCAATTAATTTGGTAGTTCTTTGCTATGGCGACCATCATCTGAAACTGCAGATGACTGATTTTATCAAACTAACCGGCTCTGCACTCAAGGACCTTTTCGCAGATGTCCGCCATGATCTGGTGCTTTGTCTTCAAATCCTTCTTCTTGAAGTTGTGCGAGTAGGAGGATTCTGCCTTTGATTTCATGAGTTCCCAAACAATAGAAAAATCTTCGACGGCGACATCAGAGGACAAAATCCCTTCATTTGGAAGTTGGAAAAGTCGGCAATGAGCTTTGAAGAAAGAGTGAAAGCTTTGTCTAGACCATCATCTGATAGCTGGGCATTCTCATAGAATTCTTTGAGAGTCACTGAGTGAAATTGATAATGACTGGTCATGAGAGGCTTCAAATTATGTTCTTCAAAAGAAATAAGAATACTACGAACTGGGAAGTGTTGTTGGGAGTGAAGATAATCCCAATAAACCGGGAATACAGGATTCACATGAACTTCATCCTTGGATTTTGGTGAAGAAGGAGCAGCAGCAGCAGATTTGGAGGATTTACGTGGGGCCATTTTTCAAAAAGTTTGAAGAACTTGATGCAGTTATTTTTGAAGAGAGAATAAGTTGTAGGGAGCTTTTAGAGAATATGAAAGTGGTCAAAGAAATAGTTCTGCAATTTCTTGTATTTATAAGAGAAAGGAAATAACTAATCAATTGAGATATGGCCACGTTTCGAATGAAATTAAATCTGTGCCGTAAATTCCATAATAGTTGGTGGGAAAATGGGCGATAAATATGGAAACTGCATTTGGTAAAGACAAAATATAAAATTTGGTGTCCGCGGTTACTTTTGCATTTACTTTTTGAATTTCAAAGGTTTTGAAATATTCAGCGTGAGCTGTACGCGCCATTTTCAGCGTGAGCAGTGTAGTGTATACACGCAAGTACATTCGTTGAACCGTCATTTTGAAAAGTAATGAGTACCCTTTGGTTTTCTTGATCAGAGGTGGTGAATGTCATGTCAGCATTAATTCCTTTGACTTATCCACTATCTCTATTTTGCGTCAGGTAAAATGCTCTTTTTGAAATTCATTTTACTAAGCGCTAACTGAAAATTGGTTAAGCGTTTAGCTTCTTTCAAGAGAATATTCACACACTGAAAAAGTTAAACACGTCTAAACAATTTTTAATGCATAGATACAGGTGCTTATGACCAATGCAAAGAAAAATATTTTTGGTCAATTTCACTTTTCTAATAAAGTTGTCCCTTTTAAGGTTCCCATTTTCTTTGAAACATTTAAACATAAAACAAGGTATATTCTCCCTAGATTTTATGCCTATAAAGTATGATATTTTGAATGATCAAGCATTTAAATCAATCATACCTAATTCACTTCTTAAAGTGAGAACGTTGTTCATTGAGCGCTTTGGTAAAGATATCTGTCAATTGTTTTTTTGTACCAATAAATTGCATAGAGATATCTTTCTTTTGAACATGTTCTGCTACCAACTCTGTGCAGCAGAATTTTTTGAGATGTCAGAAAAAGACTAAGTCACGCACCTCATGTTTAACACACTCCAGCTTGTGTCCAACGGACAAATCCCGAGAAAAATCTATAAATAGAAACTAACAGCTCAACACTAAATACCGGGAGTCCCTAAAAGCTCAAAACCTCCATAGCTAAAATATCTTTGAGCTTATACATCTCCACAGCCAAACCAATATCTCTTACCTCTTCATAGAAGAACCATCTTTTCTAAAGAGATATTACAAAAGTGTTTGGACTTTTCAAATCAAACAAACCGTGATAAAAATCCATCAACCTCTTCAATCTGTGTGACGAAGTTGTTGAAGACAAAGTAGTATTTCTGTGTGAGAGAAGCATTGTCAGAAGCAGATCTTAGCCGAGTTGAAATCTTTGTGATCAAGGAACTCGAGATCAAGTCTTCACCATTTGCTATTGTGTTGAAGCTGTCTTTGTGAAGCTTTGTGATTCATTTTAGTAAATGTCTCCTGTGTGGAAAAGAGTATAAGGACGTAGCTGGGATTACACAAACCCAGTGGACCTTACAATTCTCGTATCTTATTTACTTACTGTTTTATTGCTTTATTGCTTACTATCTTCATACATTATCATAAAGCATACATTATCAAATCTCTAAGAGCGACTAAATATTTTCTAAGCGCCTAGTTTTTCACACGCAGAGACTTGTACGAATCTTCAGTTGTGCTAACCCTGATATAAGTGTTGAGCACCTGATCCATCTTGATCAATTACTCAAACTATTGTCTAAGTTACCTTTCTAAAAACAAGCCTTAAAATTCGAAAAACAATTCAGGGTCTATTCAATCCCCTCCCCCACTTCTAGACCATTTTATATGCCACTTGGGAAAAACACCACGGATATGTTTAATTACTGAAATGCCCTTAGACATTGTTGGTGCACATCAATCTTCAATGCACTTCACTGTCGAAATTGTGTGCAAGAATTCTATTAAGTAGCTAAATCTTTAATGGATCAATAGGTTACTTTGTTATTTAAATTTTATTTAAGTTCCTTTTCTAAATTTGTTTAAGCCTTGCATGCAATCTGACTATGGTATTGGACAATTTAGGTTATTCTTGGCTCAGATTATGAATATCAGTCCGACTTTGTCAGGTTAGATGTTTAGGGTATTCCTCTTCATCTTGAATTAAAAAAAAATATCTAAAAAATCTGACTACGCTATTGGACAATTTATAGACAACTTTTTTAATGTTTTTGTTTAAGCCTTGTATGTTACTTCATTATTATATATGGACTGTTTAATAGGATGACTTTGTCCAATATGTTTAAATTTCTGTGAAGTTTTTGATTATGATATGTAATTTTTGGATTAATATTTTTTCGCTAAGCAAACTTTTTATCTATGTGAAATATATTGTTAGGTTTAGTTAGACAATGTACAAAGATTACAACTTTTATGTTAATATCCTAAAACGATTACAACCGCTCAATACCGCATCCTTGGTTTTATTTTCCAAAATGGCAATTTAAGATTTTTGTACCGAAAAACAACACTTGACAATTCGGTTTCAAATTAACTAAAAAAAAAAAGAAAAATCGCCCCATAAACGCCCCTAATATTAATTACACAAAAATGCGGTTATATAAATTCAATTCAACAATACAATACCAACACAGTAACACTTGATACTAGATAGAAGCTATCTTATCATATGTAGCATAATCGCCAGATAATTCTATGGTGGCTCCCGGTCCACTATCCACCATAAATTTACAACTGGTGGGCTGGTTTTCACAAGGTAGTGGGTGATGAAAACCACCCATCACTTGAAAATTTGTGGTGGATAGTGGACCGGGAGCACTGTTCTCGGTCCACCATAGATTTTGCCCATAATCGCCATCGTGTACCGCCTTTTCCAATGGTTAAAATGATAAAAGGGCATATTATCATTTTTGTCCTTCATATTTAATATTAAGATTATTTTAGCCCCTCATGTTTAAATTGGCACTTTAACATACATAATGCATTAATGCTCAAATTGTTGGTAATTTTATAGTAAAATTGTATTTCAATACAACTTTGACTACGTATTTAAGTGGCCTTCGTATCTCGGATACGGAATCTTATTGGCTAAAATTAATCTACGTACACTGAGAATAGATAAATTTAGCATTTCGAATTACTAGAACCCGATTTTCAATAAATGAGAAATTAATGGTTAACTGTATCCAGTGTCGGATCTACATTCCGGGGGGGGGGGGGCAATGCCCCCACTTAGATTTTTTTTTAATATATACATATTTTTTAATTTTAATTTATAAATTATATTAATGCCTCCACTCAAATTTTTAAAGGCCCCCCTCAATTCCAATTTTCATCTCACTCTCAACCTCTTTCAAAAGATGAAAACTGGTAGACTACAGTTGTAAAATGTAATTTACTAATTATTGTTGATCATTTTGTGTTAAAAATATTGTTTATATTTATTTTTTATTTTGTTCGATAAATTGTGCCCCCACTGATTTAAATTTCTAGATCCGCCACTAACTGTATCCAAGGTTAAAAAAAATGGATTACAATACTAAATATGGTGGGATCAAAAGTGACATAGTCCATGTTAGAAGAGGTAAAAAAAAAAAAAAAAACAGAGAGGCAACGATGAATTAAAGATTGCAAAATAAAACAGGGTCATTTTGGTTACCATGAGAATTGAGATAAATGGAATAAATATATTAAAGAGAGAATTATCTATATACCCCTTATAATCAATTACTAAAAAAAATTGATCTTTTCAAAATTACATAAATTTTCTCTCATGTTAAGACATTCTAACAATTACGTACGTACCCCTTATAAACCTCACAAATAGCTCTCTTAAGAGGGTTCGCATAATACTTTACCAAAAATTAGAGAAATTTTGGTAATTTACACTAAAGTGAAGGGGTGTACATGTAATTCAGCGTATATATTATATTAAGATAGATACCCGGTCCAAAAAATTGGACTCCAAACCTTGTAATCATATATATATATATATATATATATATATATATATATATATAGAGAGAGAGAGAGAGAGAGAGAGAGAGAGAGAGAGAGAGAGAGAGAGCATGAGGGGTCTCGAGAAACTACTTTGGACTGTCAAATTTTGCTGAAGTCAATTTTACTCTAAAAATTTGATAACGGTCTCATTTTTCTCTAAATTTTATCTTAATTCTTTTAACTTTTACTTTCTCTTTCGTTTTTTCTCTCACATTCTTTCTCACTTCTCCTCACACATGTCCTTTCTTCTTTTTTCCCCCTTTCATTTCTCTTTTATATATTTGATTTTTATTCAAAATATTAAATATTAAATTATTTCATTGTATGCTACTTGATTTTTATTCAAGAATTTCTTTTAATTTTTTTTTTTGCACACTCATCCTGTGTGCTAGCCGACGAGAATTTTAAATAAATAATACAAAATTAAATCAAAATTAAGAAAATAATACAAGAAAAAATAGGCAATAGAAAATAGCACATTCCGCGCTCGGGCAGCGCGGAATGTAATATTTAATTTTTTTTGTTTCTCTCATTCCGTGCTCGGGCAGCGGAATGGGCCAAATATATAAAAACAAATTGCATTCCGCTGTAGAAATATATATATATATATATATATTTGTTTTTTTTTGTTTATTGTTTGTTGTTTTTTTTCTTTATTTCCCGCTCATTTTTTTCCTTTTTTCGTGCATTTTTGAGTTTCGACTTGAATATATAAATTGTAGACTTTCCTATAGACTTTGTAACCACATAAGAATGGACTCATTCCGATACCCGAGTGAAGAAATATGACAAGTAAAAAAGATACATTAGAGCAATTTTTTTAAAAAAATAATAACGTTATCTATGTTTCCGGGTCATTTTTCTCCCTTTTTCGTTCATTTTTGAGTTTTTACTTGAACACATAAATTGTAGATTTTCATATAAACTTTGTAACCACACAAGAATTGACTCATTCCGATACCTGAGTGAAGGAATATGACAAGTAAAAAAGGACACACATATACGGATTTTTCAGAAAAAAATATTTTTTCGCCATCTTCACGATGACTTTTAGACATTTTTTGTACATTTTCAGGCTTCGACTTCAACATAAAAAATGTAGATTGACTTACAAAGTTTGTAACGGTATGAGAATTGATTCATTTCGATATCCGGGTAAAAAAAAACATGTTAAAATGGAACGAATTTTTCAGAAAAAAATATTTTTTCGTCATCTTCGGGATGATTTTTCGACCTTTTTTGTACATTTTCAAGCTTCAATTTCAACATAAAAAATGTAGATTGACTCGCAAAGTTTGTAACGGCATGAGAATTGATTTATTTCGATATCTGAGTGAAAAAATACAACATGTTAAAATGGAACGAATTTTTCTGAAAAAAAATATTTTTTCGTCATCTTCGGGATGATTTCTCGACCTTTTTTGTACATTTTCAGGCTTCGACTTCAACATAAAAAATGTACATTGACTCACAAAATTTGTAACGGTATAATAATTGAATCATTTCAATATCCGAGTAAAAAAATACAACATGTTAAAATGAAACGAATTTTTCCGGAAAAAATATTTTTTCGTCATCTTCGGGATGATTTTTTGACCTTTTTTGTACATTTTCAGGCTTCGATTTCAACACAAAAAATGTAGATTGACTCGCAAAGTTTGTAACGGTATGAGAATTGATTCATTTCGATATCTAAGTGAAAAAATACATGTTAAAATGGAACAAATTTTTCCAAAAAAAATATTTTTTCGTCATCTTCGGGATGATTTTTCAACCTTTTTTGTACATTTTCAGGCTTCGACTTCAACACAAAAAATGTACATTGACTCACAAAGTTTGTAACAGTATAAAAATTGATTCATTTCGACATCAGGGTGAAAGTATACAATATGTTAAAAAAAGACTTCGACTTCAACACTAAAAATGTAGATTGACTCCCAAAATTTGTAACGGTGTAAGAATTGATTCATTTTGATATCCGGATGAAAAAATACATTAAATTTAATAAAGACGTTTTTAAACATGTTGTATTTTTAAACCTATATGTCGAAATAAATCAATTCTTGCACCGTTACAAACTTTGTGAGTCAATCTACATTTTTGTGTTGAAGTTGAAGCCTGAAAATGTACACAAAATGTAGAAAAATCATCCTGAAGATGACGAAAAATTATTTTTTTTCCAAAAAATTCGTATATATATGTCTTTTTTAACATATTGTATATTTTCACCCGAATATCGAAATGAATCAATTCTTACACCGTTACAAAGTTTGTGAGTCAATCTACATTTTTAGTGTTGAAGTTGAAACCTGAAAATGTACAAAAAATGTCGAAAAATCATCCCGAAGATGACGAAAAAATATTTTTTTTCCGCAAAATCCGTTCCGTTTTAACATATTGTATTTTTTCACTCGAATATCAAAATGAATCAATTCTTATACCGTTACAAACTTTGTGAGTCAATCTACATTTTTTGTGTTGAAGTCAAAGCCTGAAAATGTACAAAAAAGGTCAAAAAATCATCCCGAAGATGACGAAAAAATATTTTTTTTCAGAAAAATCCGTTCCATTTTAACATATTGTATTTTTTCACTCGGATATTGAAATGTGAAATGAATCAATTCTTATACCGTTACAAACTTTGTGAGTCAATCTATATTTTTTGTGTTGAAGTCGAAGCCTGAAAATCTACAAAAAATGTCGAGAAATCATCACAAAGATGACAAAAAAATATTTTTTTCGGAAAAATCCGTATATGTGTGTCCTTTTTTACTTGTCATATTCCTTCACTCAGGTATCAGAATGAGTCCATTCTTGTGTGGTTACAAAGTTTATATGAAAATCTACAATTTATGTGTTCAAGTCAAAACTAAAAAATGAACGAAAAAGGGAAAAAAATGAGCCGGAAACATAGACAACGTTATTATTTTCTTTAAAAAATTGTTCTAATGTGTCCTTTTTTACTTGTCATATTTCTTCACTCAGGTATCAGAATGAGTCCATTCTTATGTGGTTACAAAGCCTATATGAAAATCTACAATTTATATGTTCAAGTCGAAGCTCAAAAATACACGAAAAAGGGAGAAAAATAAGCGGGAAATAAGGAAAAAAACAAATAATAAACAAAAAAAACCAAAAAAAAAAATATATATATATATATATATGTATATATATATATATTGCATTCCACTGTCAATTTTTTTAAATATATTTGGCCCATTCCGAGCTCGGGCAGCGCGGAATGGGCCAAATATATTAAAAAAAATTACATTCCGCGCTGCCCGAGCGCGGAATGTATTATTTTCTGATACCTATTTTTTATTGTATTATTTTTTTAATTTTGATTTAATTATGTATTATTTATTTAAGATTCTCGCTAGCCGACTAGTATTTAATAAAATAAGAGGGTCTAGAGAAACTATCTTTGGACTGTTAAAGTTTGGTGTAACAATCAATGTCTTTTAACAAGTGTGCCACATAATTTTCCTTCCCAAAGTCTTGTTAAGTCTTATTTATTTGATTTTGGTTAAAAACTTAATTGAGAAATCGATTTACAGTAAATAAATTTTTTAAAATTTTATTAATTTGTACAGGCATCATCGAGCATACTACGCCCACCACCCTATATAATTGTTAAAAGAATGAACCTGTCCTTTCGATCATCAGCAACATTTGGAGGAGCTGAACGAAAATTCTAAGGTGCACTGGGAGTGTTATTTTTGGTCTATTTTTCACCAAATATTCAAAATGAGTGGGGTGGTTTCCACACCCACCTATCCTATGTAAACCACCTCAGCCCAAGTGTTTGTGTGGTAAAAAATGGACTGGGAGTATCACTCCCGATCCACTATAGAATTACTCTGCAGCTGAACAGTATTAGTTCCTCTTATTTTGGTGGATGTTAATTTTTTTAGCCTGGAAGAAGCAATATTGAAGATTTCATTTGCTCCATCAATTTTTCTTTTTCAGAAAAATCAGCCTATGATATATATATATATATATATATTTATTAATTAGTTATTATAAATCTAGGCTGACATCTTTAATTAAATAATTAATTAACTAATTAATATATAATCATCCTGAAAAGTTGTGATTAACATCTACTTATTGATCTTTTCACTCAAAAATCTTCTCCCTATCAAGAGGAACATCTGGTCCCGGAGAATAAAGCAAAATCTATACGTAATCTCACATTGATTATCATGTCTGGTAAAAATTAAGTGTCAAATCACTCCAAAAAAATTATCAAAAAAATAAATAAAAAATCACTCCACAAAAAGAAATAAATATATTACAAACATCTATTTTCTAATCCTTTTTCTTATAGCTGCAGAGGGATGCATCAAGCTAAAGGTTAATGATTAAGCACAAATTGCAAATAAAACGTGTACAAATAATTTCAAATCAAATATAATTAAAATGCAGTATTTGAAGTTTTGAACTAATTGGAAATAGATAGTGATGAAAAATGTCAAGGAACTAATTAATATAATGCTCGTTAAAGATATAGAATTGACCAACATGCATGCACGGGAAAGGTATAAACGGAGAATTGCGGAAAGGTGAAGTAGTTTTCAAGTAACTGATAATATATATATATATGAGAAAAAGAAGAGGAGATCATCAGGTGTGCATGCTCACTTCTCTTCATGTTAATTAAAGAAAAATAATCAAGAAACGAAGAAAAAAATTAAGAATTAAGGAAATATAGGTCGACAAAAGCATTTGCGAACAGAGGAGATCTTTTTGTACGTGTCAGGCGGTTATTTATTCATGTATTATAAAATTCTATTGATTAGATACATGTCATGATTTACTCGAGTATTGATAATGAAAAATATAAACATGATTTGAATTCGTGACCTTAAAGTCTAATCTCATGGCAATTTGGTTGTGATAGACGTTTCATATTGCCACGAAAGTATTAAATTTCGATTTCGGTGTAGATTTCGAAATAGTAAATTTAGTGAAATTTCGATGGAAATTTTCGAGATATTCAAAATTTCGATTTTAATTTTAGAGAAATCATGAAAATTAATAAAAATACTTGAAAATTTACAATAAAAATTTAGATAACTTTAATTATAATAATTATGCATCTTTTACGTAAATAATATTGTATATATATAATATATATAGTGAATTTTGTTAAGTAGTATGATTAAAATATGTGGCAAAAAATATAAAATAAATATGATTCGAAAGTAATAACATAATCTCCTAGGAACTTCATCAAAACAAAGTACCACAGTTTCAATATAAATCATCATTTAAACCACATTGAGTTTCTCGAAGAATCTAAATCGCTATCATTGGTCTCTCTTCTTCCTCCACTTTCATATTGTATGTACAAATTATTAGTTAAATATTGACAACATTCAACCCATGTCATGAATGTTGGTAGTACTGCATATAATGATAGTAATATCCTTCTGATGTTGTATTCTACTTAACCACAATGGGCACAACATACTCGGCAGGAGTATTAACATAAACTTGTGGCAAAGGATATGAGTAGTGTTGATGTGACTTATTCAGGAACTACCACAAGATAACCACAATAATGTGGACTCATTTTGAATCGTCTTAAAAAATAAATAATTAAATATTATTTTAAATTTCAAAATATTTTTCAGGTTTGGTCAAAATTTCGGTATATATTTAACAAAGTAATTTTAGTTTATTTTAAGTTTTGGGAAATTTTGGATTTCGACAAAAGTTTTGGGAAATTTCGGTAGATATTCTGCAAAATTGGATCAAATGTAAGATTTCGCTTCGAGACTCCCAGAAATCCGAAATTTTGGTAGAAATTCTGAGATTTTGGAGGAAATTTAAGACCATGGTCACGCTGATGTCAACCATAGTGGAAAAGAATACTAACTTGTCTTAAGTTCTAACTAATTGTGATGGAAGAAATGTTAATCTAGTACTTTTAACAATGGTTTAAAACTCATGGTCTTTGCAATGAGCAAAACATTGACAGTGACTATAAGTTGTGGTCAATATTTTGATCATGCTTACAGATACCACTGCTAAAGTCGAGGTAAAACCGTAGTCAATCGATTTTGATCATGTCAAAGAAATTTTTCACCATGGCTATTGTCATGGGAAAAAATCAAATTTGTTGAAGTGTCTGTGCATACTTATAGGAATTTGCAACATAAGATTCCATTTGCGACAAACTAAGTACGTTTTTGATTCGAAAAAAGAAAAGAAAAAGTTTAAAACGACAAATATTACTGATTATACATCAACAAATGTGATTCAAAATGGACAAATATTTTGTGGGAGAATGTTAAATTTTGTGGTATATACTATTGTATTTTATAAAAATAGTTGGAAGTAGTGTTGTGATATAAAGATAATTTTTTATTAGGATTTAATGTATTGAGTAATTGAGTTGGTTATAAAATAAGAGATGGAATATATTTGATAGTGATAATAAAGTAGTTAATGATGAAAGATATTGTGATATGATTGAAAATATGTAGGGATATGATGGATGTTTGTATAAAAGAATAATGTGTACAGAAAATGAGAATAAGTATTTTTTTTTTTTTTGGGAGAAAATTTGTTTGTTTGTGAATTTTCATTTTCTGTTGATCCAAAAAATAAAAATTCACGTTAAAAAGTATGGCCAAACATAACCACGGTGTCTTTCCCTAATATTAATCTACATTACAAGTATATATATTTAATTTCTTTTATTACTCAAATCTAATCTTAATTCTTCAGTGAATAAGAAATTAATATTCAGAGTGAGCTATGGATGTAACGTGGATTGTCTCGCATAAGAAAAACAAACTTGTAGATATCACAATTTTGTGTTGATCTACCTTCGTATATATCTAGACCGAATATGTTGTAGGACCTAGACTTCTATGCTAATCTCATAAAAATAGTACAAAGTTACTTATGGAAATAATAAAGTAGAGATACTACTAGCTCCTTTACATTCTATTCCCTACCATTTCTGAAAGAAAAAATTGCAAAAAGAGTCATTTAAGATTTAAATGAATGTTCAAGTAATTTAAAAAAAGGTTTAAAATATAAACCATGAGAAATTTTTAAAGTTAGATATATACTATTTAAAAATTTAAATTTAAACTTTGAAAAATCCCAAAATTAAATTTTACCCAAAGAAATTAGAAAAATCTACTTGATCTTCCTCAGCACACCGTCGTTTGCCCCCCCCCCCCCCCCCCACCCCAACCCCAACCCCTGACACTCGCAAATGGAAAACACGTGTATAGATCGAGTTTTCGATCCTATTCATGCTCTTTGTGGCTAGGAAAAAAACTTTTTCCCAATCATGGGTTGCATGAGTGAGGTCCAAAACACGATCTATACAAGTATTTTCCCTCCCAAACATCAAACCTCAAATCGATTTGCATGTAGCAAAGCAAATCGATTTCACTGCTACAAACCGATTTTAAAAATCGACAAGGCGATGGTGGTTGGAAGACGATGTGATGCAAATTTTCCTTTTTTTTTTTTTTAACTTCTTTAACTTTTCCTTTTTACATTTTTTTTCCTGATTCTTTGAGTTCTTTTCTTTTTTCAATTTCAATCAAGAGTATTTTTTGTCATTTTAGTTTGGGCTTCGAAATTTTCTCAAATTTAGGGAGAATGAATTCGTAATTTAGGAAACCATCAAGCAATGTGAATATAATGCATCCTAAAATTTGAGACAGTAATTAAAATAGCTTCACTTATCGGACAAAAAATGCAATTTAATTTTCTCGCTTTCTCATATAATTATAAGATTTATGATATCAAACTATTTCTCCTAATTAAAATTATGGTTTTAAAAAGATATATTCTTTATAACATTAATATAAATCAGATTCCAAACAGAATAAAAACAGTACATGTGAATATTAATTTTGGAAAAATAATATAAACGAGGGTAAAGATATATATATATATATATATATATATATATATAAAAGATACGAGTGGGTAATAATTGTATGCATGTTTCCATGGAAAGATTCTGTTTAGAGAAAGGAGAAACCATGGGGGGGGGGGGGGGGGGGCAGATAGGGCACTTGTCACTCCATGAGAAGGAGGTAGAGGGAGCAGAAAGAACCTTTTTTGGTTTATATATATCGTTCTTGTTTCTCTTTCAATGGGACTTTCAATTTTTTTAGGGTTTCGTTCAAAGATTCTGAAAATCTCAGATGGAAGTGATGTGAGCTTAGATATATTACTTTTTCACCAAAAAGAATTACATAATGACAAAGTTATGATTTTTCTATACCACAAGTGGGGAAATAAAAATTAGAGCGATGCTTAGCTAGTTTTCAGTAAAAAATAATTATTTTTTCTTTTCTTTCTTTTGGAACTTTATTTCCTACGATTTTATAACCTTTTTGTGGATAATAATCGTAGAGATAGTTGTTTATATATATATATATATATATATATATATATGTGTACAAGTGCCACTTTGCATCTATGAATCAAGTACTAATATTCTTATGAAAATTTATATTATAATTAACTTAAAAATGCTGTATTAGACGCTTATATGTGTGAAGAAGTAATCGTAACAAATCTTTATTTAATAATAAAATAAATAAATAGAAACACACCTTATTTAGCAATTCATAGAAAATTTGAAATCAAGAACGTTTCTATATATGTACATTTTAATTATTAATTCACTACTTTCAAATTGAAGAAAACAAAGATATTATTATTTGAAAAACACTATATGCTGCAGAGTTTTCGCATTTATATTTGATTTGATAAGAAATCATTGAAATTGACCGACTTTGATAAATTTACTACATTACTACTTTCTAATTAATCAGAACAAGATGTAAAATCGGTAATATATCATCCTTGATATATATATAACATTACCCTTAATTGTTTAGGGCATTTGTTTATAACCTTTGAAGAGTTACAACATTATTGAACAATTAATACGTTTAAAACCACTAATAAATGATTAGAAATGGGTTGTGAAAGTTATCTACTCCCTTCAAACAGTTAATGGTATTTAATTAACTCAACTCGTTCAATTTCCTGTCCATTATAGAATTCAGATAGTACATTTCTGCATTTTATTTACCAAGCCTTCACATTCAAATCGAAGAAAATTACATATATTAATAAACAAATTCGAGGAGAACCACTGATATACTAACATATAGAATAATCCATGTCCCTAACTAGCCAGGATATATAATTAATTATTTGAAAAAAATAATAATTAAGAAAATGGAATTATAACTGAAGGCTTGATCAAGTATGAGGGCAGTTTGGTAATTGTGGCAAGCACAAGACAAGCCTGGGAACTTGTTGCACTCAGTGAGCAAGGCCCAAGAAACCCAATATTGACATTAATATTATGTCCTTTACTTCCTTCCTTCACAAAACCCTAAATCCTCTTCATTTGCAACTGCTCAACATTTCCTGCAAATTACAAATTAATATATTTATATATGTTAAGAACTTCATTATAGGATATATAGCAAGAAACAAATTAAACCAGAGAACAATAATCTGATTAATCCATAATTTAAACAGCAGTTCTAGTAATAAACCCTAGCAGAAAACTTGAAGAACTTCTGCAACATACTTCCTTACCTGATGCAGTTGGAATCTATCCATATATATCTATCTATCTATATATATATATATATATATATATATATAAAGAGTGAAAAGGGAGCTCCCTTCAGTCCAAGAACAGGAAGTTTAAGATTCAGCCTGACTCCCCCTTCATTCACTCAGTTACTGAGTAGCTACACATTAATTACTCAGCATTTGTATGAATGAGTCGGCAGCAAATTGAATCATATTGCCCCTAAGCTTGAACCGAAGAAAGCTCTCTTCCAAACGAAAAATAAATAAAATCAACCCATTAATAAAAACATGAATTAGAAATATATATATATATATATAGATAATTATCCACTCAAAGTTTCATGAAGTTCCTATATATGCATAAAGCTCCTTATCACTCTTCTTATTAATATAGTTGAAATATATATTTTAAGAGCTCTTCTCTGTAAGTATAGAAACAAGAAGAAGATGGATGGGAGAGAAGAAGGAAGGGGGCCATTTGGTGGGGGTAGTGTGTATGTATATTTGTGTATTACAAATTCTCAAGCAAGCAACTGATCTGATTTATTTGGGTGGAATACTGTCTTTATATAGGTAAAGTAGGGTGGGGATTAGACATTATTATGGTTAAAATAATATATCAATGAGAGAGAGATTCTTGTTTTTTTTGTTCGTCCCTGTTTACTCCCTCCAATTTAAAAGCCTCTTTTTTTCCATATATGTCATTGGCTCATACAGATTTGAGACATTTTCATATCTAACTCATTATTTGATTAGTACTAGAAAAGATTTTTAGTTACTGACCAAAAAAAATAAAAAATAGAAAAGCTTTTAGTCTAGGAAATTCTAAAGTGATTAGATCGTTTCTACGGGAGTCAGTCCAACAAACATTGTTGGATACAGATGATCGATGGCTCAACCATGGAGGAGCTACGCCGAGGTTGCTTTTGCTATATATAACGAACGACATAAAATTTAAAACTTGTTTCTTTAAGGGCAAGTGTGTGTTGGGGGTGTTTTTTTTTGGGGCGGGGAAGGGGTGGGGGGGGCGTGGATTATTCAATAGTCAAGTTAGTAAGATAAATCAATATTTGAGGTCATTCTAAATATAAAACAATAAATCATGTACCTTATAAATACTTTTGATTGGGATATTTATAGATTTTTAACAAGATGTACAACCTTATAGTTGATGCATGATACGATCCTATTTAACTCAATGTGACACACATATCTAGTCTACAAATGCGGGTTAGTGAATCAGGCCGGGTTGTCCTGAACAAAATTCCCTGGACTGTGAGGGCTGAGGGCAGATGGAAATCTCTACCACCACCATTTTGTATGGATTCTCTATTTCAATTTTAACATGGTGTAGTTATAGATGTGTATTAAATTAGTATTTCATATACGTGAAGTGATATTCGCCTTTCAAAATTGATCGTTGCACTCCTATCGTACTTTTTTGCTAAGCAATTTGAAAACATCCATGCCTTTTAACAATAAAATTTACCTTAATTTGGTTGACATAAATGCCCCCAGTATTCATCTTTCCCAACTTTTACTTTATCTTCTCATTTGTGTAAAAGAAAAAAAAAGACTTTATGTTGTAACTTTAACTAAATACCAGGCGAGACCTCTACTTTTTTTCATTTTGTTAAGTTCCTTCCACTTAATGAATATATTATATGTGCTTGCAGCTAGCAAAAAAAACCCATGTTTTTTGCGGAACTAGTTAAAGAATATAACATAAAGGAACATAATAGTTATTGTGATCATGGTTCAAAGTCACGATATCAATGTATTATTTCACATTCATCACAACGAATCAAAATATATTCTAAAAATATATATAAATATATAAACATATCAAATCAAATTTACACGAATACGTTCCGCAGTATATGTTCCCCAATAAATTTTCTAGATTTGAACTCAAACGCATAATCAAACAAAGTCATAGTAATTCTCTAAAGTATCATTCATTTGTAAGGTTCCCACATCGCCTTAGAAACACTCCTTTAATACCCAACCCTACTTTGAGGATTCTATTATAATAAGTGATGTATATGTTCTTGCCAATCCTTCCGGCACTAATTTTCTGTAGTTTATATAGTTCGAAGAGAACATGCAAACTCTGTATATAACTCTATATATTAATACCCAACACGTGTGTCAGATCTCACCTAAACTTACTAGTCAGTCATATTATATGCACTAAACACCAGTTAAGTACAGTTAAGCATTGTATTAAATCAAGACATAAAGTACAGTCACATCCATGTTTTAAACTGGTTCAAACCAGTATTTACAGTGCAAGTTACCATATTTGGAAAGAACCACTTTAGACACAAGGACATCAGATTTTGTGGAGTGCCAATTTTCTAATCAAATTGCCCGGAGCTTTTGGAAACAATCCAACCCATAACGTACAGTCCCAAACATAATAATTAATTAATTCGAATTCAGCTATTCAAAAATGTGCATAATTAATTTTATCAAAAAAAAATTACCTATATATAAATCAAGCATTTGATACAAGTGTCAGGGTCAAGGATAATCTCCAATTAAGCATAGTATTATCTAGGGATTAAGGGGTTGGGTGATACTTGGTGGCTCCGAGAGTCAAACTCTCGGGACATATCAACCGCACAAAGTATTAAAGCATAATAAAAAATATATATGTATTTTTTTATGTACTCCACATATGTTTTAACACTGCATCTGGTAGATATTTCTCGGGAGTTGGGCTCCCAGAAGCCACCAAGTGTCACCCTAAGGGGTTCAGATATTTGGTGGAATTAACTGATCTAAATGAGAACATTTGTAGTTTTTTATTTTGTATTTACTAAAATCCTTCTAAAATATTGATTTGTATGTAACTACTTGCAATATCGGATGGAGACGAGAGTTTTGAAAGACTTATAAGTCCCAAACTCCTCTCTCCTTAGCGAGACGCCTTTTAAGGACAAACTTGTGAGGCTCCGACCAAAGTGGACAATACCTCATGCAAGAGTGTCCGGAGTGCTAGAAGGCAAGTGCATGTCACATCATATTGGCGTCGTATGTGGAAACAAGGCCCTGTACCTTACAAGTTTGGAATTTGCAAATGGGTAGATTGCATAGTATGAATTTTAGATCAATTTAACGTTAAATATCTGAATTAGTAAAAGTAGTCAATTTGAAATTATAAATAAAAGATTTCCATAAAAAATAAGTAGAGTCAGTTGATTCTTAATCTAAAATGTGAAGGGTAATTGAGTCCAAAAAATTATCAATCCTACATGTCAAATTGTTTTAATTAAAAAGTTGGTATAATTAGTTTTTAAGATTAAAAAAGTATTTTCCTATGTTTGCTGCATATATATACAAGTATATTTCTGAGAGTCTTTAGTAATTTTCTCAAATATTATGAATACATGTCAAGTATACATATTTCCTAAATATATGAATTTATGTGAATTATATACCTTTTATATACAGTTATAAAATATAATACGAGATAAAATATGAACTAAAACTGTTAAAAGAATATGTAGCAATAACTAAGAATATTGTAAATGCAATTAAGTCATATCATATTTATGTATCGTGTCAAAGGATCAAATCCATGTATCACATAGCAACTTGCTATTTGTTAAACACTTAAACTCGACAATTGCCTGAAGATACTTTTCTTTAGAGTGAATCTTCAAGTAATGTCACGAGAATGGATATGGAACTACCAATTAGAAAGGGGAATAAAAATTAAAGAGAAAGCAAATGGGACTAATAATTAATGGCAATGGTGAAATTAATATATATATCAATTAGAGGGAACATGTATGCATTGTGGAGGAAGATCACATTAGATTCTCTCTTGTCATTACAAAATTGGGTGTCTTGTCAAACCAAAAAGGCTTAACCGGGGACTAGTAAAATGGTACTCCTACTCCTCACCCAATATTGTCCAGCCTTACTTTTTTCAATACAATTTCATTTCATTTCATTTCTTGCCAGTATTTGTCCAATCACATTTTTCATTTGTTTCGTCTCATCGATCAATCCCATCCACCCAGCAGTAACTTTTAGGACTTGTTTGATTTCTTTAATTAGACTGTATAGACTAAATAATTCAGGTTTATCAAATAATTGGTTTCAATATCAGAGGTCCTGTATTAATGTGAGGCCCGAGAATATATCCTCAATTCTGTGGATAACTTATCTTCAATAAAAGAGTGAGATTAAATAATCCCACCCTCATAATGGTAAACTAAAAAAATTGGTTGACTTTTGTACCCCTTAAAATATGTTTTTGCAAAGATAATATTATCCTTGCAACTAATAAAATTCCCATATATTTAGCCATTCATTAACTTGATATTATATTCAAAAAATTATATTTACTTTATATTATTTTTCGAAAAGATTGATTTTATATTAATTACTTAGGAAAATTATTGTTAAGTGAATAGGAAGTTTCAAATTAATAAAGACAATAATTTGTAATTAATTAGTGAGAATGGATTTCTAAACTTTTTAAATGACTAAAATATCCCATTAAAGGCCTTAAATTGTGATCGTTTTCAATTATTTTAAAAAAAATTAGAGGTCTCACACAATCTTTTCCAACTAATATTGAATTTCTTATTCAATGTGATGGGTCAATTTGCTAAGAAATTAGTGATAAAATAAATTATTAAATGGAGAATTTGTTATCATTTGTTAGAAAAGAAAAGAATAGACGGAGTAACATATATTGATTTTGTAATACAATTGGTCTTCTAATATTTTAAGCAATTCATTTTCCTTAATTAATTAAAAATTATTGTGTCTTTATAAATTTGAAAGCTTCCTACTCCCTTAACCATAATTTTTTCTATTTACTTTACATTATTTGCAATACGTATTAGCTTATGTAGCATTTCATTTTCTAGATGAATTATTTGGTTTTGATGTTATGTATAACTTTATATTAATTTTGTTATTGTTTTGTTTTTCTCCAAACGGGCTAAAAATTGCAAATAAGTTTTGAAACTTAGCTCAATTAGTAGAAAAATTTAATACATATATACATAACATATTTTACTCGAGTTCGACTCGTGTTCGACTCGATTAAATATCTTTTGAACTCAGCTCGATTAACAATCAAACCAAGCTCGACTCATACATGCATAATAAAAAATTATTGTCATGTTGGTCACGTGATAACCAGAAGATTAAGAAAAATGTTTCATACAAATAATCGAAAGGTTTCCTAATGAGATGATTTGATGCCAAAAATCAGATCTTATAAATATTGAACTTCCATAAATATTTGGAATTTGAGGAAATTCTTACAATTTTAGGAAATAAAACAAAAGAAAACAGGAAAATTACACTAGACGACTTGAGGTAATACCTTACTGCAAGTATATTCTAAATTAAACACTACCACTGCTTTGGGAGAAAAATACTTTTTCATCTATCCTTTTAACAAACAAGAGTATTTGTGTAATTTTACTTATCAATCTCTAGGTCACATGAACCAAACGTTTGATAAAGATAAACTGGATAAGTTGTTGGTTCTAATCCAACTTTCAATCCTGCATCTCAAACGCTTGATTCATCATGCTCCCTTGATAGTGAATAGTATAATCCATCATCATCAATTTAATCATTCCAATCTCATCCTTTGAACCAAACAAGTCCTTATTTTATATAAGCTCAATCAATAATTTTCTAAACGGAAAAGATTCTCATGGTGCATTTAAGATGAATATACGTTCACTTGAGAGTAGAATTGTAAATGTTATAACCCTCTACTATGCACACACCATCAAATATGGAAAAATTGGCCAAAAATCCCTAATCCTTAATAAAAATTAAAAATACCTACCCATATTTTTACATGATGAACTCCCTAATTCATATTATAAATTTGGATTCACTCCCTACCCACTTGAAAAGACGAAAATGCCCTTCATTTTATTAATTTTTTATTCACCTTCTTCTCCACCTCTCTCTCTTTCCCTTTTTTTCTTTTCTCCTTCACCACAAATTCGATTACATAGACTTTTTCGACGATTGAAGTTGTTCAAAAGTGACACCATTTTGTTCTCCATGATGAAAGGAACAAATCGAGATCCATATTGACTCTGTTCCGAGTACAATTTTATTTTTATTTTTGAATTTCGTACAAACAGCAATTGTCATACGCATAAAGCATGTTCGACGTATATTTAGTGCACAATCGACATATTTTCAATTGATATTTAACAGTTTTGTGCAATCTTACGAGAAATTCTATAATGCGTTGTAGCATGCTCGAAATCATAAACCGTTTTTTTCTTTTGAAAGTAGGCACATACTATGCTTTCTAAATAAGTATGTCACATTATTAAAAAGTATCTGGTATAAAACATTTTTTGCTTCAAACATAAGCTAAAATTTAATGACAG
This sequence comes from Buddleja alternifolia, assembly GCA_019426215.1. Classification (NCBI taxonomy): domain Eukaryota; kingdom Viridiplantae; phylum Streptophyta; class Magnoliopsida; order Lamiales; family Scrophulariaceae; genus Buddleja; species Buddleja alternifolia. Next base: position 29,797,557 of record CM033399.1, read on the forward strand.
TTTTGCGCAACTTCACGAGAAAGTTTGTAGCGCATTGTAGAATGCTCGAAATCATAAACTGTTTTTTTTTTTTCCAAACTAGACACATAGCGCTCTCATAAAATGTATGACATCTTGTCAAGAACAATCTAGTATGAACTAGTTTTTTATTCAAACATAAGCTAAAAAATTTCTATAGTTTTGCGCAATCTTACGAGAAATTCTATAATACGTTGTAGGATGCTCAAAATCATAAATCGTTATTTTATTTTGAAAATAGACAGATAGAGAGTTTTTAATATGTATGACACATTATCAAGATATGTTTAGGATGAAGCAGCTTTGTCTACAAACGTAAGCTAAAATTTAACTGCAGTTTTGCGCGACTTCACGAAAAAGTCCATAACTCATTGTACGATGCTCGAAATCATACACTCTTTTTTTTTATTATTTCAAATTAGACACATACGAATTTTTAAAAATGTATGACACATTATCAAAAAACATTTAGTATGAAACAATTTTTTCTTCAAACATAAGTTAAAATTTATATACAGTTTTGCGCGACTTTACGAAAATGTCCATAACGCACTGTACAATACTCGAAATAATAAAATATTTTTCCTTTTAAAATTAGACACATAGGGATTTCTAAAAATGTATGACATATTATCAAGAAATGTCTAGAACTAAACAGTTTTTCCGTCAAATGTAAGCTAAATTTAATATGCATTCATAAGTCGATATTCTGTACTAATACGTCATATTAAGTGTACCTATATATGTCGATTGATAGACAATAATGAGTCAATTGACTAGCATTCATACATCAATTTGAATGTACTAATACGTCTTATTAAATGTATTGTTACGTCAATTGATAGACAACCATACGACATTTCCAGAAAATAATACGTCAATTCACTTGCATTCATACGTCAATATTATGTACTAATACGTCAAATTAAGTGTACCTATACGTCGATTGATTGACAATAATACGTCAATTGACTAGCATTCATATGTCAATTGATAGACAATCATACGTCGATTTTCAGAAAATAATATGTCAATTTACTTGCATTCATACGTCAATATTATGTATTACTACGTCATATTAAGTGTACCTATACGTTGATTGATAGACATAATACGTCAATTCATAGACAATCATACGTCATTTCAAGATAATAACACGTCAATTGACTTGCATTCATACATCAATATTATGTATTAATACGTCATATTAAGTATACTTATACGTCGATTGATAGATATAATACGTCAATTGACTAGCATTCATACGTCAATTGAAATGTACTAATACGTCATATTAAATGTATTATTACGTCAATTGATAGATAATCATACATCGAAGTCAGAAAATAGTATGTCAATTGACTTGCATTCTTACGTCAATATTATGTATTAATACGTCATATTAAGTGTACCTATACGTCGATTGATAGATAATAAAACGTCCATTGACTAGCATTCATACGTCAATTGATTAACATTCATACGTCAATTGATAGACAATCATACGTTGATTTCAGAAATAATACGTCAATTGACTTGCATTCATACGTCAATATTATGTATTAATACGTCAACAAAGACCACCTAAAAATTCCTTAAAATGACCAATTCCATGAATCGATCCACAAGGACCGCCATTAGACTGTACATACGTACGTACATCATTAGGCTACACACGTACGTCATTAGACTATACACATACGTCGATAGATTATACACGTACGTCATTTTATTAATAATACGTCATCTTAAATGTAAACGTACGGCCTTTATATTTATTAATACATCCTTCTAGTTGTAACAATACATCATTTTATATGTAATAATACTTACCCCTAAACTCTAAACGCTAAACCTTAAACTCTAACCCTTAAACCCTAAATCCTAAATCCTAACCCCTAAACCCTAAATCCAAAACACTATGACATCACATACCCTAAAATAAAATATTTCAAAATTCAATGTTCACAAATATCTAAGCAAATTATGCTCTTAATATAATCCAATGTATATTTTTTAACTAACTAGTATTATTTTGTGTTTCCAAAATTCAATGTTCACATATACTACTAGTAGTGATCACTTAACTTTTCGTGTGAGTTTGTAGTTTTGAGATGCTCATAAACATGATTATACTTAGGCATGTTATATATTTAATAATAATTATTTATAATATCATGAACATGCATTAAACAACATACTTGGAGAAAAATAGGCATTAAATAGATATACCAAACACTATGTATATCCACACTACTACTAGTTATCACTTGACTTTACGCATAAGAATTTACGGTTTTGAGATATTTAAACACCTGAGTATAAATATCTAATATTGTTCATTTATGACGTGTCGTTACAAAATATATTGTTACAATTAATATGATGAATATACAATCACGTATTACTACATATGCAATGTCGTATTATTACATAAGAATTGACTTATTATTACATATCAAATGACGCATGATTACATATAAATTAATGTATTCTTACATATCAATTGACGTATGGTTGCATATAAATTAACGTATTCTTACATATCAACTGACGTATGGTTGCGTATTAATTGACATATGATTACATATCATAGTTGCATATAAATTGACGTATGACTACATATGAATTGACGTATTCTACATATCAAATGACATATGATTACCTATGAATGGACGTATTATTACATATCAAATGATGTATGATAACATATAAATTGACGTATTATTACATATCAATTGACGTATAGTTGCATATAAATCGACGTATGACTACATTTCAATTGACGTATTCTTACATATCAAGTGACGTATGGTTGCATATAAATTGACGTATGATTACATATCAATTGATGTATAGTTGCATATAAATTGACAAATGACTACATATAAATTGACGTATTCTTACCTATCAATTGACGTATGGTTAAATATAAATTGACGTATTATTACATATCGATTGACATATAATTGCATATAAATTGGCGTGTGACTATATATGAATTGACGTATTCTTACATATTAAATGACGTATGATTACATATAAATTGATGTATGACTATATATAAATTGACGTATGATTACATATAAAATGTCGTATTATTATATATGAATGGACGTATTATTACATAGCAAATGGTGTATGGTTACATATAAATTGCCATATTATTACATATCAATTGACGTATAATTGCACATAAATTGACGTATGACTACATATGAATTGACGTATTTTTACATATCAATTGAAGTATGGTCGCATATAAATTGACGTATTATGACATATCAATTGATGTATGGTTGCATATAAAATGTCGTATTATTACATATAAATTAATGTATTATTACATATCAAATGACGTATTATTATACATCAAATGATGTATTTTACATGACAATTGACGTATGTGTACATGTAAATTGACGTATTTTTACATATAAAACGACGTATGACAACATACAAAATGAAGTATTATTGCATATTAATGACTTTATTTAATTTAAAGGATGTATTCTTACATATGAAATGACGCATTATTAAATGATAATTGACGTATGTGTACATATAAACGATGTATTTTTACATAAAAATGACGTATGGTAACATACAAAATAAAGTTTTATTACATATAAATGAATTTTTAGTTTATTAAAGGACTTATCCTTACAAACGAAATGACGTATTATTACACATCAAATGATGTATTTTTACATGACAATTGATGTATGTATACATGTAAATTGATGTATTTTTTACAAATAAAATGACGTATAATAACATACAAAATGAAGTATTATTGCATATTAATGACATTATTTCATTTAAAGGATGTATTCTTACATAAGAAATGATGTATTATTACATGACAATTGATGTATATGTACATGGAAATGACGTATTTTTACGTATAAAACGATGTATGGTAACAAACAAAATGAAAAATTATTACATATAAATGATTTTTTATTTTATTTAAAGGACGTATTCTTACAAATGAAATGATGTATTATTACACATCAAAAGACGTATTTTTACTTGACAATTGACGTATGTGTACATGTAAATTGACGTATTTGTATATATAAAGTGACATATGGTAACATGAAAAATGAAGTATTATTGCATATTAATGACTTACATGACAATTGACGTATGTGTACATATAAACAACGTATTTTTACATATAAAACGACGTATGATAACATACAAAATGAAGTATTATTACATATATAAATGACTTTGTATTTCATTTAAAGGATGTATTCTTACTAGATATTTCTTGATAATGTGTCTTATATTTTTAGAAGCCCTATGTATCTACTTTGGAATACAAAAAATGATTTATGATTCCGAGCATTGTATAATACGTTATGGACTTTCTCGTGGAGTCGCGCAAAACTATCAATAAATTTTAGCTTATTTGAAAGAAAAATTGTTTTTTGCTAGATGTTGTTTGATAATGTATTATACATGTTTGTAAAGCCCTGTGTGTCTATATTGGAATAAAAAAAGTGGTTTATGATTTTGAGCATCGTACAATCTGTTATGGACTTTCTCGTGAAGTCGCGCAGAACTGTTGACAAATTTGAGCTTATGTTTGAAGGTAAACCTGTTTCATACTAGATATTTAATTAATAATGTGTCATATATATTCAGAAAGCTCTATGTGTTTTTCTTGAAACTAAAAAAACGGTTTATGATTCTGAGCATTGTACAATGCATTATGAACTTTCTCGTGAAGTCGCGCAAAACTGTCAATAAATTTTAGCTTATGCTTGAAGGAAAAATAAAAATTTGTTGGTAATGTGTTATATATTTTCAGAAATCTCCATGTGTCTATTTTGAAATAAAAAAAATTGCATATGATTCCAACTACCATACAGTGTGTTATAGACTCTATCGTTAGGTCGCGCAAAATTGTCTATAAATTTTAGCTTACGTTTGAAGATAAAATTCTTTCATATAAGATATTTATTGATAATGTCATATAATTTCCAAAAGCTCTATTTGTTAATTTTTAGACGAAAAAAACGGTTTATAATTTCGAGCATCTTACAATGTGTTATGGATATTTTTGTGAGGTCGCGCAAATCTGTGAATTTATCATATGAAAATACATCAACTATGCACAAAAAATACGTCAATATGTCTAATCGATACTGCAATTGCTGTACATATGAAATTTGAAAATATATATATATATATATATATATGTGTGTGTGTGTGTGTATATATATATATATATATTTTACTCGAAATATAAGCAATATGGATCTTGATTTGTTCCTTTCTTCGTGGAGAATAATACGGTGTCACCTTTAAACACATTCGATCGCGGAAAAAGCATACGCAATCGAATTTGTGGTGAAGAAGAAAAGAAAAAAAAAGAGCAGAGATTTGAGGGGTTTTTTATTAGATAAATACAAAATAAAAAAAAATCCCAAAATAATATAGTTTTAAAAGAATAATATTTTTAATACAAAACGTCATTTGATATGCCGTCTTCAGCCTAATTTTCATTTCTTTTTTAAAGAAAATTTGAAGACGACATTGCTTCATAATTTTATTTTTTTTTAAATTGAAAATTTGAAGACATACGACATTTCTAATGTCGTCTTCATTATATATATATATATATTTCCTTATTTTCAGCTCATTTTTCTCTTTTGTTCGTTCATTTTTGAGTTTCGACTTGAACATATAAATTTTAGATTTTCATATAGACTTTGTAACCACACAAGAATGGACTCATTCCGATACCCGAGTGAAGAAATATGACAAGTAAAAATGGACACATTAGAGCAATATTTTAAAGAAAATAATAACTTTGTCTATGTTTTCGGCTCATTTTTCTCCCTTTTTCGTTCATTTTTGAGTTTTGACTTGAACACATAAATAGTAGATTTTTATATAAACTTTGTAACCACGCAAGAATAGACTCATTCAGATACTTGAGTGAAGGAATATGACACACATATACGGATTTTTTCGGGAAAAAAAATTCGTCATCTTCGGGATGATTTTTTGACATTTTTCGTATATTTTCAGACTTCGACTTCATCACAAAAAATGTAGATTGACTCAAAAAGTTTGTAACGGTATAAGAATTGATTCATTTCGATATCCGAGTGAAAAAATACAACATATAAGGATTTTTCGAAAAAAAATATTTTTTCATCATCTTCTGGATGATTTTTTGATATTTTTTGTACATTTTTAGGCTTCGGCTTCAACACAAAAAATGTAGATTGACTCACAAAGTTTGTAACGGTATAAGAATTAATTCATTTCGATATTCGGATGAAAACATACAATATGTTAAAAAACAAATATATACGGATTTTTTCATCATCTTTGGGATGATTTTTTGATGTTTTCTGTACATTTTCGGGGTTCGAATTCAACACAAAATATGTAGATTGACTCACAATGTTTGTAACGGTGCAAGAATTGATTCATTTCGATATTCAGGTTTAAAAATACAACATGTTTAAAAATATCTTTATTAATGTATTTTTTCACCCGAATATCGAAATGAATCAATTCTTGCACCGTTACAAACTTTGTGAGTCAATATACATTTTTTGTGTTGAAGTCGAAGCTCGAAAATATACACAAAATGTCAAAAAATCATCCCGAAGATAACGAAAAAATATTTTTTTTTGAAAAAATCCGTATATATGTGTCTTTTTTAACATGTTGTATGTTTAAACCTGAATATCGAAACAAATCAATTCTCATACCGTTAAAAACTTTGTAAATCAATCTATATTTTTTGTGTTGAATTTGAAGGCCGAAAATGTACAGAAAACGTCAAAAAATCATCCCGAAGATGACGAAAAAACAATTTTTTCTTGAAAAAATCCGTATATGTGTATCTGTTTTAACATATTGTATGTTTTCACCCGAATATCGAAATCAATCAATTCTTGCACCGTTACAAACTTTGTGAGTCAATCTACATATTTTGTGTTGAATTCGAACCCCGAAAATGTACAGAAAACATCAAAAAATCATCCCGAAGATGACGAAAAATATTTTTTTCTAAAAAAATCCGTATATGTCTATTTTTTAAAATATTGTATGTTTTCACCCGAATATCGAAATGAATCAATTCTTATACCGTTACAAACTTTGTGAGTCAATCTACATTTTTTGTGTTGAAGCCGAAGCCTGAAAATGTACAAACAATATCAAAAAATCATCCCGAAGATGACGAAAAAATATTTTTTTCCAAAAAATCCGTATATGTGTGTCCTTTTTAGCATGTTGTATTTTTTCACTCGGATATCGAAATGAATCAATTCTTATACCGTTACAAAATTTGTGAGTCAATCTACATTTTTTGTGTTGAAGTCGAAGCCTGAAAATGTACGAAAAATGTCGAAAAATCATCCCGAAGATGACGAATTTTTTTTTCCGGAAAAAATCCGTATATGTGTGTCATTTTTTACTTGTCATATTCCTTCACTCAGCTATCGGAATGAGTCTATTCTTGAGTGGTTACAAAGTTTATATGAAAATCTACTATTTATGTGTTCAAGTCAAAACTCAAAAATGAACGAAAAAGGGAGAAAAATGAGCCGGAAACATAAACAAAGTTATTATTTTCTTTAAAAAATTGTTCTAATGTGTCCGTTTTTACTTGTCATATTTCTTCACTCGGGTATCGGAATGAGTCCATTCTTGTGTGGTTACAAAATCTATATGAAAATCTAAAATTTATACGTTCAAGTCGAAACTCAAAAATGAACGAAAAAAGGAGAAAAATGAGAGGGAAATAAGGAAAAATATATATATGTACATACATATATATATATATATAAAATGAAGACGACATTAGAAATGTCGTCTTCAAATTTTCAATTAAAAAAAAAGAAATTATGAAGACGACATTGTAAATGTCGTCTTCAAATTTTCAATTTAAAAAAAAAAGAAAATTATGAAGACGACATTTAAAATGTCGTCTTCAAATTTTCTTTGAAAAAAAATGAAAATTAGGCTGAAGACGGCATATCAAATGACGTCTTGTATTAAAAAAATTGTTTTTTTAAAATTATATTGTTTTGAGAATTTTTCTTTTATTTTGTATTAATCTAATAAAAAACCCGAGATTTGAGGGAGAAGATGATTAAAAAATTAATCAAGTGGGTTGGGGGGAGAGAAGAGAGCGTTAAGAGAGAAAGAGTTTTGTGATTTTGTATTTAATTGAGGGCATTTTTGTCTTTTCACATCAATTAGGGAGCTAATCCAAAGAGTGAATGTGAATTGGGGAGTTTGGAGTTTAAAAACATGGGTGGGGCTTGAATTCTAAGTTTCATTAGTGAATGTGGCTTTAACTCCAAATTTCTGATCAAATACTCTTTTTTTTTTTTTTGATAAATAAAATTTATGCATTAATGAAACAAAGAAATTACAAAATTTAGACCAACATTATACAATTTCTGCTCATCAGCACAAATGGCAGATCTGACAAAGAATGCATAAGACTCGACGATGGAAGCACAAAAAACACCATTATCACTACACTTAGAACAACATATGCTAGAATGAAGGTCTGAAAATTGTCTATACCAAGAGACCACATCTGGCAAGAGTAAAAATAGAAGCACTTATCACTAATTAATGTAAAAAAAATAAAAAATTTGCAAATAAATAAGTGTGTACATTTTATATAATAAAAAGACTATATGAATAGATTTATCACTTTATCTTAATAAGTAATTTAATACTTCAAAAACTAAATGATTAGTTTTATTAAAAACTAAAAATGAATATGTTAGGATTATGCTCTCAGATGCCATAGAGGATAGTATGAATAGAGCATTTATCTTGTATTGAACTTAAATATTATTTATAATAAAAGGCATCATTTAAGTTTTCACTTAATTCTTATCTACATCTATAAGTTGTGTAAAATATTTTATCCATGTTTTCAGTGAGATCCCTCTACTTCCTATGGGATTGGAAGAGTTGCAGAGTTGCACTAGAGAGATAGATCTTGATTACTAAAACAAGTTCACAGGTAATATGAAATCTTTAATGGACAAATAAAGACTTTGAATACTTGTACAATCTTAACTCCGACATGGGAGTGCCTGTCTAGTATCATGGGATGATAGGAGATTAAGATTGTAGGCACATCAGTGGAATTGATATGCTCGAACACGACTCGCATCGGTTCTGTCACATGGGTTTTCACTCTGTGGTTGTCAATGACAGAACTGATTATGCGTAATAGGTATATGTGAATCTTTGACCTGAAGTATCAGGCTGAAAATGCACTTGTGACGTCAAGTCTTTCACTAGAGTAATTAGACCCAATTCACCCGTTGGTGGGGTCAACCTCGAAATGCGGACTTGATGGGCAAGTGGTAGTCTTAACAGATATCTAAGAGGGATTTGTTCTCTCATAAGTGAATGAGAATGTACCCTATATAATTATAGATAAATAGATATCAAAATCTTTGGCCAAAGCAAAAGAGACAATTGTGCTAGGCACCAAATCGATCTCAATGATCTCGTATTATTATAATTTATACATATGGTCAAGTCTAGTGAGTTTGACATAACCATGACTCTCACTTGACAGGAAAACGTGAACGAAGGGTTTATACATACACGGTACTTACGATTGAAAGGTTGTGGAATGATCCATTCATTTGTATTTCATTTGGGCTACGAAGTGGGCCACATGACTGGCTAAGTGTTGCCCACTTCCTTTGGTTTCCTCTCATTGCCAAATGAAACGAACCTAAAGAGTCGCGCTAAAGAATTGATGAAGAAAATTGAAAAAAGGAGTTTTCTATTTTATTTTGGAAAGATTTAATTTATTGGATAAGTTAAATAATTAATAGCTTATTGGATAAGATTAATTATTAATTAATTTCTTAGAGTATATATTAATGAATTGATTTATCTAATTAATTTTATTATTTAATTAATATATTTATTTATTGGATAAAATAAATAATTAATTGAATAAATAAATTAACAAAATAAAAGAATTTCGGGCCCTGTATGGGGCGTCCATGAGGACGCCCATTAGGCTAGGTTGGATGATCAAATTGGTCTCTTTTGTTTTGTCTCGGTCAACAAGTCATTAAGTTATAAAAGGGCTCTCTTGACTTTAACCTAGAGAAGCGAATACATTACATGAATTGTAACTCTCCAAAGAATAGAAGAAGAAAAATATCCTCCCTCTCTATACACCAAAGCCGTTGCCCCTATAGAAAACAAGAAGGTAATTTTTCGTCATCAATTTGCGCGTGATAATTTAGAGGCAACGTGATTCGTTGTTGGATTCATCTACAACTTCAAGAATTGAAGAACACGAGCGTTGAAGAATTCAAAAAGTTCATCAATCTAAAGTTTAAAAGAAGAATTGGATTCTCCTACCACCCCGCTTCAACGAGTAAGTCGGATTTACTCGTTAATGCATGTTTGAGATTCAATTATGCGAATTAGAGTACACTTTTGGGTTTTATATTAAATTTTTGAAATCCTTCCGCTGCATTTATGTGTTTTTACGTGAAACCCAACAGAATAATATGGATTATCAATAATTATTTAAAATAAAATCAAAGTATTAGCATATGTAAAAGAAAATAATGTATTAATAGTGATCATAAACATTTATTTGAGATTTTTTTAAGTTTAATATGTCTAATTCGTAATACTACAAGCATATTTACCGTTTATTTCATATGTATTGAAGATTAATTTATTTAATGAATTTAGCATTAAATCAATTTTTGAGTCAAATTATACTGAAATGTAATCGTAATGGGGCAAAGTGCTACAGATTATTAAAGATGGGTGGAAAATAAATTTATTTGTTAGAATATATCTTCTAGATTAGCATAGGATCCTTCCTTATCTTATATTTGCTAGTGTTTATTTTTATAGCTTAGAATATCTTTCCTTATATTTATCTTTCCTTGTTTATAGTTTAGGGTTTACTTGTTTACAAAGTTTATGTAACTTCATAAATATGTTACTCAATAATATAAGTTCCCTACGGGGGTTTCTCTAATCTAACATGGTATCAAAGTCATGGTATCGAGCTAAAGGGTTTCTTCTCTCAACTGTCACGATCTCTCGCTTCTGCCAGCCTCTACCATTGTTGTCCCCATCCGGCGCCCTAATTTATTTTTCTCTTCTTCCCACACATAACAATGGCAGCCCACCACTCTTCGTGTAGTGCAGCTTCTGCCAACAAATATTTTTTTCTTTTTTCTTTCTCCCTCTCTTTCTCTCTTTTTTATTATTTTCACATTTCTAATTCTTACCCACTTTTGTGGTGTTGAATTGCGAGTTGTTCAACTCCTATTTTCTTTTTTTCTGAATCTTAAATTTTTTTCCCCACACGTATAAGTATATATGGCGTTCTTTTGATTGTTTTAACATAAAAGAATAGCTAACTTTTTCTTTCAAATTTAGTGTGCAAATATAATTTAAAAGCTTATCCCTATAGTTGGGTTTTGTATCTATGGGGTCCTTTTTTTTTCCGCCGTTGTTTGCTCGGCCTCCATATGTTCTTTTTCTCTCTTATTTCTCTCTCTCTCTCTCTCTCTCAGTATATATCTTAACTCTATTTCCAGCCCCTATTCTTACCTTTTTCTATTTTTACATTCTCTTTTCTTTCTCAATTTTTTTTACAAGATTACATGATATGGGTGTGAAGGAATTTGTTGAAAGAAGAATTGCTTTGCAGTACCCACCCTCTTAATTTAATCAAGAGCCATTAAAGATTATATCTATCAACCAAGAAGCAAATAAAATAAAAAATGATGCTAAAAAGCATTCTCTAAAAGAGTATGTCCTGACTCCTTTTGGATTTTCAATCCAATCTCAGCTCGAGAAACTCTCGTTTCGACTGCGGGAGAGTGTTAGAAAATATCTTCTAGATTAGCATTGGATCTTTCCTTATCTTATATTTGCTTGTATTTATCATTATAGTTTAGAATATCTTTTCTTGTATTTATCTTTCCTTGATTATAGCTTAGGGTTTACTTGTTTGCAAAGTCTAGGTAACTCTATAAATTTGTTACTCAATAATAAAAGTAAGGGATTTTCTCTAATCTAACATTTTTATCTAATAATGTGTCTAGGGGGTGTCTGGTGCATTTTAATATAATAGAAGGGGTGTTTGAAGGTTTTATAGGTAGAAGGCGGAGTTTGACGATGTGTCTAGGGGGTGTCTGGTGCATTTTAATATAATAGAAGGGGTGTTTGAAGGTTTTATAGGTAGAAGGCGGAGTTTGACGATGTGTCTATAGTATAGGGGGACAAAAAGAATTTTGCCCTAAATGATATGACTAAAACTTGCTAAGAAAAGTTTGAAAAAAATAATATGATTTGGTGGTAAAATACTGCAACATATTTTCTTTTTTGGAAATTGGATTGAAAGAGAGATGTGTATGGTTGGGGACTTGGGTGAAGGATTGGTAGGCATGCATGCACCAATTTTAAATATTATTTTAAATCTTCAATATTGAAAAAATATTAAAAAATATATTAATTTAAATTCCGAGATAGTCCGTGTTTCATTGAAATTTTCGAAAAATTTTGAATTTAGGTCAAAATTTCGGTGGACATTTTGCCAAATAATTTAATATTATTTTCAAGTTTCAAAATTTTTTGAGTTTCGGTAGGAATTTCAATATATATTCTGCAAAATTTGATTGAAAGTGAAATTTTGCTTCGGGACCACCTGGAAATCCAAAACTTCGGTTGAAAATCTGGGATATTGAGCAAAATTTAAGACCATGGTTCTACGTGAATGTGAAATGTAAATTGATAGGATTCCATTTAATTTTGTTAAATAAAAGAACATTGATATTTCATTTACACTGTTAATTATATACAACTTAATATTCCATTCTATTTCCTTAATCAACATTGAATTAATGTTGAGTAAATTGAACAATTTGCATTGGGTTGGTTTCAACTCTCAACAAAATATTATTTGATGTGTTTGATTGACTTGATTTGTCAAAATAAAATGTTCAATTATAAAAAAGGTGTCCGTGATTTTTTTTTTCTTTTTTAGAGAATTGGTTACATGCATCAGTTATATTATAAATAGAAAAAGTTACTAAAACCCCCTAAAATAAAATCTTATATCCAAAAAACCCATAAAAATAATCTCTAAAACTCATTTTACAAACTTCTCATTCAAAAAAACCCAGAAGAAGATTAAAAACTTTTTGGACTTAATTACCCTTAGTACCTTCAGTTAAGAAATAAGAATTGATCTATCGATTTTTATTTTCAAAAAATTTTCCTTTTGGAATCTTCATATCGATAAATTGTATAAAAACAAATTTTATTAATAATATTAGATATTTTATATAATTTATTTTTTATTTTAACATGGTAATTATCTAAAAATACTCTTTTATAATTTAAAAAAAATCTAAAAATTCAAAATTAAAATCATAATCAATATTAACCATCAATACAAAAGTTCTAAATAAGTAAATTTCTTTACAAAAGTACAATTGATCAATTTTTCATTTGGAAAGCTAAGGGCAATTAAGTCTATAATTTTATTAACCCTAAATGTTGGATTTTTTTGAATGGAAAGTTGATGAATTGGATTTTTTGGATTGAAAAATATTATCATGGTTTTTTTGATTATTAAGTTTGTTTTAAGGATTTTTATAGTAATTTTATCTTATAAATATGAACTATCATTTAATGTATAACAATTAGTAGATATTTTTTGTTACAACAACTAACAATTGTCAAAAAAGTAGTGAAAAACTCATACACTGTTGGTGGGAATACGACCCATGATCTCTAATAATTTGGGGAAGTATTAATCATTAAGTTAGTACATATTTTAGAGTATAAACTATTTTTAACTATAGTTTACTATCAAATGTTCTTTACCCCTCAAGATTTTGTACACAATATGACAAAATTAAGAACATTAAGGATGATTTCTCAGGATATTTTTTATTTTTTCTTGAGTTTGTTTTATTATATTTAATAATTATTTTGAGCACAAACGCCCAATTACCCTTCAATTGCCCAAATTTCTCATTAAAATTCCACTAGAACAACATTAACAAAATTATAAATTTTAGGGAAAATATTGACAATCAATTGGAATAAGGGGATGGTTTTAATTTTTTCCCAATAATCTTGATATGTTTTTGTTCTAAAATCGTGCATAAATATAAAGGGAATATGGTGTGTGTATATATATATATATAACATACAATTATATATAATGTTTCGTCTTTAAATTTATATTTTATAATATCCTATCCATATGTTGAATCATTAAATTAAAAAGTCCTTTCCTTTATGACAGTTTTGATTTTTAATCATTAAATCATTGTAGCTACTTTGTTATGAGATTTATGAAAGAGGTTACTTGCCACAAATAATTTATAATTCTAACAATGATATGCATAATCCTAATACTTAATTTCTTTACCTTTTGAAGTTATTAAACCTTTGATAGGTAACTGAAATGTCATTTGAGTTTGTAATCTTTATATATATCTTGCAGTACTTTAATGATTCTCAATCCTTCTATATTCAAGAGCAAATCGATGAAGTACACTGCGAAGTGGCACAATACATTTTCGTAGAAGCGGATTAGAAATTAGGTAATATATTTTTTGTACATTGTGACTTGTTGTAAATTGTGATTTGATTTGTTGTATTTAAATTGTGAGTAATTTAATTAGTTGATTGTAAATTAACACATGAACAATTGTTGGAGATTATAAAATTTTGTTGTTCTTGGTTATATTGAAGTTTTGGGTTTTTGTTGAATTTGTTTTACTGCGCAGCTGGTTTGTTGTGTTGGTTTATTGAATACTATACAGGAATGTTCCAAACTAGTAGGGAGAAAAAAATAATAATAAATAAATTACCTATTACAGCGGTTCATATCAGAACCGCTGTAATAGGGTTCCAAAATAAAATAAAAATAAAAAAGATGAACCCTATTACAGCAGTTCAGGCTAAAACCGCTGTAAAAAAATAAAAAAAATGAACCCTATTACAGCGGTTCAAGCTAAAACCGCTGTAATAGGGTCCCAAAATTAAAAAAAAAAAAAAAAACGAACCCTATTACAGCGATTCAGGCTAGAACTGTTGTAATAGGGTAAACGTTACCCTATTACCGTTGTAATAGGGTTCCAAAATAATAATTAAAAAAAAACGAACCCTATTACAACAGTTCAGGCTAAAATCGTTGTATAGGGGTAACCTATTACAACGGTTTTATCTTGAACCGCTGTAATAGGTGAAAAAATCCGCTGTAATAGATCTTTTCTGTAGTAGTAATTTGAGGAACTAATAGGTAGCATATTTTATCTGATGTACTCATCTAGTGAGATTGATAATATTACTCATTATTATGTTAAAAATAATTTAATTATTCAGTCAACAATAACATCAATTGGAAAAACATTTTGGTATCATGAATTACATAATTTGTGACCTCTGGAAAATAAAGGTAGACGTAACACGTTGAAGAAGCTCACTCTAATGTCGAAGTGAGACCTCAGGATATTAAAAATTTTGATTTTTATTCTAACCCATGACATGTGAATGAGTATTTGTCTACTCTTATAATAAGTAATAGTTAATTGTAACTTATTATTATTTGATATTTGTAATACATCATACAATCGATGTACTTAAGAAAAATCTAGACATATCTCATACTAATTATTATATATATAAAAAACTCTTAAAACTATAAAAAGCCCTAAATCTCTTAAATAAATAATAGTAAAACTAATTGAGATCTCAAGATATTAGAGATTTTGATTTCTGTTCTCACCTATGATTTGTGAGTATTTATCTACTTTTATAATCATTATTAGTTAATTGTAACTTATTACTATTTGATATTCGTAACATATATCATATAACCAATGTACTTAAATAAAAATTGGACTATCTCATACTAATTAGGGATAATAGCAGACACCCCCTCAGTTATGGGGTGATGTGCACTTTGCTCCCTAACTTATTGAAATGTGCGATTTACCCTCTCACTTATAAAAAATGTGCACTTCACTCTCTCGGGCAGTGACAAAGTGTTACAAAACACATAAGTCCGGGGGCAAAGTGCTACAAAAACACATAAGTCAGGGGGCAAAAGTCTAATTTTTATGTTAAGTGAAGCGCCTGAATCTGCCCGAGCTGCCCAAAGGAGTGAAGTGCACATTTTTGATAAGTGAGAGGGTAAATCGCACATTTCAATAAGTTGGGGGGCAAAGTGCACATCACCCCATAATTGAGGAGGGTGTTTGCTATTATCCCTACTAATTATTATATATAAAATACTCTCAAAACTATAAAAGCCCTAAATCTCTTATAGAAATAAATATAATAGTAAAACTAATTAGAAGTCTTGAATTCTAATTTCACCTATGACATGCATGTGTGTGAGTATTTGTCTATTTTTATAATAGTCATTAGTTAATCATAACTTATTACAATTTGATATTCATAATATATTATACAACCGATGTAATTAAAAAAACAAAATTAGACATATCTCATACTAATTATTATATATAAAAACCTCTTAGAACTATAAAAGCCCTAAATCTCTTAAAGAAATAATGGTAAAAATGTAACAAAAAAAATAATAATAATGGTAAAACTAATTAATCAGAAATTCATGTGCTATGCTATGTGCATCAGACTCGGAACCATAGATAATGGAGATTGGATGAGAGAACCCACCCCCCGCCCCCGCCCCCGACCACCCCCACCTCACCCCATCCCCCTTTGTAGACGGGGGAGAGAAGAAAGCCTAGCTTATGCTACATTACATTTACAACTCAGAGTGCACAAGTACCAAGACAACCTCACACCACATCACACACTAAAATACACACACTATATATTGTATGTCTCAGTGGACAAATGGGGTTGTCCCATGAAATGACATGCTGCTTCAAAACAGCTTTTTCTTTAACATTTTCTTTCTTCTTTTTTTCCAATCATTTTCTTTTTGATAATTATTTTTCAAATTCTTACTATTGTGTTAAATTATTTAGGTGAAATTGATTATATATGTGTTATATTTAGTATTGAGAAGATTAGAACTACCGAACCAACCCTTAAATTCATAGGAAAATTATAATCCACTCATCTTGTGAAATATACTTGAGTGCGATCAAATTGGGAGCGGATAAAGTATTTAACAAAAGGAATGAAAAAAAAGGGAAGAATAACCAATAGATATATCATATATGAGACAATACATATACCGTTTTACTAATAATACTGATACCATAAGAATACCTTCTCCTTCGATTAGGGTAAAATGAATTACTCCTGGAACACGGAGAATTAGAAGAGATAACTATTTTGGATACAATTTTATGTCTGATTTCTCATTCATGGATTTTTATCATTTTTTATAATTACAAGATAATGACCATTATTTTGTAATTTGAATTCCACCAACAAAAAAATATTCATAATCTCAAAACTATCAAATCTTAACTGACCACTAAAATTTGAATTCAACTACTGTATAACTACTATAGTAACACTCTAGCATAAATTATAAATTACTACTACGAATTAATTAAAGGAATATAATTACTAATAAGCTAGTCCACTAAAGACGTATCAAATTAAATACCCACGTTTACAATCATTATTTGTTGGTATATCTAACTTATACATGTTACAACATATATGTGTAATCTATTTATAGATGAATTTAAGATTATAGTGACCCCTATAAAATAATCAAAAACTGAATTACAAGTTTAAAAAGCTAATAAGATATTTTTCTTTTAGCACACTTTACAAAATTGATCATTTAAAATTGAAGTCCCTCGTCCTTCATTAATAATGATTTGTTGGACTTACATAATGTGACAGAGACCTGCCACATTTTATGGCCCTTTTGCTTCTTTTGATTTTTTTATTCTTTGTTGTGCAGTTTCTGTGGCTGTTTTTGGAGCTTTTGTCCAGTTTTCTTTCTGTTGTCATTCTTTCTTCTCAACTTTTAATCCAAATTTACAGCTCATAAAAATGGAAGGCCCTTTTACAGGCGTATACTGTAATTGTGACAAGTCATAGATTAAGTTGTCATTCATTCCAATAAGTCTTTGTTTATTTGGTAGAGCTTCTTTTTTTATTTTTTTGGTGAAATTTATTTGGTAGAGCTGTCAAGTAAAGAAAATCCGTTGTTCAACGCTCGTTCCACCAAAAATAAAAAAATAAAAAATAAAGAACGCTCGAAAATTAAAGCTAGTTTAATGCACAAGAAATAAAATTAAAAAAAGACTCTTAATCACTAACTAACCTTCATCATTTTATCATCAGCACTTTTTATGATAATATTGAATACTAATAATAATCTAAGTAATCTTTTTGAGTCGTGAATCATTCTTTCCTTAACACTTTATTTGTCCACTAGAGTTTATTTTGTAAACTAGAAGTAATTCAAATGGTTCAAGGATTCTTTATTTATAGACGTGGGAAATAAATAATAATACATAGAAACATAATAAAGATGGATTGGGTTTACCAATAAATGCAGCAAAAATTTGTAGGTCCACGCATCCAGAATTGGGCTCGTCTACAAGCCTTCGTGAGTAATTGCACACAAACATGTCTTCATCACGGCAAGGAAGGCTTATTCATGAGAAATCTACAACAAGAAGAATGAAGAGCAGTCCACTTCATTATTTACACACCATAAACATATGAAGTCTTGTTGATACTTCAATGAAAAAGACTGAGAGAGAAGAAAGAGTGGTTTTTCTGGAGGATAATCAGATACTTGATATCTTTATTAGTTGTGATATTCGGGAAGATACATCTTATTTAAAAGATACTTTCATATCATGGTAGAACTCTTATTCCAACCACAATTGAAATAATTCATAGTCCACTCCAAATATAGATATCAATTAGGTCAGGGGTTCAAACCTGACCCAATTTCCAACAAATAGACATTGAAAAGTCATTTTGAATGTTGCATTGCTTCACTGAGCAACCACGTTTAAGTCACTAGGTGTGATTGTTCATTCAATCAAAACAGATATATTTCAAACGAACAAGCACCAACGACCAAACACAAGTATTCAAAATAAAGCTCTGATCGCTGAATGCAAGCGTTCAAGTAAAATTATAAGCAAAAAAATAGATCACGTTGAGCACTAGCACATGGCAAGGCCCAACCCACCGGACACAGGCCTCAACCACGAGTCACAAAACGCACATGCCGTCACGTGGGTGGTTCGGTTCAGGTGTACGAGAGTTGATCTTTCTAGTTTACTTTCCAATTCAAGTTTTCAAGGAGTGAAATTATTGGGATAATTGTATAAAATCCCCCCGTGATAAGGAAAACATGTGTCAAACTCCTCTATGTTAGGTTTTTTGCGTAGCGGCCCCTTGTGTTTCAATCAGTGGCGGATCTAGAACTTGGGCTCAGTGGGGGCACTAGGTATTTTACGGAGGGGGGTGCGGGGGGCTTGCCCTCCGCGGTACAGTACGGTATATTTATGGGGGCAAATATAATAACTAATTAAGTCCAATTACAACTTTTGACATAATTTATATTTTTATACCTCTTTTGTTATAGCCAGAATTTTGGGTTTTGAGGGGTGAACTCAAAATAAAGGGAGAAAACGTGATATTTTTCAATCTTGAGGGGGAGCGAAATTCAAATATAAAAAATTTTGTAAGGTAAAAAAATAATTTTTCAAAATTAAGAGGGGGGCATTTAATACTTTCAAAATTGAGGGGGCACTAATGTAATTAAAAAGTTAAAATTTGCAAATATGTTTATATTAGGGGGGAAATTGAAATTTTCAGTGGGGGCATCCCCCCCCCCCCCCCTCCTTGGCAAAGGGTAGATCCGCCACTGGTTTCAATTGATTTTGCGTACTTTCCCTTTTTTTTGTTTCTTATTTTTGTGTTTTTTATCATCATAAATGTCAATCCAAATACATTTTTGCCCTTTACATGTTTGTTATAAATAAATAATTTAATTTGGATAGGATCTAGAACATTATGATAAAAAAAAAACACAAAAAAAAAGGGAGAGTATTCAAAATAAATTGGAACACAAGAGGGCACTACTCAAAAAACTTAACATAAGAGAGTTTGACGCATATTTCACTTATCACAGGAGCATCTTATGCAGTTATCCCGAAATTATTTAAAGATATATTTCCATACACTTAATTAGGATTCCCTCGTAAACATGAAACCTTTTTTCGTAAGAGACAAAAAAAAAAATTCCTTTTTATAAATGCCAAAATGTACTCTTTTTTTCTTGTCTTTTCAATGTGGGATACACATTAAACTGAAAAATCCACTAATAAATTAGCACTCCCAAAATGATAACCACACTTTCAATCCACTTTGCTTTTAACTCAATCATTGAAATGCCCATGTGTTATTTGTACACATAATTTCTCTTAATATGTAAGTCAAATATAACTTTCACTAAACTACTAATCATTTTTAAGGTTTATATTCACATTTTTAATATTTGAACATCATTATGAATTATTCAAAATAATAATTAGAAATAATAATATTAGCTTTCTTACATACTCCTACATTAGTTAAAATAATGTCAAAATTTCCTACACCAGGTCAAGTTTTTACATCATGGTAAACATTAGGCAAAAAAATACTATTACTTAAAAGCATGTAAACTTGTGGTGTGAAGATATATAAACCTTCGGGTCAACCAAAAATACTATCACATTAAACTTCACATATGAAGATCAGTATCTATGAGGCAATAAAAGTAAAACAAAACAATAATTTGAAATTTGTAGTGTGTGTTAATTAACTATTTTTTTTTTTGGTATTTCAGTCGATGTCAAAGAAATCACATCAAATAGTGATTTGAATTTATATCAGTAGTTCAAATGTCAATGCTGAACTTATGATACATATGAAATTTCTTTATAAAACATAGATTATATTTCACAAATTTATGAATGAAAATTTGATTTAAAAAATTGCCCAAAATTGAAATAAAATGATCAATTATATTTTAAAATTCTCAACTTCTCACCATTTCGTAACTTTTAATAACTATATGCTTCTTAAAATATACTAAGTAAAAATGTAAAATACGCTAATAGGGGAAAAAATGAACAATAATTATGCTAAAGTTGCAATATACATTTTCTAGTATATGCAAACGCTAAAATGTGAAGATAAACTATTAGAAGAATGAATAATATAGTGAAAGTTATATTTGTCTTACATATTAAAAAAAATTGCGTGTTCAAATACTAAATGGGTACTCCGTACTTTGGTAGTTTAATTAAAAATAAAATAGATTTGGAGTGCGGTTATTACTTTTGGGAGTGTTAATATCAACTCTCATAAGATAGTTCTAACATATAAGATATTGTTTTGTTAATGTTAATTACTGATTACTATCAATTAATGGTATTTATCGCATATTTTTCATGTCAAAACTAAAAGGTAATAAAATGATAACGAAGCAAGAAGTACTGAAATATTATTAAGATTACTCAACAAGTATTTTTGTGAAGATTTTAAAAGCCTAAAACTAGCTCTCTCTTTTTTCTGGTGGCGAATTTTAAAATAGCTCTTAATGTGGTACAGAAGCTTAAGACTTGACAACAATATTGAATTAATTCAACTCCCTTATTTCCTATCTTTTTTGGTTCAACAATTAAATTTTTCTCACTTTCTCATTGAACATATTTCGAGTGTGGTGGAGAAATAATATGACCAGGAGGTAATTACAAGTTTGATATTGCATTGCCTACACAAATAAAACGAAATTTTATTGTATTTACTTATCTCTCTCCTTATGCCTAATTCAATGTTTTTTATACAATGATGTTAAGATAAAATATCATATTTTTTTCCTTTTGGTAGCTAATTGATATAGTAAAAACGATACACTATGTCATAAGACCCAAATCCAGTTGAATAAAGAGTTTAGG
Source organism: Buddleja alternifolia (assembly GCA_019426215.1). Classification (NCBI taxonomy): domain Eukaryota; kingdom Viridiplantae; phylum Streptophyta; class Magnoliopsida; order Lamiales; family Scrophulariaceae; genus Buddleja; species Buddleja alternifolia. The sequence goes on from CM033399.1 coordinate 29,819,531, forward strand.
CCCACTGGAGGCCCAAAAACCGAACTCACTAGACTAGGTCCGCGCTAAGTAACAATATCGGGTCGGGTCGTTTGATGACCCGACCCCACCAGAACGAGTCATCCACCGTCCATTGGTGCCACCTGTTAACATCTCATGAATACCCAACCACCATTTGTACAAGGTGTTCTCTATAAATACCCCTCCTCATAACATTTATGGGGGGTTGGAATCTAAAAGATATTCGCTCAAAAATTAGCCTCGTAAATGCTTAACGAGTTTATAGACTGAGGAGTACGATCCTATAAACATACAAATTGGAGTGCAGATTCGTTCACGAGTACGACCCTGAACATTCACAAATAAGATAGAACTACGTAGGCTTGATCCTTATTAGGTACGTAGGTAACTTAATAATTATTGAATGCAGCCGTAACACTTTATTGTTATACTAAAGGGGCGATTCGAGTCATTCCAGACTGTGGGTCCTGGTCTTCGGATAAGGGTCAGATCACCAATTAAGATAAAATATCGTATCAACCACACTTATATGCAATACGCGAACATCAATTTCCATGTTAAATCTCTTCCATGGAAAGTAAAACATATATAATTAATGTTTGATAATTCATCCTGATTTAGTAATTAATTTAAGTAACTTTTCATAAAAAATGTTAGATTATCGTATAAAATCAACTTAAATAGCATCCTTAAAAGTTAAATTTGTTCACTTAAGCACTTCTCAGTGATATATAGAATTACAACACGTATTGAATTTGTGACATAGAACGTGCAATTTATCAGGGAAAAAACACTACAAAAAAAATTATTATTGCCCATGTTAATATACCATGGTGAAAAGTCATTTTGTCATGGTTAAAATCAATTGACCACGGTTTTGCTACGGCTTTGGCCATGGTATTTGCAAGCATGACTAAAATATTTACCATGATTTATAGTCATGGTCAATGTTTTGTTCATTGTAAAGACCATGACTTATAGTCATTGTAAAAACGTGTTCGGTTAATATTTCTTCCACCACGACTAGTTAGAGCTTAAAATAGATAGTATTTTTTTTCACCACACCTAGCTTTAATGTGACTATATGAAATATCTACTATGACTAAATTAGCAGTAAACTTAGATTGTTAAAGATCATAATTTTAAATTATGACATATATTTTTATTGTGAATATTCAATTTACTTATAGTGAAAGAGGGGGAGGGGGTGGACTAGCTTGTATGTAAAAGGAAGCTTCCAATTTCCTTTTATATTATTTGATGGCCCTTAGATCTATATATTTGTTTATTTAATTAAAAAGTTGACAGCATTGATGGAGAAATTATTCCCTTGTGCTCAGAAGGAGAATTTCTGCTCCGAAATAATTCATATTTTGGTCGCTTCGTGCATGATGGGCTGCCATGCCCCAGCTGATGTAGCTAATTTGTCTGTTTTCAAATATTTCCTGACACACACACACACACACATATATATATATATGAGATAGATATTCACGTCCTCCTTTTAATAATCACTCCACTTAATTTTATATTTTTATTCTTTTATTAATATACCATTTTATTTATTAAATAATACTTAACTTAATTTATTTGATGAACAAATAACCTTTCAATCATTATTTAGAATTCTAATAATAAAAATGTGAATAGCTTTTTATTAAAATAATATTAAAAAAAGCATTAAAAATATATAATTTAAAGTTTTTAAGAACTTGAACACGATAGCATCCAAACCGTTTTCATCTTTTTTTTTTTGGAAAGTTCATTAAAGAGACGCCTTTTTCATGAATTTTATTTTATTCTATTTTTTCAGTATTTGTTAAAAACAACACAATTTTATTTAGGAATAATTGCATAAGATCCTGCTGTGATAAGCGAAACCTGCGCCAAACCCCCTTGTATTAAGTTTTTTGCGTAGCGCCTCCTTGTGTTCTATTTTATTCTGTATACTTTCCATTTTTTAATTTTTTTAGGCATTTTTTTCCATCATAAATGTCAATTCAAATGCATTTTTGCCCCTTACGTGTTTAGAATAAGTAAATAATTTAATTTGGATTTGATCTACAACATTTATGATTAAAAAAAACACCCAAAAAATAAAAAAAAGGGAGAGTATGCAGAATAAAATAGAACACAAGGGGACGCTACGCAAAAAACTTAATATATGGGAGTTTGACACGGGTTTCGCTTATCACATGGGGCTCTTATGCAATTATCCATTTTATTTACGATATAAATATAAAATTCATGAAAACAACAGCATTTTCATGAATTTTCCAAAACAAAAAAAAAACAAAAAAAAAGTGATGAAAATAGTTTGAATGGTGCCATCTTCAATTTGTTAAATCTTTTTAATTAAATTTATAATATTTTCAAAGTTTTTTTATTATTTTAATAAAAAAGTCATTCACGGTTTTTTTATATATTAGAATTCTAAATAATAATGGAAAGGCTTATTTATCCATCAAATAAATTGGTCAAGTATTGTTTATTTAATAAAATGGTATATTATTAAAAAATGAAAATATAAAGCTAAGTGAAGTGTGATTATCAAAAAGAGGAGTGGGAATATCAATCCCTATATATATTCATATGCATAATTGATATTGGCATAAAATACCCATTATTGAGACTTAATCTTAGTTTTGGCATTATTTAGATTACATTCACTGCATGTGAAATGTACAAACGGATGGTGGGATGACGGGGCAGCAGAAGAGGACGTGTCAGATGATGTGGCTGGTGACGTGGCTGCTGGCGTGGTAGCGGACGGGGATGCGAACGTGGCTGCAGACGTGGCAGCTGGCGGGGTAAAGGAAATCCAGGTGGCGGACTGAGGGGAGAGTGACGTGGCACCTTGACATAAGGAACAATCGTGGGGGATCATCGTCAGACGAGAGAAAAAGAGATGAAGGGGAAGAGGAATTTGGAGAAAAGGAGGAAAAAGGAAAAATGGATTCATCAAAAACAACATGACGAGAAAGAATAATTTTATTCGTAGTAAGGTCTAGGCACCGATAGCCTTTGTGGTTGGAAAGATAGCCGAGGAAAAGACAAGCAGAGGAATGAGGTGAGAGTTTGTGAGGAGAGGTGGTAGAGAGGTTGGGATAACACAAATAGCCAAAAGCGCAAAGTTGGTCATAGGTAGGGGCAACGTGAAAGAGAAGCTCAAAGGGAGTACGATAGAAGAGGGTTGTGGTGGGAAGAATGTTGAGGAGATGTACTACCATATGTAAAGGCTTCAGCCCAAAAGGGCGGGGGTAAGGAAGCTTGAAACAGAAGGGTTCGAATAATATTGTTCACAGTTTGAATGGCTCTCTCGGCTTTCCTGTTTTGCTGTGATGTGTGTGGACATGAGAAACGAAATTGGACACCATTTTTGTTAAAAAAATTGCGAAACGACTTATTATCAAATTCACCTCTATGATCACATTGAAAATATTTGATTTTAGAATTAAATTGAGTGTGAACATAGGAGTAAAAATTAATAAAGTTGTTATAAGCATCTGATTTGTTGCGTAGAGGAAAAATCCAAAGAAAATGCGAATAGTCGTCCAAAAATAAAATATAATATTTAAAACCACCAAAACTAGCAATTGGAGAGGTCCAAAGATCCGAGTGAACAATATCAAACAAACTAGAGCTAACAGAGGAGGATCTAAAGAACGGTAAACGTTTGTGTTTGCCTGGTTGACAGGCATGGCAAAGCGAACGAGAGAAGTTTTGATTACATGAAATAAAATTCCTACTATTAAGAAAACTAAAAATAGCAGCTCCGGGGTGACCGAGACGACGATGCCAGATGGACGGATCGAGTTTGGAGTGAGAGGAGGCAAGGTCGGTTGAGGAGAGTCGCAGAGGATAGAGATCACCATCATTGTCACTTAGGAGAATAAGAGAGCCAGACCTAAGATTCTTTACAGAAAAACCGAGGGGGTCAAAGTCAATAGAACAGTTATTGTCACGAGTGAATTGACGAACAGAGATGAGATTTTTGACTAAAGTGGGAGAGACAAGAACATTTTTAAGATTGAGAGAATGAGAATTGGATAGGAAAGAAGTAGAGCCAACAGAAATAATAGGGAGTACAACACCATTACCAACAGTAATAGAATTAGAAATATTATTTGGTACGATATTAAATAAGTTACCTTGCTTAGGTGTCATATGAGAGCTAGCTCCTGTACCCAAATACCATTGATCGTCGAGCTGAGTAAGGCTCATTGTCTGAAATAGAGAAGAGATATCAATGGGCTGAGGAGTGGAAGAGGCCGCTGAAAATGCCTGATTTGAAGCCCAAGAGGGCACTGGGCCGAGAACACCTGGGCCAGGAGAGGGGGCGCTGTTGGTGGGCTGAATGGAGAGGGAGCCCATGTTGGGCTGCTGGGCGCCAACCCACTGCGCATTGACTTGAGGGGTGGCAGGCGAGTTGGGCTGTTGAAGGGAGGCCCAATTCGCTTGCTGAAAAGGTGAACCTGCTGGGCTGCCTGCAAAAAAAGGGTTAGGGGGCGAAAATTGGCCCAATATCCGCTGACCTTGTGGGCTGTTTTGAACGAGCTGTATAGAAAATCCATTAGGAAGACCATGATTTTGAGAATAATTATTTTGGGCCCCTGTTGGTGTTGATCGTGATTTTGACCATGACCATGGCCTTGAAACCGGCCGGTACCTCTACCACGACCACGACTGTTATTTTGATATGAGTTTTGATTATTGGGTTGGGGCGAGGTTTGTGAAAAAAGGACAGACGACGAATTGGAAGAAGGTGAATTAGAGTTGAAGCGAGTTTTACGAGCTTCATGAATTAGGAGAAAATTACAAATTTTCGAGAACGAGGGGAGGGGCATTTGTGTGGTGACAACGGTGACTAGGAGTAGGTAAGACTCGGGAAGACCTTGTAAAAGTTGTAAGATAAGATCTTGGTCTTTAATTGGACTGTCAAGATCAGCGAGATTATCGGCTAATCATCTCTTGACAGTACTGAGAAATAGAGAGAGTCTTTTGAAGGTTGCGAAAACGCTCATTAATTTGAAGAGAACGAGAAGGCTTGTTATTTCGAAAATTTTCTTCAATTGCAAACCATAAATCATGGGAGGTTGCATATTCCAAATCGATATTTTTAAGAAGCTTGAGATCAACAGTTGAGTAAAACCATCGTTTTATAGTGGAGTCAATGGAAAACCATTCATCATCTTTATCGTTTAAAGGTTTCGATTGACCAGAAACATGATTAAAAACGTTATAACTTCGACACAAATCCATAAACATACCACATCAAAGTTTGTAATTGGAATCAGACTCGGTTAATTTAAAACCAAAGGATGTTTGAACATTGCCGGCGGCAAGGGAAGGGTGAAAGGCGGTGGGTTTGGTGACACGGAGGTCGGTTTCGGTGGCGGAAGAAGAATCATCAACATTAGCCATGATGGTAGGAAAATAATCGAAACACAAAACAATAATAATAAAAACAAATCGGGTAAAAATAACGGCAAGAATTGTACCTTGATGATGATCTACGAATCGATTTGGAGAAACCAACTGAAAAATTTCCTCAATAACTAACGAACCGAAAGTCTTAAAATCGCTAGATGGGGAGATTGAGAAGATGGAGAAGGCTAATATAATGGAGAGATAGCGCGTTGAGGGAAAACAACGACTTAGAGGTAGGGAAGAATATAGAGAAAGAAGAGCGTCGGTGGGAAGAGGGGGGGGGGACGGCAGTTTGTGTAGGATTGTTGCCTAGGAACGAGGGTAAGCTGATACCATGTTATAATATGAATTACCCTTGAGGTTTGCATTAATAATCAAAGGTATATATAGAGGTTTACAAGAGACATAATATAAAAGGTAACTATCAATAAAGGTAAACCTAAACTGATAAGGAAATAAATAATGCGTCTAGAATAATAAGTAATAACTCTAACAGTTTTGATAAGTGTTTGTGCTAGATTAGATGTTCCTTGTAATTTCGGGTGTATTTTGTTTTTGGATTTGTCCTTCATTAATACTATTTAGTGATATTAACTATGATGCGAGTCCGACCCACATAAATAAATTTATATGATAAGATACGAGAAAATTGAGATTGAGCGTGTAAATAAAATAATAGAGTAATTGCGATAAGGTAAAAACATAATAGAGACTAGAATTTAACATGGTTCCGTCAATGAACCTACGTCCACTGGTAGTAAAGTTGTCATCGTTTTATTCATCTTTAAGAAGAGTATTTATACAAATTGTAGAGAAGACTCAATATGGTAGGCAATTAGAGATTGGTCTTCCTTCCTTAATTACATAAGGTAATTAATGCTAATAAGAGATTAATATCCCCTTAATTAGGCTAAATTAGCAATGTTGGGCTTGATTCTTGCATCTTGGTATGGACACTTCCTATGTTTGATGAGATCTTGTCTTCAATCTTCCTCTCTTATAGATTTAGCTTTCCTTTGTAGGTCCAGTCAAATCTTGTTGGAATCAGGTCCAAATCATCTTGATATCCTTGGCCTGCTATGGTAAGTCTTTGACTAATTTATCCTTGATTAGCTCTTGATTGGATCTTGATGGGAACTTAATTGTATCTTGTCTCTTTAATGTCTTTTTTCCTTTCACAGACCTGAGTCCAACTCTGTGTCCAGCCTTTAGGTCCAGTCGCATTATAATTAATATAGGCTTTATTTCATCATCTTGTAGGGCTTTAGCCCATGAGTCTTGAGCTTGTCAGCTAGGCCAATTGATATTTTTCTCTCACATCAAACTATAAAAAAAAGAAGAGATTATTAAGATGATCCTGTGATGCGCCCTCATACGGATCCATTGAGTTTGACACACTCGATCTTAAGAAAATGATTGGACCACATAACTTTGTAATAGACAGGTTGCATGGTCACCCGATCTAGACACGTATTCTACCCAATAACATTTAGCATGTGTTTCCATGCGATTGGTCCAACTTGTAATTCCCATGACGTCCTAATGTAATTCTAAACCTACAAATAAGACTTTAACTCATTGAGAGGATTATGGTTTAATAATTAAATTCACGCATTGTATCTTGAACTTTCATTATCAATACAGGGTTATATCGAATTTTAGATTTTGTTATTGTGTTCTTGTTCATTGATATTTATATTTTGGCCTCTGAAGTTTCTTTGTTATTTTTATTCCAATATTCCCGCCCTAACTTCTTCAGTGGACCAAAGCAAAAAAATTAAAAAGAATCCAAAAAAATGCAAAGATTGTGGAGATGCTTTCGGGAATTAGATTTGCATGGTTTATAGTAATACAAAAGGCTACTAGTGCTCATTTTAGTATCAATTAAGTACAATTAGGAGATATACCTAAACCTTATTCCCTCCCATCAGTTTCTAAAGTTGCAAGAATCATACTATTTATAATGCATCATAAATTCCTCATGTCGGGAATTAGTAATAAAAAACTGATTATTTTTCCTAAATACGGCACACCTGGTCGAGTGATTAATCATTTCATTCCAAATCACATGAGGGGACATCACTCCAACTTTTGACTGTTTAAGAATCAAGAATATATTCAACAACCATGATAATTATTTAAATAAATTCTCAATAAATAAAGCTAGGGTGAAGGAGAAAGGTCCCTATAATGTCCTAACTTAGCAATATTCAAGGATGTGGATGAGGCTACAGAAATGAGAAAATTAATACAAATCCTTTGTATGGAATCTCATATTCTTCTTTCTCTTTTTACTTTGTTTGAGTTATTAAATTCAAATCTTGGAATATTAGTCTAATTGTAACGATTATTCTAAGAAATATGCACTTTAAGTGATGTGATTTGAAGTGCATTTCAAGGAAATTTTGGCTCAGCCCGTAAGATGAAAAAGCAATTTTGTTATTCTATATTGCATCTTGTACAACTGTTTGGATATTTTGGAAATTTTGCAACGTGCTTGTTATCAAGGATCCTAGCTATCTTGCACGAGTGCGAATATAGTGATATAGTTACAACAAATACACAAATACGGATATGTCACAAACACGGTTTTCAAAAAAAAATTAAAATACGATATGACGAGAATATGACTATATATATATATATTTGTTTTTCAATTTAATCTCCACACAACCATAAAATACTTTAAACAAATAAAAGTATTAATCTATTTAACCCCAACACTAATAATAAAAATTAAAAACATCAAATAATATATATATATATATATATATATGTTTGTATAAAGTCTAAACAAACCTAATTTTGAATGTAACTATTTGAATCCCCAGTGCGCCGTCCCATCTTCCTCGTTTCTTATTGTTCCTTGTGATTTTCTAACTATTATTATCCTTTTTTATTTGTCATGTCATATTTCCTACTTGTCTGTCCATCTAATTTATTTCCGTCTTAACGTCTGATTGCAATTAATTTATCTACTATCGCTAGGGTTGCTAACTCTCACATCGCCACCTTTGCAGTGTACCATAGAACGATGAACATATTTATTGGGAACAATGACGTTTTGTCGAGTTTTTGAATGGGATAAGTTTCGGACACGGTTCCATATTTCTCCTTTTCTTTTTATTTTTGGACACGCGACATGGCGTGTCGGATACGTATCCCATGGATATCTGAGGAGCATCGTATGTGTCAAATATGCGACACTGCATCAAGTCAATTTTAGAAGTATATGTGCATTATAGGATGCTAGTGATCACTTCTTTGATACACACACACAACATTGATGGTGGGTTAAAATAGTGTCAAGATTAAAGTTGAGAACCTTGAAGTGATGTCGGGAAATGTGTACGGAACGTTGAGTCCGATCCAACTCACGACATATCAGAGCTTTTCTCTGAAAACAGTAATTAAAATTTGTGTCAACTGATTAACTGAATAGATAATCCTTATCACATTAGCACTAATCAATGAGTATTTATAGTGCTTACAATAGGCCATGAGCTTAAATTCTCTTGGGTTGGCAATTGGCCTACATACATAATTAATAATATTATTAATTGCCCCAAATATATATTATTCCACATTATTCTTAAATTACTATTTGCTAAAATATCCTTACACATCAAATATAAGATCTTTCCAAATTTACTTTACTATTTCACATGTCAAATGAAATATTATAGTCTAGAAACATAAATAAATTCCTCGAAACATTGAATATTTGTATTTGCTTGAAGCAAACATGCATGTTACCGGTTACCTTGATGAAACACAGATCTTTTGCGATCTATGTTCTATGATTAATCTTATTCCAATCATTTAGATCTTTGTTAATTTTATTTTTCTAATTGTTGTACAACGTTTATATTCTCTTTTACAACATGGACAAAAATGTAATCCTCAAAACTGATCAATTATTTAGAGGCTTATTATGGGCTACAGCCTACGAAAAAGAATTAGTTTTGTACAAGGCAGGTGTGGGCTATGGCCCATGAGGAAATGCATATGGATGTGGAGAAGTTGATTAAATAGCCCAACTGGAATTTACCAATGTCCGAAAGGAAAGGGTCGAGGAGAAATTAACACCCCAAAATAAATAATATACACAGATATATCCTGCCTACCCGACAAATGAACGTAACTTAGATCAACTTTATACTTGAGGAAATAATTTGTTCACTTAAGTCATATACTTTTGTAAAATATGAAAACACCGTTTTGAAATATATTTCGATAATAAAGAGGACTGATTTTGGACCAAGAAGTTTTTCGGAAATAGTTGAGTTTTGAGTTACGAATCATGAGATTAGCCCACAGTCTAAATAGTATTTAAGTATTTACCAAAAAAAAATAAAAAATAAAAAATAGGATTAAGTCCTTGAATTAATAAATAATTCAGCATCTTTTAGTGAACAAATCCAATATCTCACAATCTATGATACCGATGTGAGGAGTATAGGGGATACGGTCATACGTATCTGCTAATTCTAAAAAAGCATACAATAATGTACGGTGTGATATGTTTATTATAGAAGATAGCAGATACCCCCCAAATTATGAGGTGATGTGCGCTTTGCCCCCCAAACTATTAAACGTTGCACTCAACACCCTAAACTATCATATATGTGCACATTGGCCCCTCGGTCAGCTTTGGACAACACACAGGGGGCAAAGTGCTACAAACTGCATAGGTGAGGGGGCAAAGCGCATATCACCTCATAGGTTGGGGGGGGTATCTGCTATTTTCTCTTTTTTATTTTAAATTCAAATATTCTTAATATTAACTTAACTCCCCTCGGTCAGTTTCGGGGAAATTTTTACCTATTTATAGTTCAATTTAAATTATGCATATTGAGATTTATTTGGATTTTTCTTGAAATATTATTTCTAGGTTTGAAATAAATAATTTTCAAATATGAAAATAAGAAAAATAAAAATAAAAAATAAAAATAAATAAGAAAACAATGAAAAGAAGTATAAATTCAAATATTCATAATTTTCTAAAAACAAAAAAGATAATTCAAAAATCCGGAAATATGAAAATAAAAAAAAGTATAAAAATAAAAAATTTAAAAAATAAAAAAATTAGTAAAAATTTTTAAAAATAAAAAAATCTTGTGATGTGCGCTTTGCCCCTTCACCTATGAGGTGATGTGCGCTTTGCCCCCTCACCTATGCAATTTGTAGCACTTTGCCCCCTGTGTGCTGCCCGAAGCTGATCGAGGGGGCAAAATGCACATATATGATAGTTTAGGGTGTTGAGTGCAACTTTTAATAGTTTAGGGGGCAAAGTGCACATCACCTAATAGTTTTGGGGGGGGGGGTATTTGCTATTTTCTCATATAATAACTAAAAAGTATACATATGTAGTAAATTGAACATGTAAAGATATAACCAAAAACTTAATTTAAAAATATTAAATCATCAATATTTACAATTCCAGTTACTTGGTTATATTATTATATACCAAAGTTCATAATGTTTCGAATAGACAAGTGCAAAAGAGATTTTATAATTAAACTTAAATAATCATATATATATATATATCCACAAAATATATATATTTATATGAAAGAATCAAATATTAGAGTATTATTGTTGTAAAATAATACAATATCATTTGTTCGTGATTTATGTTTAATCACATAATATCATTTTAGTTTTTAGTGGTCCCAACTCATGCTTTAATCTTTTCAAGAAAAGAAAAGAAAATAGAGGATGAGAATGATATACATCATGGAAGGTGGAGAATTATGAAATCAATTCAAAATAATACTACAACTTTTGGAAACTATTCCTTTTATTTTCTTATTTGATCCCAAACTTTAACAAAATATTAAAAAGTACCCTGAGACATTGCATACTTTTAAGAATAGTCCTATCTCGTATCTGACATCGACTCAATAACTTTTTCGTGTTTTCTAAATTTTAATACTCCCAAAATATATATGACACGTGCGTGTCATTATTATTCATGTCCGTAGAGTGTCCTGTGATTTGATAGATAAGAAGATTCGTGCATTATAGTTCACAATCTAGTGAATAGTTTTTAAGTGATAGCGCGAAATATTCTAGTTCTGTCATGTCCTCTTGCAAACTCACATTTGATTAACAAATAGTAATTTGACTAGGTTTATATTATTCATCTATAAGTAAAGTTGAAGAAAAACCAACCAAAAGAAGTTAAAGAAACACTTTTTAGAATATTTTGGATACAATATATTCATATATTTTTTGTTTTTGTTTTTTTGAACGCGCCACATCGTGTGTCTCGGATACGTATCCAAATTGTATTTGAGTAGTGTCATGTTCTCCAAGTATCCGATAAGAAGATACATACTGCTCCAAATCATTTTATAAATTATGTTGGTGAAAATCTTTGAATGTGATAAAATGGATATGCAAAATCTGAATCGAGGCGAGAGTTAGACTCTCTATCCTTAACACAATATTGCCCCGCTATAGCCCTGCTATTGGTGGTACGGGTTCGTGCAATTTGTGTCCCAAGATACAACGATTATTCTCGGGATTGAACCACTTCAAAACCGAGACCCACGAACGAAATCCTGTTTCGAACTCTCAATAATAACATAATTCAACTCTTGATTTCATTATTCCCGAAATAACAAAACTCAAAGAATGAATATGAATGAAGAGGAATTGTTATTCGCTCTTAAGAAAATGAATACCCAAGGGGGGTTTATATAGGGATAAAGAGGGGCATAAGAGTCATTAAACTCACTTTAATGACTCACATGTGATGTGATCAATGACTCACATGTGATGTCATTAATGACTCATATAAAATCATTAATGACTCACATGTAATGATCAAACAGATTTTGACTGTCATAAAAACGACCAATCACATGTGTGTTAAAATACAGCTCATACGATCGTGGCCATCGATCGTAATGGGTAGTATCTTTAATTCCTCCTCGTTTTACACGGTTGGATCAGAAGAAATTCACGGTAAACCCACAGATTTCAAACCACAACTTCAACATTTAATTTCTCATTCGTCCAAACTCGGGTTAGAGAAATTCGAAATGCACACGTGTTATTCGAATTTGTTACCGTAAGTACGTCACTCGTACTTTATTTGCATCCGATTTCCAACAATCCCCCACACGAATGAAATTAACATATGCAGACACATTGAGAGTTCGGGTGAAAAACTATAGCATCAGAAGAGATAGCTTTTGGCTTTGAACCTTTCTTACTGAAATATAATCGGATTTACTAGGCTGCCCAATGAACGCGATGTCTTGAATTGTTCAGCCGTTCGTGTAAACCAAGACAATGATATTCACACCGTAGTCTCTCGAACAGATTTCGTTCTCACTGTTGGGTCCATTTTGGCCGTGGCACCCCCTCTTGGATTCATAAGTGTTTACATTTTGCCCAATGTTGAGGCGGCCTACACCTCACACTTACATAGGTGACTTCTTATTTAAGAGTATCCTGCCATACTCCACTTCATTTAGACAGTATAGGAATCATTAAAAGCCCAGCTTAACCTTTGCTACAACTTGCAGGTTGCACTTCTTTATCCTAGGCAATGGGTTTGGAGTTAAACTCCTAAGTGCCATACTGAATTTTCAAAATTAGTTGTCCCATTGAACCATGATCTTGGGATCTCCAGTCAACATGGTTGGGTTACCGCTGTGTCCATTCTTAATTTGTAGTCTTTAACCCCATTCCTCTTGATATGCAGTCTATTTGATCTCTATGGAAGTCCTTTCGTCAAAGGATCTACTTTATCCTCCATGATCAGTGGAGATAATGCCATTATAGATCAACTACTTAATGGTATTGTGCCTACGACAAGCCTGTCTAGACTTACCATTACTTATGCCACTATATGCCTTTGTTATTGCAGACTAACAGTCGTAATTGTATGCACGTGCTATTGCCGACTTATTGCCTCAATATATCAAATTGGGCATATGTGCATATTTCAATATGGGTTCACCATGGTTCTCAACCAAGTCTTTTGTCACTTTCTTACAAGAGCACTGTTATGGAAACTAAATTTTCCAAGTACAGTCTCAGTAAGACAAGTCTTTGGACCGTACCCATATCATTTATGTCGAATTCTTTTTCAACATCCTTTCAGTAGTCATGATTACTTACATAATCAACATATCAAATTTTCACACCAGAAAAGGTAGCTTTTGGCTTTGAACCTTAGTGAAATTTCATACTATGAGCTATGTGTTTTGTTAAAACCACATGTATCACGCTTGTTGATTATGAAGTCGTTTGAAAACATAATATTTTGTCAAACCTTTCATGCCACTACTTTGGAGCTATGTTCGAGTCCGTATACCGACCCAACATACCCCTCGGTTAGTTCCATGTGAACTTCCTCATCTAATCCTTTGTTTAAGGAACACAGTTTTAATATCCATTTCAAATATCTAATGGTTATGCAAATTAGCAACAACAATGAATATTTTATGGATTTAATTCTCATTCCCGAAAACATGAAAAGACGAAATCAAGGTCTACCATTTGAAGGTTCCCTACGGCTACCAAGTACGCCTTGTAACCTTGTTAAGGTTTGGGTGTTTTTACCTTAACCCACAGCCCCCACATTTGTATGTAACTGTAGGAAATCTTGCCATCAGGCAGATTCTTACTTTTTACTACTATGTGGGACCTTCGTACAGAATGTAGTTATCTAGGACCACGTCCCCCACAATTCTGAATTTATCCAACGCATCATTATCTTCTTCAGAGTATGATTTTAGCGTTCGAAAATATCATTAGACCATGGTGAATACTACCACACTTGCATCAAATTCTTTGAACGATTCACCATCGGATGTTTGATCGACTTTCTCGATTTTACTCCAATGGTCAAATCCTTCGTATTTTTGACCAAGTTGTGTACCTCGTACACCACGTCGTCTAGACGTTTCTCGCTTCAGAGAATATGTGCCACAAACAGTAGGACCGATCTCACTCAACAACTGTATAGTTTAAAGTGACGACGTCCAAGTTTATGCACAACACCACTTTACCTATTCCAACCACAAGCGACGTGATCAAGTTTTCCATAAACATCATCCGCTTAGCAGCCGGAGTGTAAGATGTGCACTTGGTTTGGAACTAGGTTTGGAACTTGGTTAAAACCTGATTTTTACTCTTTTATACGTCCAAGATTCCAACTTGGGTTCTCTTCTAAATATTGTGTAGTCACTCAGCTTTTCCATCAACTTTATCTAAAGCTATGAATTCTGACATGATCTATACAAGTTCATTTAGATGATTTCAATGACACTGCCCCTCCACCGATGGTAAACCAGAACCACTCGTGGACTTAGAGTCGTTTGTGTCAGATATCCAGTATCCTCGAGAAAAGACAACGATTCTATATTCCATGATTTTGTCGTCATGAATATCAGAATTTCTTGACTTTATGTACGAGATACGCTATGAAGTGCATATCCAATATGCAGTCAACGGTCCTTGACCATTTCTTGATTTGTTTGGATTTTTGGTATTCCAAAACCTCCACATTTTCAAAGTCAAATATCTCGGGAAAACTTTTCTGATGTGGAAGATCAGACTAAACTGCAATCACAGAGCATACTCAGAATACCCGAGCTCTAATACCACTTGTTGTGGAATTCAAAGTCATATTCCACCAAATATAGAAATAGAGAGTGAATATTGTACTAGAAAACCACACTAGATTTAATTCTCAGGAAAGATTGGAGGCGTCACAACAGTCGAGCTTAAAACCTAATCTCCTCGACAGAATTAACTAGACGAATTTAATAGCACAATATAACACTACAACTATAACTAACAATGACTACTTGAATAATAAAGAACACCAAGATATAACAAGGTTCCTCATTTCATACGGAGTCTCACTCCTACTTTCGAAAATGTAGTTCGCTGAGAGGATTGCCTCTCTCCCCCACAATTCTGCGATACACCAGAATTGATTAAATCCCCTTATCTCCTCGAGATTATTTTTGGGATAAATAATACCAACAATTTCTGGCGATGCGATTTGTGACATCTAACGTTGCTATCCCCGATGAGCAACAGCGCTCCAAGCATATCATTTTGGTCATATTAACATAAATTTATTTTATTTAATAGACAAATTCAAAATGATTACAACAAAATTAAATCCAATTTAATTTTGATAGGATGATTAAATTCAATTTAATCAACTACCAAATTAAATCCCATTTAATTTAGTCAATTGGGTCCAACCCAATTTAATTCAATAAAAATTCAGTGGCACAAGCCCACTCTCATTTTAAACTTAAATATATTGGGTCCAACCCAATTTAATTTAAAATAGGTGTTGGGTCTATATCATTTACTGAACCCAGCCCAGAACTATGCCACATAATTGGCCAACAGCACAATGGGCCGAGCCCAGCTATTGTTTTTAAGTGTTTTGGGACAAGCCCACATTCCATTATACTATATTGGCCAATCTAGCATGAATTATCACGTGTTGGGCCAGGCTCAACTCAATAATAAATAAAATCAAAAAAGCAAAAGGCCCCTCTTATTCCATGATGGCCGGTCAAAACAAAGGCAAAAAAGCCTCTTTTATTGCATGATGGGCGGCTGCTTTTATGAATTTTATTCTATTAATTAGTAATTAGTATATTAATTAGCTTACTTTATTTGTTTAATATATTAAAAGGCAATCATCACATCTTGTTGCTGCCCAGCTGTTAACAGCAATCATCTTCCATCAAAATGCACAACAACAAAGGCGCTGTCAATGAGGAAGAAGAAGAAGCATCCGGCGAAGCGTCCTCCCTTGAGAAGATGCATCAATGAAACACCATCACTACCGAAAAAAACGTGAACGACGAACTACACGACCAAAGGTATCGGCACACGAGATTGTCTTCTCCGTTGACGCAGTCAACAGCTAATGTCTCGCCGGCGAGTTTCCGGTCATGGCTGGGACGCCCAGCGCCGCCGCCATCTTCCGATACCCGTCCGACCAACGCCATCGGAACACCATGAAAAACCCCAACTTCGCAACCAATTTCAGTCGACAAACAACGCGACTTCCATGGCTCAAATTGGCCTTTTCCGGTCGTCTCCGACGCGATTTCAGCCGGCGTTCAATGGCATCACCCTCGGTGACCCACGTCGGCCAATATCACTCCACCAGATTCTCCGATCCGGGAAGATTTTGAGCGAGATTCATCGATCCTCGCGTTACCAGAAATTCGCCATCTCCGGCGGCAACCCAGCTTCGACCTCTAAGCGACCCATCATCAACAGGATTCAAAGGCCAAAAGAAATTCGCTCCGAGCAATTTCTTTTCCGTGAGATTCGAAAATCGCACCTGCCATTTTCATGGCTTCGCCGGCAAACAGAGGCAGCAACATCACCCAAGTACCGTCTGCGATGGGTTACGGCGGCGAGTTCACCGACACCTAACCCCACCACACGGCAGATTTGCTGTCTCAAACCCAACGACAATTAGTTGTGTTGCACGGCGGCAATTCAACCAAACCGGGTCCAACCCGATTCAAATCTCGAATTTTAGATTTCCAGAATTTTGATCCAATTGAAAAATTCTAAGAACATCAAAATCAGATTTAGCTCAAATTATTGTGATTCCAAATCACAAAATTTCAGATTTTTCCAGATCTTTGTTCCAAACAAATCGGATTTTTCTCTCTCGATTTTCCAGCCCCAAACTTGATTCCAAATTATCAAAATCCAGATTTTTGGCATCAAATCGAGTTATCCAGATTTGATCCATTTTTCTCACATCAAATTATATTAAATATTGTGTTAAGTTTGTTGGTGAAAATCTTTGAATGTGATAAAATGGATATGCAAAATCTGAATCGAGGCGAGAGTTAGACTCTCTATCCTTAACACAATATTGCCCCGCTATAGCCCTGCTATTGGTGGTACGGGTTCGTGCAATTTGTGTCCCAAGATACAACGATTATTCTCGGG
This sequence comes from Buddleja alternifolia, assembly GCA_019426215.1. NCBI lineage: Eukaryota > Viridiplantae > Streptophyta > Magnoliopsida > Lamiales > Scrophulariaceae > Buddleja > Buddleja alternifolia. The sequence continues at coordinate 29,836,934 of CM033399.1, forward strand.
ATTGAACCACTTCAAAATCGAGACCCACGAACGAAATCCTGTTTCGAACTCTCAATAATAACATAATTCAACTCTTGATTTCATTATTCCCGAAATAACAAAACTCAAAGAATGAATATGAATGAAGAGGAATTGTTATTCGCTCTTAAAAAAATGAATACCCAAGGGGGGTTTATATAGGGATAAAGAGGGGCATAAGAGTCATTAAACTCACTTTAATGACTCACATGTGATGTGATCAATGGCTCACATGTGATGTCATTAATGACTCATATAAAATCATTAATGACTCACATGTAATGATCAAACAGATTTTGACTGTCATAAAAACGACCAATCACATGTGTGTTAAAATACAGCTCGTACGATCGTGGCCATCGATCGTAATGGGTAGTATCTTTAATTCCTCCTCATTTTACACGGTTGGATCAGAAGAAATTCACGGTAAACCCACATATTTCAAACCACAACTTCAACATTTAATTTCTCATTCGTCCAAACTCGGGTTAGAGAAATTCGAAATGCACACGTGTTATTCGAATTTGTTACCGTAAGTACGTCACTCGTACTTTATTTGCATCCGATTTCCAACAAATTATTCGTGCGACTGTAAACATAGCTTGAGGAACGAGCCAACTTATAAATATCATACACTTTTAGAACGAAATTGCACCCTTGGTGCAGAAACCACTAATCTAGGTATTGGAGTCAATATTTCATTAAATCTGTCACATATCTTGTTTGAACAATATAAAGTATATATTGTTGAAACATATTGTAACTTGAAACTATTAAACAAACTCAAATTTGAAGGTTAGAGAAATGCGAGAGAATCTGAGTTGTTAGTATTTACCCTTTGTATTGAGAAATTTGCAACTTAGATATAATTTGGTCGAATTTGAGCAATCCATTTCCTTTGTAATCAATTACACTACAAATGTAATTCATTTAAATTACGTTTTGGCTTGCCCGAAGCAAATTTGGATTAAAATTTCATTTTTTCCCCTTCTTTCAAACAAGGTAAGAAAGGACAGTGATTACTTACAATTCATACATCACCATGATTCAGCCCTAAACTGGCTGTGAAATGAGCACAAAGCAACGGAAAATTCTTAAAAGCATAATCTATAATAATTACCCTACTAGGTGTTTGGTCAATTATTTTGAGAAATACAATAGGGATCGACCGAATCGGCCTAGAATTTTCCAAACGGGGTTGATATTTAATTGTGGATATTTTTGTTAGATTAGAGAAAATCCCGTAGTGAACTTGTATTACTGAGTAACATATTTATAGAGTTACAAGAGAGAGAATACAAGAAAACCCTAAACTATAAATAAGATAATAAGAATACTAGTCTAATTAGGAAAACAATAATAATACTAATCTAATTAGGAGAACAATAATAATATCTAACACTCCCCGCAGTCGAAACGTGAAAGTCTTGAACATTGAGACTGAGAAAAAAAATCAAGAAAAGATGTTACAACAGTCCGGGCATAAAGAATGCTTAGTAGAGAGATTTTGACGAATACGTTTCTCAAGGTGGAGCAGTTTCGTCTGGGAATCATTAAATAAGGCGGCGGTTCGACGAAGACGCTTCTCAATGTGGAGCAGTTTCGTCTGAAAACCATTAAATAAGGCGGCTACTCCAAGTCCTTGTTTTTCCAAGGGTGAGCGGCGACAACATAAACAAAGATAAAGAAAAGAAAAAAAAAAACTATCCTAAACTCAACTAAACTAGATAAGGTGTGCCGGACGGGGTCGACGACTTGAGGATGGCGGAAGCGAGAAATCGAGATACCATGGCTCTGATACCATGTTAGATTAGAGAAAACCCCGTAGGGAACTTGTATTACTGAGTAACATATTTATAAAGTTACAAGAGAGAGAATACAAGAAAACCCTAAACTATAAATAAGGTAAAAGATAAATAAGTTAATAAGAATATTAGTCTAATTAAGAAAGTAATAATAATACTAATCTAATTAATAGAGCAATAATAATATCTAACAGTTTGATGGGAACAATTTGCCAAAAGCAACTATGGCGTGCACTTTTTACCGCACTTTATGAAAGATTGCCTCAGTATTTCAATGCAACAATATTATGATTGCATAGCTCTCTCGAGAAACCCCATGATTTATTTGGGTCCCCGGCTTGGACAGTTGAAATAATGTTGTGGACTTTGGCAGCTTACAAAAGCTATAATACTGTATAACTTAGTCATGACAGTTGAAGTCACCTAACGGATACAAGAGAAAAAAATAAGTTAAAATAATGGATCAAAGCATAATTTGAGGCCAAATAGGATCTCATATAGTCGAATTCAAGTGTAATTTATACATAAGTGTACGCAAGTGGACTCTAATTGAATCCAAGTATAATTTATAAATTGAGGTCAACTAAGACCCAGTATTATGGAATCCAAATGTAATTGTTACAAGACAATTAAATTACACTTGAGATCAGTCAAACAAACTCCGGTCAGAATATCCGTAGATAGGAGCATGGAGAAGAACATAATTGAAAAGGTTTTACCCTACTAGAGAAAAATCCTCAAAAAACTAAGCTAAAGAGTAGTCAAAATGAGTGCCACACTTCTTAAAGACCAAAAGATCTATTCCACAAAACATTTACCATTGAGTGACTTTAAAAGCATAGAAATCTGGTATGTGCATAATCAACAAAACATCTCCACACTGCTACTCTATGGAGAAAAACATAAGAAAGTTTTACTTCATTTCTCTATTTTTTTTCTTGCGTTTCTCTTCGTTGATCAAATGCTTCAATGAATCTCTAGATACAATCCTCCATGACCATGCTTTCAAAGTTATGATCCATCATCGTCCACACACGGGTGCACTCTACAATGCTACTCTGCCTGCAAATCTAGCGGGGATGAAGGTTTCAGTCGTAGGGCTCAGAAGCCGAACCCTATGGAGAAAAGGCGCTAATTTCAGTGATTTCATCATCCCGCCAAGAACACTACCTATGCCTTATGTGAAACGGCTTCTCATAGTGTATCACAACCTGGGAAACTGGTCTTCTTCATACTATACATTATCAGGTTACACATTCATAAGCCCTGTCATCGGTTTTCTTGTGTATGATGCTTCACATTTGAGTAGCAGAAACTTGTCAAAGCTCGAGCTCAACACAATGGGGAAACCCATATCGATTAAATTCCACAATTCAACACAAATTAGTAATCAAAGGACGAAATGTGCTGAATTTAGTGCTTCTGGGGAAGTTTTTCTGAGTGATATGAATTTGCCTAATGTGTGTTACAGCACAAGTCAAGGACATTTCTCAATAGTTATTCCTTTGAAGAAGGAGAAGCAGAAGCAGAAGCAGAAGATGTGGCCATTTTTTTGGATTATGGGGTTTATAGCTGGTTTTATAGGGCTGATTTTGGTGGGATTGGCCGGAACAGTGGCCGTTAGATCGTTTCTAGGAAAGAGAACTCAAGAAATGGAGAAAGAAGCAGATGAAGGAGAGTGTCTACAGACATATTGGATTGCCAGTAGCAAAATTCCACGAGCTGAAGTTACAAGAACACAGCCTGTTCTTGAGAGTACTACTACTCTTCCAAATCCAAAGCTTTCTTGGTATGCTTAATATGTTATCTTCAATTATCTTTCGTCATTTCAGGGTAGGTTTCGATTTTCGATCAGCTACCTGGGAATGTTTTGTAACAAACTTAACGAGCATGGATTTGACCAGTTGTAATTTGTTAATGGAATTTTTTAAGAATATACATGAATACATAAAGCTCGCATATGAGATCAGTGTCTTCTACAGTTATTTTCATGGTATGATCAAGGTTTCTTTTAACAAAATAAATGAAAAAATTCTTAAAATATTACAAATTTTAAAGATATTACGGAAATAATCTAAGACAACTTCGCCAATATTATCTTTGCATTTTCAAGAAAGTCGGTTTTCTAATTGTACTATTTTTTTCAGAAGACAGACTTGCATGAAGTCGTCTTCCACATATTCTTTTTTTCCTTCTAAAGACGGTATGCTACAAATCGTTTCTTTTTTGTATGAATTAAAGACGACATATAGCATGTGTTGCTTTCCTTTTGCCCCGGGTGAGACTTGGTGACTCCCGAGAGTCCAACTCCCGGGAAATATCCACCACACAATATGTTAAAACATGTGTGGGGTCCACCAAAATATATACATACTTTAACACATTGTGTGGTGGATATTTCCCGAGAGCTGGACTCTCGGAGCCACCAAGTATCACCCTTTTGCCCCCTCACCCTTAATCTGCGTACATTTACATCTTAATCAAAACCTTGTTCTCAAACCTTTTTAACTCATTAACAACTCAGAATCCCAACAAATTATCAGATGTCATAACGATTGGATTTGACGTTTTAAATTTTAAATATTTTGTTGCCTAAATAATTTAATTTAAGAGGTTTGTATCATTTATAAAATTATTTAAAATAGAAATTATGACAGTCTAAAAATGTCCTCCCGTACCACAGCCAAGCGGACACTAGTCTCTATGTCCTCTAATTCTGTGTCACTCCTCATGAGCACAAGAACCGTTGTTGTGAAGTTGAATCTCATAAGGTTGTGTTTCTTAATCGTCACAAGTACTATTGTTTAAATCAATCTCATGTCGAGTCGATGCAGTTGTCTCACTTGATTCTCCACGATCACGATACGTTGTGCTCATTAAAGGTATGAGCACAGGCGAGACGTGGAATTTCGTGGATATGCATATATTGATGCGAGCTCGAGGTTTAGAAATGACCTATTCACATGTCCAAACAATAATTCTCCATGTGGTGCCATATATGGAGTGAACGGATATTGATCATCTGGTTGTGGTGACTGATACAGGGATTACTGATGTAGATGGACCCGCATCAGCTACTCCAGAAGACCAATACCAAGGGATGTTATAGGAAGTTGAAGCACCGCCAGTAAATGGTTAATCATGATATGGTGTTGAAGTATCTCTAGTGAAATAATGGACATGACACCACTCTGAAGCATTGTTAATACACGAATGATAGGATATGAGGCTGAAGCACGACCACTGAATGCAGGGATGATGTTATGGACCTGCTGTATCTCAAGACCATTAGACCCTATACTACGTCTTCTCCTCCCTTTTGTTTTTCTTCGGCCAACCACTAGTGCATCTATTCGATTAATGGCCATAGCATCCATTGATTGTTGGCGTGTGCTATGCTAGGGACGTTACTAGCTATGGATCTATGTTTTTCCACCAAAGAATTGAGGCCATTATGTCTCGACGCCTGTTATCAAATCCAATCATAGTTACTAACATTTGACCAGCCTGTAATAGTATAGAGCGTCATAAATAAGGTGAATTAATTGATTAACAGAAAATTAAAATTGAAAAATATGTGTACCACAATGTTCCACAATGGCGCCTCCCCCAGTTGGTATTCCGACTCTATGACATGCATACTAGGTGACATATAATGTGTGATTTTGTCATACCACTAGTATTATCCACTTTCCGTAGTACGTGAATCAGTGGTAGTTTCTTCCCAGATAGATCGTCTATGTCGATCCTCCTACATAAAAATGTAGTTTCTGTGGAAACTCTCTCAATCCCTGCCTACATGCCCCTTGCCGTCAATGATATGCTGGGCCGCTTTTTTAAAGGCCGGTTCATGAGGAAGCACCTATCGTAGTCCAAATTGTTGAACAACCCGCTCAAAATAGTGCCCCTCAACGATGGCGTAGAAGATTAATGGAACTCGATTTCCAAACTCTTAGACTAAGACATTCACATGGCAGAGATTGGGTTTTAAGGGCATTCATGTCATATGGATCTCAATCCAACTGGAAGAAGAAAAATGTATTAAAAATGTTATACTATGATGAACATTTCGTAATATTATGCATTACATGCCACCACATGAAGAATTATTGTCTGGCCATGTGGATATGTCATTTCTAGGCCTCGAGCTTGTACCAGTATTGCATATCCACGCCCAAAATTCCACGTCTCGCCTGTTCTGTGGCCGATAATGAGTATAACATATCGTGATCATGTAGAATCAAATAAGACAACTGCATCAACTCGACGTGAGATTAATTTGATTGGTAATACTTGTGACAATAAAGAAACACAACCTTATGAGATGCAACCACTACAGTTCTCGTGCTCATGTGGAGGGACACGGAATTAGAGGACATAGAGATCAGGCATGACAATGGCATAGGGGGATAGTTTTAGGCAATCATAATTTCTATTCGAAATAATGTTATAAATGATACGAACACTCTTAAATTAAATTATTTGGGCAACAAAATATTTAAAATTTAAAACGTAAAACAAAAAAACATTACAACGTCAAATCCAATCGTTATGACATCAAATAATTGGTTGGGATTCTGAGTTGTCAATGAATTAAAAAGGTTTCAGAACAAGATTTTGATTAAGATGCAAAAGTACGCAGATACGAATTAGGGGGCAAAAGGAAGCGAACATATCCTATATGTCGACTTCAATTTATATAAAAGAAAATCTAAGACGATCTACAACATATCGTCTTTAGAATCGTTATGCAAGTCGTCTTCTACAAAAAAAAAAAAAAATAGTAAAATTAGAAGACGATTTGCTTAGAGCCATCTTCTACTTTACTAATTAAATGAAATATAAAATGTGAAGACGGTTTTGGCGTAGTCATCTTCTATTTAGAAAAGAAAGGAAAATCAGAAGCCGACCTCTCTGATGTAGTCTTACTTATCTGATTAATCTTTAAATCAGAAGACGACATACAAAATGTCGTCTTATATTTTCTTAATAACTTTAGAGTTTGTAATATTTTGAGATGTTTTTTTTTTTGGTATTATTTTGTTCAAAAAACCGTATGATCAATCTCCGGTAATTGACAAATTGGACCCTCGAATAGCCACCTTGCACACTGAAATTACATATAGCATTGCGTTTTGCACCCATTTAACTCGCCAAATAAACAAGTTAACTCAATTTTCGGAGGTAAAATGTCCTCTCATTTTTGCTTCATCATGTGTCTTAAACAAAATTTTAAAATGAAAAAAAAAAACATAATTTTGTGCAGAATTCTGCACAACAAAATCCAGTCACGTCTACACTTATGCAAAATTTGCACATAATGAATTTTTTGGTTCATTAAGTGCCAAATTTTGCTTCACAACTAACTTAATTATCAAAACATAAATAGAATAAAAGGATTCGAATCTTCATTTCATAAACAAATTTGCAATCCTTAATACATAACTTCAACAATCCACATGTTTACGACTTAATTAAGAAATAAATGCATCATTTGAACCAACCAGACTTTAATAATTCATCACTTCTTAGTACTCAAAATCCTACTCCAACCACACTATGAAATTGGGAAGAAACGAGAGGAGTATATTGACGTTTTTATCCTCCAAAACCGAGTTAAGTCGTTTACTTGACGAGTTAAATGGTGTAAACTTGCTCCAGGGTACTAAATTCCAAGCTATATGTAATTCCAAGGTGTAAAGTGCCAAAAGGTGATAACCCGAGTGTGCCAATAACCCAATAATCTCACTGTTACTCAGATGCAATCTCATTTGTTTCTCTTAAAAACTTATGAAGCAAAATAGCAATGAAGACGAAAATTTGAAATATCAACGACCCTATAACATTCAATAAGGTAATGCTCCTCTTATTAACTGCATAATCAACAATGCAGATGCTACAAACTATTTGTTGGAGCAAGTAATCCTCATCAAGGGATACAACTCAAATTCAGATAAAATGCATCAACAATTCAACACCACAAACAAAGCTATAACAATTTCAACAAAAACCAATTAATACCAATCAAACCTGATTTTAGCCATTTGCCTTAAACTCTGGCCTTCCTAGCAAGCTTGCTCCATTCGGTGTGATAGGCTCCAGGCCGATCAATCCTCTCATAAGTATGTGCCCCAAAGTAGTCCCTCTGAGCCTGCACAAGGTTAGCAGGAAGTCTCCCACGCCTATATGTATCAAAATACTGCAAACTAGCCGACATCCCTGGAACACTAATCCCCTTCTGAATTGCCAAGCCCACAACTCTCCTCCATGCGGCCTGTCTCTGCACCATCTCCCTCGCAAATTCAGGGTCTACTAACAAGTTTGCTAGTCCGGGATTCCTCTGATATGCCTGCTTAATTCTATCCAAGAAAACAGCCCTAATAATGCATCCACCTTTCCAAATCCTAGCTAACTCCCCCAAATTCAAACCCCACCCCTTCTCCATACTCTTTGCCCTCAACAAATTCATCCCTTGTGCATAACTACAAATTTTCGATGCATAAAGGGCTTGCCTAACATCATCAATCAACCTCTTCTTATCCACTACCGTCGCATTATCAATCTCTTCCTTTAATCCTTCTTTCTTGAAAATCTCCGACGCCGCCTCTCTCTCTTCTTTCAACCCACTCATATACCTACTATCTAACGAAGCTGCGATCGTAGGAGCAGCAATGGACAGCTCGGCTGCTTGCTGCACCGTCCATTTCCCCGTCCCCTTCATCCCAGTCTTATCCAAAATCTTATCCACCAAATGCCCCTTCCCCGTCTCTTCGTCCTCGACCTTAAATATATCCGTCGTGATCTCAATCAAGAAACTCTCCAACTCGCCACGATTCCACTCCCCGAAAATCTCCGCCAGCTCCTCATTACCCAACCCCCCAGCATTCTTCAACACATCATACGCCTCCGAAATCAGCTGCATATCGCCATACTCGATCCCATTATGCACCATCTTCACGAAATTCCCCGACCCCCCCTCGCCGATATAAGTAACGCAAGGCCCATCATCCACCTGGGCAGCAACCTTCTCCAGTATATGATGAATATTCAAGTAAGCCCTGTGGGACCCACCGGGCATCAGCGAGGGCCCATTGCGGGCCCCATCTTCGCCGCCGGACACTCCCATTCCCAAATAGAGCAGCCCACTAGCGGAGGCGTCGACAATACGACGCTCGGTGTTCTCGTACCACTCGTTGCCGCCGTCGATGATGGTGTCGCCGGGCTCCATGTAGGCGGAGAGGGCGGCGATGGTTTGGTCAACGGGGGCGCCGGCTTTGACCAGGATGATGATGGAGCGGGGTTTGGCGATGGAGAGGACGAAGTCTTTCGGGGTGTACTGGCCGGAGAGAGGGAGGTGGCCTTCGCGGTGGGCGCGGTCTAGGGTTTCGTCGACTTTGGAGGTGGTGCGGTTGTAGACGGAGATTGGGAAGCCTTTCTCGGCGATGTTCAGGGCTAGGTTTTGGCCCATTACTGCCAGGCCGGCGAGGCCGATCTGGGATAATGCAGCTGACTCCATTGGAGGTGTGATGATTTGAACTACAGTGAATTATTGAAGGGGAGAGAGAGAGGGGAGAGAGATCACAAGTTACAGTGATGGGACTGGAGATATGTAACACCGTTATTAACACCAGTCGGATGACTGTTGAAATGACGAAATAGTCCTCCGCGATATTTGAGTCTCTTGGTCCCATTTTTAGGGGAAAAAACGAAACAAGCTACTATCGATAAAAAATGCAGGGGACTAATCGAACGATAAAGAATGCAGGAGACTAATCCCTTCGAAACGTGGAGATCACTGTCTTTTCCATCAAAACATTTTCTATACACACTGTTAAAGATCGAATTCTGAACAGCATGCTTAAGGAACCAATCTATTTACCAACTGTGCTGACCTTGTTGACATATCAAATCAAGTTTGAATAATTTTTTTTGTGTTCCATAAGTTTGAAGCTCGGCTTGAACTCGATTAGCAAAAAATAATAAAATACATGCAAAAACAGTAAGTTACTTAAGCTCAACTCGTGTTCGGCTCGATTAAAACTCGTTTGAGTTTGATTAGATTAATAATCAAATTAAGTTCAAACATGAATTCTGAAGCTCGATATAATTCAAACAAGCAGGAACAATAACTTTTTTGGCTCGGGTCGATTACACTCATAATCATTTTGGTTGTTATAAAAAGAGCATTTGAGTTTACAATGGTGAGGGGCGTTTTAGGTAATTCGAGAAGAGTAGTTTAAATTTTGTGAAGAAGCCATGGGCCGCGTGGGGGTTTGGCGGACTCGTCGAGGGGTGAAAGGGTAGTGACTTGAGCTTCCAACGAGGGGTTGTCTTATTTGGGTATATATATAATACGATAATTTCTAGGGGAAATCTAAAACGGCGGCGTACTATAAGGGTTGGTGGTGGTGATCTGGTGACGTGTTTGGTTGGTGGGATTAAATAAATATCTTCTGGGGTAGAACCGTAGAACGGTAGAAGGGATATTTTATTCTAGTCAAAAAGAGCAAATGGAAATAAAATATTTATATATATATATATATATATATATATCAAAAACGGTACTCTGAGAAGGAAAAATGAAAAAAGAGCACTCAAAAAATCAAAATGCAGTTAGCAGACGTGTAGCCTATCGTAATGAGCCGGAACAAAAGATGGATTAGTCGCATTTCATTAATAAAGTTGTTACTTCAGTAATAGAGTTTCAAAAGTGTATTTTTCACTAATATTAATAGTTTCTACTTACGAGATAGTTATAACAAATAGACTCCTGGTTATAAATAAGCCCTCTAGAACATTTGTAGGCAATTTATGCAAAGTAAAAGAAATCTCACCCTCTAGTTTTCTACACGAGATCCTCTATTGCAAAATAGTGTTGCATCTCCTATTGCATTCATTTTATGCATGACACGTGTATAAATTTTTTCCTTAAATATATAAGTGATTTGAATTTTGTACACTTGTCATATAGAGGTGAATGCAATAGGAGATGCAACACCATTTGCAATAGAGGATCCGGACCGTTTTCTAGTTACCGTTTCTTCTCTTTTATCAACTGTAGTACTTTCCTACGATTTTCTTGATATATTTTTTTTTTGGTTGATAATCAGGATTTCCACTGCCGATCGCAGTAACTAATCCCCTCGCTGATTGAACAGCAGCCCCAGGGATTTAAGGCTGCTTCATGCCCAAGACGAGGATCGAACCTTCGACACTTGATTAAGGGAGGAGGAGCCCTGCCACTCCACCACACCCCTGGGTTATGATTTTCTTGATATGGCTTCACCACAGTATGATCTATGTTATGAACCTCATACTTGGATTCATAACTCCTATGAACTAACTGTAGGCTACACATCTGCTTAGTCGCGACTATGAACTAGACGCACTAATTTTCTGTCGTTGCATCACCAGAATTCGAGAACTCTACTACAGTTCTTTCTAATAAGATTAGATCGTTTGTAAAACTACTGGTCTTTAACAAAGAAATACAAATTTTAAACTACACAAAATTGTGAAACCAAAGCATGATCATTAACACACTAATACACATACAAAAGAAAAAAAATGTAGATACAAGTGGGACGCTGTGCGGTATCTCAAAGAAAAGCAGGTAAAAGTTATCTTCAAAATCCAAATTCTCTGTTCTTGTTGGCTTTCCAGTAATGTTCTCTCCCACTCAACACCAAAGAGATACAATAGTTGCAGCATTCTTATAAGGGAACTAAGAGTTACAAGATTCAATGTCGACCCTCAATTCGGGTTGGCACCCTCCCGCCATACACAGGGACGGAGCCAGGATTTTCAGCGAGGGGGGGCGAGATATAGCTATACTTTTTGCGGTACGGTACGCTATATTTATAGGGGAAAATCTAATAAATAACTAGGTTCAATTACAATAAATTGTATAATATAGAGGATAATTATGTTATTGAGGGGGGGGGGGGCGAAAATAGATATTTTGAAACTTTTATGGGTAGTAATGAAAAGAAAATTTGAGAGGGGCAAAAATAGATATTTTGAAAATTTTATGGATAGTAATAATAATAAAAAAAAAATAGGGGGGCGGTGGCACCCTCCAGCGCTCCCCCCCCCTCCCCCTCCCCCTCCCCCTCCCCCGGCTCCGTCATCAAGCTCGAAATCTCATCCGTCGTCGTCATCTCTAAACAAAAAAATAAAGTCTAGCAAAAATGACAATCTTCCTACGCCTATTAAATATTCAGCAGTTAGGATGGTGTTTCTGCAGCAGCCTGGGTCAAAAACCAAAAACATTTTCTTTGGAGCTTTAGAGCCGTAGATCATTCCCCATGAGAAACATTCAGCTGGCCGTTTGAGCGGACGAGAAAGAGAATAGTTGGGTGGAGACGTGACAGTTATTCATTTCTAGCCCTTTCTGGGCAATTCTAACCTCGCTTCCTAAGTTTTTCAGAACTACTCGAGCTTTGTGAGTAGGGCTTTTACCGCTAATTGGGTGATAGACAGCCAAACCAAGAAATCGAGCTACCAGAAATGAAATTCATCTCACCTACAAATACATACCTGAAAATAAGTTACTGTTGATATACGTTGCAAAAAATAGGATCTGCTAGCCCATAAGAAATCTTATGCCTTGTTTAATTTTGAAAAGGAAGTATCATTGTCTTCATGGTAACATATCATTTTGTCAAAATTATGATTTTCCAATTTTGAATAACCAAAAGCTTAGCCAATTAATAACCACACATATCAGTGTGTCATAGTTAGCTGTTTTTCGTCGTTGCACATCCAAGTGCAGTACGACATGGATTATTTTTGGATCAGTGAAATGAGATATTCTCTAAACATGCCAAAGTAAATAATACTAATATTTATCTATTGTTACATGTCTCTTTTGCTCATAAACGCTTCCTTTCGTGATACTCACTACTTCTTCAATCTCTGTTCAGCTCAGAACCTTAAATGTATAATAAAACTGAAGTTTAAGAGAACAGGAACTCATATAAATTTATGTAAAAGAAATTAAGGTACCTCTGAATCTTTACTTCTTATGGCTTTTCCTTGATTTCAAATAACTTGGCAAATATACTGCTGCACTGAATGGAAATCCAAAAAATCTAACAATATTTTGGCAATCCCTCTCTACCATTTCTTCGCTATCCGTTGCAGTTAGATGATTCAAGTAAGTCTTCCCAGCATATATGAAACAGAGCTGTTGCCATAAGAGCACACTTAAACCAACACCTATTGAAACACTAGCAATAAATAGGTAAACAGTAATAATCCCTCTCGTGGGTAGGAACACCGCTGATCTCAAGAAAGCAAGAAAGTTCTCTGACATGACTCTGAAAATGAACTCAGCATCAACAAACCCAGTGGATATAATGAGAGGCTTATGGTGTAGAGGTGGCCAGATATACATTAGAGTATATGAAGTAATAATAGCAGCATAAAGCGTACTGATGACTGTGGATATGAGAAAGAGTATAAAACACCGATGATTTGCAGCACCTACACAGTTCCCAATCTGCATACGATAACGGAAACTGATTGAGTATATGTGAATTGACGGAAAAAAGAATAACATGAACACTATTTTCATAACAGACAAAAAATCTCAACTTATCAAAGACAGAATTAATGTTACAACAGGGTTCGACTAATAATCTGTCATGCTGATGCGAATAATGATGAGATTAAGAAGCCTAACTTGAAGGTTTAAGCTACATGACAAGAATGAAGACTTCTTGGCCAAAAAGTAAGTATGCAAATGGGGTTTCTAGAGTCTTATTTTTCTTCTTCAGGATTTATTATGTTTCGCAAATTCTATGAATAGAGGGGTTTTAGTAAATTTCAGTTTTGCAGTAAGTCATGAGTTTATTAGGCAATCATCTGGGATGAGAGTTATAACTAATTAGTTAAGTAGTTTCCTGGTGGGATCTAATTCCTTTTATAACAGAAGTCCTTTAGGTCTACACATACTTTATAACCATCTTACGTCACTAGACGTTATAGAGCGTACACATTGTCTTTTAGTGGATTTGCTTCGATCTTCTTTTCATTTTTGGTTTCACTTTCAACAGCCATCTTTATACAATTCCAGCAATTGTGTTCTCTTCCCGGCCAGGAAGGTGTTCTCAAGCAATGTAGTATTGCAGTCCACTTACTTCTAAGCTGTGGCAGACAGCCAATGAGAAACAAAAAGCCATCCATAGTAATTAGTAAGTAAAGGCCTACATTACTGCTATATGTTCCAAGGTGTACTAACTACAAGCTCCAAACTAGTCCATTGACAGCTCAGACCCTGGAAGTCGCATATTAATCAGCCAATCCATTATATCTTCGATACTCTGTAAATCCTATCCCTTCCCACTAACACAATCAAATTAAATAGACCCAAACATAGCATCACCAGGTTGAGCGACTTTATATGCAGGATCATTTAATTTGACTTGAAAGAAAATGATAACATGACTTCAAACGTAATAAATGGACCACACCATGACACACTAATTGCAATAATTTGGCACAATCCTACCACTTCAGTCTGTTAGAGAACCAGAACAACATTTTGACGTGGAATCACACTCTTAATCGGAAAGAGTATCATTTAAGCACCTGAAGTTTGAGCCTTCTTGCAGCTTATAACATGAATTTATCTCTGATTCTCTTCCCATTTGTCGGAGACAATATGATGTTAGATGTGACAAATTTTAGCACTTATGGAAAGATTGCATTATAGCATAAATGATTTTCTCAAAGCAGTGAAAATTGTTCAAGACTTACAAATGGACAGTGATGATCCATGTCCAAGATGCACATCCCACATGAACGGCAGTGGTGTGCCCTAGGTGATTTCGGCTTTGAACAATAGTGACAGAACGTATGGTTCTCCAGTCCACCTTTCCCCACTGTCGGGTAGCTACCCCATAGTATCATTGGGGGAGCACCAGCAGATCGAAATGCCGCAAAGCAAAACGAAGACAAAGTAGATATAGCCAATATCACTACTACTGTGAGGTGGAAAGCACCGCAGAAGTAACTAATTGAGAAAACTATTGGATAAATGGCCCAAATGCCACCACCTGTACCCCCAGAAAAGCTCAGTTAAGACTAATATCAATGGATACAAAATATATCAAACCCTGTAAATCATGCAAAAAGAAGAAGAAAAATGGATGGTTATCCTAGATTAGATACTATAAATAGCGGCAGTATACAATGAAGGAATCAACTCCATCAAAGGACATAGCACCATAAAGCATAATTATAGAGACTGCTGTATGACATCTTTTTGTCTTAGTAAGAAATATTCTGGAACAAACTTAAATTTTCTCATTTACAATGTCACTAAAACCAAGATGGAAAGTAGGTGTAGGGACATAGAGAGGAGTGTAGGGATAAAGTAGGTGTAGAAAGATGGAAAATAATTATTATGTTTTTTTTTTACCAAAAAAGTAGTGTATTTTTGACCAAATATTTTGTGAATCAAACATGGTTTGGTGAGAATTTTGGACCAAACATGGTATGGAAACATAACCAAACATTGCCTTTATCTCTCTAATAATATGAAGATAACCATCTACGAAAAACTCAAAAACAACGTTCAGAGATGTTTCCAAGTATTGGATTTCTTAAAACATTCCATTTTATGCTTTATATGGAGCAATTAAGTGTCCAAGTGTGCAAGTAATTAGTGCCAGCATTACTAGAATGGTCCATGTAGCATGAGCTGAAACAGATTCAAAATTAAAAACAATGGGCAAGTTATCCTCAAATTTTATTATAGTCTTCAACTATCCCACCTGTTATGGTTATCATTAAATGACTAGTACGCCGGAATTCGTGTAGATCATATTTCAATGAACAAACTTGTTCTTTCAGATTTATGTCAGGTCCTAGTAAACCACTGCATAAAGAAATTTACCTAATATATCTTCTATCGTCCTGCATGTCTAATTTTGATAAGTATGCAGCTCCGACTAAACAAGACTTCAAAGGCACATTATTTGGAATCACCCATAGAAACTTGTGTTTAAGCGTGACTATTGTGAGTGTGTGTGGGTGGGGTGGGGCCGTGGGGGAATGATGAGAGCATAGATTAAGGTATTGTCTGCTTACATATAAAAAATAGCATAAATAGAAGGACGAGGCTGACAAAACATCGGTCACGCAAGCGTCTAAATCTGAAGTACTTGTTATCACTTTTCACCATATTTTGCTTTGTTATTGCTCCACACCAGCCGCATCTAAAGACAGATGCATAGGGAGAAACAAGAACACGAAGTCCACAACCCCAACAATTTGTTTCAAGATCCACATCAACAGATGTCGAATGATGATTCTCCTGCACGTTAGCATATGAATAAGCAACTGACCATGTACGGATATGTAGCTGGGTGTTTTCTGTGATTAATATAGGTGTGGGTTTTTAGGGGGCAAATAATAAGATCCTGATTCTGCTTTGAAGTATTTAAACATCCACGAAAAGGCAATGAAAATGTAACGCCGATTCTTATTGTTTACCAAAAAAGTAAATATATAATTACATGACCTATATCTCTTTAATCGAAAAACCTATTATCAACTACCGCAACTATCATGAGATTGACACAATATAGGGACTTATAAATACCCATTCTCCTCTTACTTATTTATAATTGGCATAGACATAAAGAGGCTTTGGAACATAAGCCTAAAACAAGAACTCTATTACTGAACAAGGACTCTAACAACTTAAATCCTCATAATAATTTCTCTATATTGCCTATGCAATACTAATTTGACCAACTACTTGATGCTGATCAGCATAAATTCATCTATATCTAAATCCAGAGATGCATTTTAATGAACTGAATTTACATGCAAAATCAGAAAAATTAGTCAACACCTCATTATTGCATAAATCCTTGAGAAATCGATTCATGCCAAAGATGCCCAAATTCCATAAAATAAAATCGAAGTAAGCTAGAATGTTAGGTTTACCACCAGGTAGGATTATTTCGCACTATATATATAAGCTTCCTATATAATCATACAAAATTTACTATGCATGAAAAAGTACTAGACATCATATCGTAGGTTTCTTATAAGGCGAGCACTATCACCTGAACAACGTCTGCGGCGGCGGCGGCGGCGGAGCTGGTGGTGGCGGAGTTGGCGAAATCCATGCTTCCTCCCAGAAGAACGGGAAGAGGCCCGTCTCTTCAAAATAGAGAATAATGAATATTCAAGAAATTGAGGATTAGAATGAAGTTATTTGGTCATCATTTGTTGGGAAAATATACCGTAATTAGTCCTCCATGCCCATGGAATATAAAATGGAAATTGCATTTGTGGTCGTGTTGTCTTTTTCTCGATCGAGATTCTCACATTATGTCACCTAATTTTAAAAATTTCTTATCACATTTGGTTTCAACTGATTTTTCATCCAAAATTTAACGGTCAACCACGTTAGTCAATAGTTTGATCGACTGTTTTTCAAAAAAATTGTGTGTGAATGCACCGAAATATGGATTTTATTTAATATCGCGATATTTATATTCTAAATCATGTGCTACTCATGCACAAAGTCTCCAAAAAATAACCGATCAAAATGTTGACTAATAAATTGACCGTTAAAGTTTAGACAAAAAATCTGATTGTGATATAATTTGAGAATCTCATAACGAATGTGATCAAAAATTGAAAAGTGGCAAACATAAGGGATAAAAATGCAATTTTTCCAATATAAAATTAAAGGAAGGAAGCATACACCCCCAACCCCACGGAGTTGTACACATTGTCATTTAACCTATCAAAATATGGGTTTGATACCCTTACTTTTAGTGAATGTTGCATTTTATAATGTGTGATCAAATTCGACATTATTTTAGAGAATATGTTGGCGAATCTGACATGCACATAATATTAGTTAAAACGTCACTAGTGAGGAAAAGTGCTACACACCCCATATGATAAGAGGTTGTCTACTTTGATCCTAAATTTCTTTCATTTTTTAAAGTCAAATGTTCATAATTTTCCAAAGCAGAAAATAAAATCAGAAAAACATAAAAAATAATTCAAAACTAAATCAAAAGAAAAGAAAAATTCAGAAAAAACCATTAAAGTTCAAAAATTTCATAAAAATATCGAAAGGGAAAAATCAAACAAAACAAGAATAGCAAAAACAGAAGAAATCAAACAATCCAAAAAAAAAAATAGGGGGGGGGGGGGGAATAGCAAATTCCAGTAAATATATGAAAAAATTCGTGAAAAAATAGAAAGATCAAAAGGAAATAAATTAAAATTGTGAGAAATTGATAAAAAAACAAGAAGGAAATTTTCTTGTTTTCCCTAATATTTTTTTTATTTTTCTGATTTTCTTTTTTATCATTTTAAATCAGAAGGAAAATTAAAATTTTGAAAAATCGGTAAAAATTAATCGAAAAAAATAAATAGGAAATTTTCTTGTTTTCCTGATTTTTTTTATTTGCTTTTTTTTATCATTTTTATTTTTTGATTGTTACCCTTTTTTTCAAAAAATTACTGGAATTTTCTTCTTTTTTTCTACTTTTTATTTTATCTTTTTGGATTTTTTGTTTTCTTTTATTTTTCTTTTTGAATTTTCTAGTTTTTTCTTTTAGTTTATTTCTGATTTTTTTTATATATTTTTGAATTTATTTTGATGTTTTTCTAGTTATGTTTTTCTTTTTTGGAAAATATGTATATTTGAATTTAGAAAAATAAAGTTTAGAAAATTTAAAAAAATATTAGGATCAAAGCAGACAACCCCGTATCCAATAGTGCATAAAACCTTGCCCTTGAGTGGCAATTTTAACCTTATTATTGTTATGTGCATGCCACATGCGTCAAAATATTCCCTAAAATTCTGTTGGATCTGGTCCCGAGAGGTTAGGTAGAACATCCCCTGAAAGTAGAGTGTCGGGTGCAAATTTTGATAGGTTGGGGGAAAAAGTGCAAAACCCTCGTAGCTTGGGGGTGTTTGCTTTTATCCCTAAAATTAATATGACGAAAAAGAAAAACCACAAAATTAAAAAGGAATTAAAGACTAAAATAAGACTGTCAATGAGCCCAACTATGTTCTAATCTCGTCAACTTTGCTTAAATTCAAGCCAACTATAGAATGTAAAACTCACATTACTTTTTCTGCATTATTTAGACCATCTCCAATGTTGTGCACTATTTTACAGCAACTACAGTACTTTCACTCCAATGTACTGCACTATCTTTTGCACCATATCACTATTCACTATAATAATATTATTTTTACACCTCATTTATACTATTTCTCATATTTCACAAATACACCCAATTTTAATTTTATATTACATATTCATCCAAGTAAATATTTTTGTTATTCATCCAATTTATTTATCTTGTATTATGTTCATTTCCCTTTGCATTGTGTAATTTTTGCATTTTATATAATATTAATCTATGTTGGATGTAATTTTAAAATGTTTTAAATTTACGTGGAATATGCATTTTGTACTAGTTTTAATAAATATCTATTATTTATAGTTAAATTAAAACAATATATAATTAAGTGGGGAAAAAATAACATAACTTAGGACCTAATTGTAACTTTTCAAAGTTTAGGGATCAAATTACAATGGACATAATTGTGACTATTACAAAATAATGGACTAAATAAAAACAAAGAAAAAACCAAAAAAGAAACAAAAAAATAAATTATACCAGCGCTATTTTAGCGCTGGTTTTACCTCTTCATTGGAGATGGTCTTAGAACGGTAGAATATCATCATTCTACGTTATAAAATTATCATGTTCTCAACCTACATCTCAGAAATCCATATCAATTACTCAAGTGAAAACATGAACTCTTTGCGTATAGAGAGATTCATTAATCTTACGAGACATACCCTCTTAAAGTATTGATGTGGGGTAGTTTAGTGGTTTTCAATCTTCCTTTTCTCAATCTTGATTCGCGTAGAAATTCTGGAACTATGTATAGGTCTAGTTGAAATCAATTCAAGACAAAAGTGTATTTTTTCTCTTTACCAAATCAGAAACAAACAAGGTAATATATGACTTGTAAAATATTCGTTATTACAGGAACATAATTTTCTGAAAATGTACAGATAAAAACCAAGCAACCAAACAAGTCCCAACTCCCAAGTTAACGGACTAAACCAACAACAAATTGAGTAACGTGTCATTTTTTCAATGTTATAAATTGTGAAGAATAGGAATTTACATAGCAAGTTATTGTGAATCAGACTCTCCTTCAACAGCATCATCTTTAAGTGATTCCAATGAACTTCCACTTAGCTGGGGTCGGTACTGCTGCACCACCAGAACCGAGGCTGTAGTCGAGAACTCCGGCGAAATCAACAAGTTCCCGACGGGTCCCAGCTCGGGATACACACAATTCGTGCTTAGAGCCATAACTAATTGACCCTCTGCCATTCTCCCAACGAGAAACAAATTACATCGACTATGTTCGCGCATCACATCAATTGTTTCACCAATATTGCTTACCACACTCTCTTCAAATTTAATCGAATCGTTCTTCGACACTGTTTTCTTCAACTCTGCAAGGAATTCCTCATCGTTTGATTCATCTCCATTTTCATCATCCACATTTACCTCGATGGTATCCCCGACTACCTCCGGGCCCACAACAAAACGAACAACATTCAAAGTAATGCCGGGGTGCTCTGCCATGCGGGCCCCGTACGAAAGAGCTTCACGATCATCATGACCCCCGAAGAAAAACGACGTGACATTATAGTCTACATTGCTTGCAGATACATGTGATGTTCCACCGAGCCCTCGATCAACTAAAATCCCAACCGAACACCTGGCATGCTCAAGAACCCTCCGATTGACATGCCTCATATCAGATCGTGTGGTCTCCAACTGCCCGTCGAGCCTCTGATGCTTATGGAAAGGAAGAATTATCATTGCTACCTTTTTCCTCTCAGCACTATTACAAATGTCCTCATGCATGCTAGACATAGCCGAGATTGCAGTCGTTGGCTGGACTGAGACTTGGCTGAGATGCTGAAAAGCCTCAAAAGCAATAGCAATTTGATTTGGATTAGAATCGCGCTTCCTGTTCCAAAAGGGCATGCCATTCTTTCTTGCCTTGTGGGCCATTAGTATAGCAGATGACCTTTCTGAAAGTTCCATTAGGTGCATTGCGTAGACACGAAGACCTTCTCTATTTCCAGTACCGCGTGAAGCTTCCATGAGATTAATCAAACTCGGAATGTTTCTTGTACTGTGGAAACATGTCAGCAATCGGAGTTGAGTACTTATTTTGTTTCTCTGAATGGTTCTGTGCTTGTAGTCTGAACTAGCAATTCTAGCTGGCTTGTATATGAATGTTACTATAGGCGTCGTTATAAATGTTGTGAATAATGCCATTAAAACCATTATGGCAAAAGTTTGATCATTCAGAACCTACAAATTTCATAAGATAATTAAGTACCGCGTGAAGAATAAAGCAAATAAAGATGTTATTTAGAAGGTGTTTGGCTAAAAGAGTTTATAAAATGTTTTTGGAGCTTGTAAGTTCTCTTATGGCAGTTTAAAAATTAAGTTGGATTTCTTGACATATTGAGAGCTTATGAGTTGTTTTACCAAAAGATTTACCAAACATTTTATAAGAGCTTTCTCAAAATCCTTATAAGTTGTTTTAAACAGCTTATAAGCTCAGCCAAACACCATCTTAGTTAGACAATTGGAAAGTAATTTACCCCTCGATCTTTCCCAATGTTAAGGACAATGAGCTCCACTAAACCTTTAGTGTTCATAAGGAAACCAAGGGTTAGCGCCTCTCTAAAATGAATCTTGCAGAAGAGAGAAACCAAAACAGTGCCAATGATCTTTCCAAAACATGCTGTAAATATAACCAACACAAGAAGACCCCACGGCTGAGCTCCTTGAATGGTGGCTACATTTGTCTTCAATCCGCTAGACACAAAGTACAAAGGAAGAAACAAACCCGACACAAGATCCTCGACTTTTTCCACGAGGGCTCCACCAAACGGCCCCTCCTTTGGAACAAGAACGCCAATCACAAAAGCTCCAAAAAGTGCATGAATTCCAATTGTATCAGTGACAAATCCTGCAGCTAAAACAGCAGCCAATGTAGCACATATGTATATTTCATCTACTGGCTCACCTTGAGGGCATCGTCTTGCGATCCATTTGAAAATAGGAGGAGCCACAAATATGCATAATATTATGAAACCGGACCCACACAAGAAGACCCATATTGAAGCAAGGGGAGAACGCCCCGTGCCTGATAGGGCGATAGCCAGAGCAAGTAGAATCCAAGCAGCCACGTCATTGACTGCAGCGGCTGACATGGCCATTCGACCAACATCAGTAGTTAAAAGCTTAAGTTCAGCCAAAATACGAGCTAAGACAGGAAAAGCAGTGATGGAGAGGGCCACTCCCATGAATACAAGAAACGGGCCACGACTTACGCCTTGGGAAATAGTTTCTCTGAGCACAAATGATACCCCAATTCCTAGGGCAAATGGGACAGTGATTCCTGCAAGGGCAATACCTAATGCTTTCTTCCCAGTTTGTCGAAGAGCTTTTGGGTCCAGCTCAAGGCCAACCAAGAATAGGAAGAATAGGAGACCGAGATTGGCAATGGTATCCAATACTGTGAGGCTCTGCGGTGGAAAAATAGCATGAAGATACTTCTGGTTGCGGCCTAAAGCTGACGGGCCTAGTAGAATTCCTCCCTGTGAATACAACACATAAATGAAATTGTTTATGAGAAATAGTAATAATTCAGGCTTCGTACAAGAACTTGCTGTTATTAATACCACTAGTGCATCAATGTAGGAATAGGGAAACAATGTACCACATTGCTACTATTTTTTCCTTGGTTTTGTATCAATAAAGAACTCGATATTGCCAATGAAAAACAACGAGAAGCTAATAATCACTGTAGCGTATTATTTGTACATGTATTCATTTGTGACTTGTAATCAAAGAGCAAATTTCCAACTAAAATATCACAAACACCTTGCTTAGAAGAAGAGAACAAAGAGGAAAGCGTATAACACAGATGTTTACTTGCATAGTGGAAAAGGAAAGAAAAGGAAAGAAGGAAATTTGAACATAAAAAATTGGACAAAATAATTCTTTTGCCCTGAATACATGATAATAAGTAAACAAGCAAGCATGTATTTTAACTTTATATTGGAAAAGGCCTCTGTTCTTGTCATTGAGAATAATTGTTCGGTACCTCAAACTAATGATGGTTGAATAGTAAATTGCTATATCGACTCACTAGAGCCTCTTACAGATCTATGCTTCAGTCACCAGAGAATGAAAAATAATCTTAACGTAAATGATATAAGAGCATTCAACTTGGTTCATCCTAAATATTTTGCCAGATTGAAGTGTTTATGCAAATTAAATAAATTGAAAAACTTCAATGTCTAGCGTTAAAGCATTGTTACATCATATCAGGTTGAGAGCATCATCATGACATTTAAAGTTGGGTGATTTCAAGTTTCAACAAAATGTTTATATACAAGTTATTTCTTTAGTGACAGTAAGTGTTGTTATGAGCATCAAAAACCAACTACTAATAGGTTAAACCGAGAAAAGAACACAGAAACCAAAACCGATGAGGACCACCCAATAGTGAATCTTGCAGGTACTTAGCACTGGTTGTAGAATAATGATAAAAAATGGTACTATAGTATTTGTTCCCCAAAGAGTATCTTCAATAGAAAGTGATAAAAGTCTATAAACAATCATATTCACTGAAAAAGGAATCACAGTATGGCATCTGGAATATAAGATTATTCTGCTAAAATAGAAGTAGGCAAAGCAAAGAGAAACTCACAATAATCTCAGCAATGACGCGTGGCTGTCTTAGTGGCCTGAGAAGATATGCAAGTACTCGAGTCAGCAAAACCACCAAGCAAATCTGTATTATCAAAAGAGGAAGCGCGAAATGCAGTGGATCATCCCCTTGGAACACGCCATTAGAGGTAGACTTCATTGGTGGTGGACATTTAACTGTTGCATTAGAAGCCATTTTGAAGCAAAACAATTACCAAATCCACCAAAAATAGCTGATTCTCAGATCAGTGCCTGCATAATCAGATCGATTTGATATCAGTAAATAATCTCATTTCAGAAGACTATATATCATCATCTGATGCAGCATCGATAGCCAAGTTGTCATAATTAAAGAATTTTTCGTGGAAACAGTTAGGAGCTCTAAATGTTCCATCTATTTCAATTGCAACTATCCTCCACGGAACATGCCCGGAAAAACAGCCGACTTTCACACAATTCCTTCACGACGTGTCTGGATTGAAGGATTTGAATGATATGGATTTCAAATTCATCATACAAATCAGTTAAGTTTGTCCTGATGATTTCAAGTATTTTGGCACTCATTTTTATGGGCATTTAAAACCCGTTCCTCGAATCCTTCCTTAAATCTAAATCATTCCATCGCAACCTCACAGTATATACAAATTCTATACACTAATAGTCTATAGATTCGACAAGAAAAAGAAAAAGAGTGTAATTAGAAAAAGAGGCACAGAGTCTATGTAGAATCCATAGCTATAGTCATCCAGATGACAATGGTTTTTAGTGTCGAATTTCAATAAAGAACCCAAAATTGACACCGTTACATGAATATTCTCCATGAGCAAATACAAATCGCGAACTTGCATTTTTTCAGAGTAAAACAGAATTTATAAACCCTGCGCAATGCGGATTGGGGCTCCACTAGAAAATACGAATCGTGCAGCCCTTAATTTTCTCGCCGAATTTGAAAAAAATCGACACATTTTACCTTTCTATTCAAGATTCTGTTCGCGAGTACGCATAATGCGTTGCTGTGGTGTGTACTCGCATCAGTATAACTTTCCCGTGTACATACATGTATGTATATATTATTTATATATATATATAGAGAGAGAGAGAAGGAAACCTGAATTATTGAACTGTTGGAGACTTTTGCAATCACCACCAAAATGTCAACTATATATATATATGGAAAATGATTTTCTTAGTTAAAAAGCCTTCTAGACACTTCTCAGCCACAAATTGTGGATGAGAGAAACCTGCAACTTGCTTAGCAAGTTGCCAGGTATTATTTATAATATTCCATAGATTAGGCCATATCATTTGCATATTATTATGATTAGGCCCACATATATTTTATAGCTTCATATTTTGCCCCCAACTTTCCTTTCTTAATTACAGACGTTAGCTTTCATTTGCATATTACAGAATCAACAAAAATATCATTTGGTCTATCACATAATCAACAAAAATAAATAGAGGCTTTTATTTCACAATAAAATTTATAGACGTATGTTACGTATCAACATAAATAAAGTAGCTCAACATTCTCAATTACATAAGTCCAAGAAGAAGACAAAAAGGAGTACGAAAAAATAGTTAATCAAATATATATATATATATATATATATATTCGCTATGAGATTGTAGCATATTCACTTAGATGTATCCCTTACATGTAAGCTACCAATCTCTACTACTTCAAATCTGTCTCGCTGCAATACAAAAAAGAAGAAGTTATAATCTTAAATTAACAAGTTGTTTAATATACTAATAAAATAATTCAAATCTTAATCAAATAATAAAATAATGGGTTCAATATTTAAAACTCAAACATGTATTAATATTTAACATACTCTTCTTTAGGGCTATGAACTGGTCCTGCAGAATAAGTCCAGGATGAATTCGGGGGTTGCGTTTCAAAGTTATTATAAACCGCTGCCATAAAACAAAATCTTGTTGATCCTACTCCAACCAACGAAACAAGAATAAAGAATACAATAAACATAATTTAAACTCCATTGTTAAATATTTATTAATATTTAAGGAAAAGTTAAAGCACGCAAAAGAAAAGGAAGAATATTAGACAAATTAAATACCTCTATTTATATATATATATACACCCATATGATTAGTAAGTGTATACATTGGGATTATTAATTCATAATTGAAAAAATTATAAAACAAACAGAAAATTCATATTCGCTAAATTTATATAGCTAATATCATAATAGAATAGATGAAGAAATATGAAAATACGAGATTAACAAACTACAAAATCTATGAATTTGATAAGGAAATAGACTATTAGTTCAAGATAGTTGATAAAATTCAATACCTCGTTAACTTTCAAAAGAGAAGAAAATCTCGAAGTTGCTCGTCAAATCTCGGCGGTTCGGTTAAACTGACCTGGAAAAAAAATTTGTTTATTTCACAACCCACAAATTACATAACCCGGTTGCTAAGCTCATTTCAAAATTCAAATTACACAACCCTAAACCATAATCAAATAAATTTAAACAATTAAATTAAACTCATACAAATACAAAATAAACTAAACCATACAAAATAAGTTAATACCCATACAAGATTACTTGAAAATTTAAAACCATATAAAGAAAATAGAGAAAAAATAAAAAAAATTACGGATTGAGGCTTGGTCTCTGAGGTAGTCGTCGTCTCACCGATGTCCGGTTGGTCTCCGCGGTGGTCGTCTGAGCAGCAGTCCAGCAGCAGCAGCAGCAGTCGAGCAGGGGAGGGTTTGCTTTTCTTTTGTTGAAGACTTGGAAGTGAAGATAAAAAAAGATTTGGAATTATATTAGGGGCTGAAAGTCAAACCTTTGATTTGGGGTCAATTACAAAAAGAAGGAAAGTTGAGGTGGCCTTTTGTCAAAAATCAGGTTTTATTAAATCACCTGTTGGCAAGGAGTCTGTCAGCCTAATCTCACAGAAATCTGTGAGATTAGCACTACCCATATATATATATATATATATATATATTTATAGAGAGAGAGAGAGAAAGAAACCTGAATTATTGAACTGCTGGAGAGTTTTGCAATCACCACCAAAATGTTAACTATATATATATTGATATACCAAAATAAGTCTAATATTCGCTACCTCGTATTCTTGAGGTTGGTAGGGCAAAACTATACCTCGTATACGAGGTAATGAGGTGGATTTATGTCTGGCCCCTATAACTAAGTTAATTGCATTACACTCCAAGGTCCGCGTGTTTTTAATAAACCGGGTAGGGTCGACCCATGACCCAACCCTACGACGAGAGATCGCTACCATCCATCGTGTACACGTGTAGAGTATCCAAGGGGAAAACGTCCCATCTGTCATTCGCTCTACAGTACAGCGTGGAGCTCCTATAAATACCTCCATTTATGAAGTTTCACGGACGGATAACAGGAGCAATAAATACTACGAATCATATATCGTATAGCTCTGGTTATTCGGAGACTCGAGAGTACGATCCTGTCAATACAAATTTTAGGTACCTTCGTGATACGAATCATAGATCTTATAACTGTTTTGTTTGAACTACGTATAGACTTGATCCCCTTAAGGGTACGTAGGTAGCTCGGTGGTGTTCGAGTGCAGTCTATAATCATGAGAGCACGTTCGTTGGTCCGTATGTGAGGTTTACTTGACTGAATTAGTGTGAGGTAACTTTCTTGCTAGATCAGTTGGCGCCGTCTGTGGGAAACTACTCGAGGGTCGCTGAAATTAACGTCAGAAATGGAGGGAGATGGTCAGAGAGAGAAGCGAGTTCGCGTCGAAGATTCTGTGTCCTCGGCGCCAGAAAGGAGTAGGGGAGGTCGTGAAGATGCGAAGATGATGGTAACGAAAGGCGAGTTGGACAGGTTGGTGTAGGAGAGAGTGGATGAAGTTTTGAGTCGTCTAATGGCTTCGGGGCCTGTAACTCCTAATATTCTGAAGGCCCCCGTGATACCCCTGGCGCCCAGGAAGCTGTTTCAAGGGCAAGAAGGGATGTGCCCAGAGCGTGGGAAGAGGGAGGAAGTCGAGGCGCAATCTGATGAGGAGGTCAACAGTAGGGTTGAGGCTCGTTTAGAAGTTCGACGCGAAAAGCAACCGGTGCAGGAAGAAAGGCCGGCCTTGTCAAAGGCCAAAATTGATGACATGTATGAAAAGCTGGGCAGGATGAATCGTAAACCCGAGGCTCTTCGACCAAAAAGTAGGCCGACTTCAGCGTTGATGGCTAGGAATTCACCGTTCTGTGAGGAGATAATGTTTGAAGAACCCCCAAGTTCATTCAAGGCTCCTCTCTTGCCTATTTATGATGGGACAGGGGCTCCGGGGCCGCATTTGACGACGTTTGAACTGTTAATGTCACTGTATCATCAATCGAATGCAATTAATGCAAGGGTTTTTGTGACGACTTTGGTCGTGTGGGCTCAAGATTGGTTCACGAGTCAGCAGCTTGGTTCGATAGTGTCCGATGAGCAGCTCATCAAGAGATTTGAGAATCATTTTGCGGTTAACAAAAGGGCCAGGAAATCTGTGTCTTCCATGATGGGATTCAAGCAGGGTCCTAGTGAAAGTCTGAGGGATTTTGTTCATAGATTTAATCAAAAAGTTTTAGAAATACCTGAGTTAACTCATGATCTCATTATAACGTTTCTTTTGTTGGCTTTGAACAAAGGTACTTTGGCGTCAGCTTTAGCTCGACGCGCTCCCAAAGATCAAGAAGAGTTGATGCAGTTGGAAGAGCAGTGCATCAACGAGGAATAAATGAATCTATCAAAAGATTCCGAGGCTTGCAAGCCCGTAAACGATCGAAAAAATTGAAAAGATAATAGCTATCGGCAGGAAGGGTCGAGGTCTGAAAGAAACCACGAACGACCCCCCCGATACGCAAAATACGAACAGTACACCCCCTTGAAAGCATCAAGAGGAAGAGTGTTACTGGCAGTGCAGCACATGAATGCAATTCGATGGCCAAAGCCAATGAAATCAAAATCCAGAGCAAATCCGGATAAGTATTGTCAATTTCACAAAGACAAAGGTCACGATACCGAAGAATGCTACCAGTTGAAAGATGAACTTGAACGCCTAATAAAGGATGGTGTTCTGAATGACTTCATTGATCGTACTCTCGTAGAAGTAAGAGCCTCAGAGGCCAACCGCGTCAAAGAGGTGAGACGATCGCGCAGTCGGTCACCGGATCGGTCTCAGTATAGAGGGAATGGAGGTTGACATGACTATGGGATTCATGACAATCGCCCATATGATTGGCCTCGATATAATGGATATCCTCGAAATGATAATTATCGTCGAAATGATGACAAGAGGGAGAGCGATAGCAGTCGTCAGGGAGATGGACGCAAAGAGCAGGCCAATGTGGCCAGGGCCGAGATACACACCATCGCCGGAGGGCCGGCTGGAGGCGATTCGTCCAATGCAAGGAAAAAGCTTAAGAGGGAAATGCGTGGCAATCACTATCGTCAGGAGCCTACGAGGGTCTTCTCTGTACAAAACCACGACCATCCAATAGCTTTTGACGATAGAGATTACGAGGGCATGATTGTTCCCCACAATGATCCGATGGTGATAACCATGGATGTTGCGAATTTTTCTGTACACAAGGTATTGGTTGACACCGGTAGCTCTGCAAATATAATTTTTTGGGATGTGCTGCAAAAGATGGACCTGGGAAAAGTAACCCTGCGAACGATAAATACTCCCTTAGTGGGGTTCACCGGATCGCAGATTATGCCGAAAGGTTCGATTGAACTTGATGTATCACTGGGGTCGGCTCCGAGGAGGAGGACATTGCGCGTGTCATTTTTAGTTGTAGATACCCCTTTTGCTTATAACATGATTGTTGGTAGGCCGATGTTAAATATGTTCGGGGCTATAGTGTCGACTCCTCACCTGAAGATGAAGTTCAAAACCAGGGATGGTATAGGTGAGGTAAAGGGCAATCAGCTGGAAGCTCGAGACTGCTACACCACCTCGTTAGCCACGAACTCAAGCAAGAAGAGGAAAAGAGAGGTTGAGAGGGTGAATGTCGTTGATGAAGAGGCCGCCATGTTGATGGAGCAGGTGGATAAGAAGCAGAAGAGGGCGGATACAAGGGTGCAGCCTGTCGAACACAAGACAGTTCAACTTTTTGAGGATGATGCTGAGAAAACTACAAGAATCGGGGGGCAGTTGAGTCCCACAATGGAATCAAAACTGATAAAATTTCTCAAAGCTAACATTGATATATTCGCGTGGAAAGCTGCTGACTTTCAAGGCATTGACCTTGAGGTAATAGTGCATCGTCTGAATGTCGACCCGGAAGCAAAACCAGTTCGTCAGAAAAGAAGAAATTTTGGCCCTGACAGGGATGCCCTCATCGAAGAAGAAGTGAAGAAACTGCTAGAGGTAGGCTACATAAATGAAATTCAATTCACTGAATGGCTAGCAAATGTAGTACTTGTACCTAAAGCCGGAAACAAATGGCGCATGTGTACTGATTTCACTAATCTAAACAAAGTTTGCCCTCGGGATCCTTACCCTTTGCCTCGTATCGATTCATTAGTAGATTCAACTGCAGGTTGTGCCTTGTTAAGCATGATGGATGCCTATCAAGGCTTCAATCAAATTATGATGGCAGAAGAAGACAGGGAGAAAACCTCCTTTATCACAGCACGAGGTGTATATTGTTATAATGTGATGCCATTTGGATTTCAGAACTCCGGAGCCACATATCAAAGACTGGTTAATTCCATGTTTGAAAACGAAATAGGAAAGACCACGGAGGTCTATATCGATGATATGCTCGTCAAATCCATCGACGAATCAGACCACTTGAATCACTTGATGAAATCTTTTGAAATAATGAAACGATATGACATGAAACTAAACCCTAATAAGTGTACCTTCGGGGTTCGAGGGGGAAAATTTCTGGGGTATATGGTAACTGAATGAGGTATCGAGGCCAATCCTGAAAAAATGGAAGCCATTTTAAATATGAAATCTCCCTCAAGCGTCAAGGATGTACAAAAACTGATTGGGAAAATGGCAAGCCTGAATAGATTTATATCTAAATCGGCTGATAAAGGACTTCATTTCTTCAAAATCCTACAAAAGGTAAAAAACTTTACGTGGACAGAAGAGTGTGAAAAAGCTTTCCATGAGCTTAAGGAATACCTCGTCTCCCCCCTATTGCTGACAAAGCCTGTTTTCGGGGAACCTCTATTCTTATATTTGGCCGTTTCTTTAGCAGCCATTAGTGCCATTTTGGTCCGAGAGGTTGAAAACAAACACAAACCTGTATACTACGTCAGTAAATTGATTCAAGGGGCCGAATTAAATTATTTGGAGATTGAAAAATGGGCGCTAGCTTTAGTGACTTCTGCCCGTAAGTTACGACCGTACTTTCAGTCCCATCACATTGTAGTACTTACGAATAAGCCACTGAAGCAGGTGCTGTCAAAACCCGATGTCTCGGGAAGACTCATAAAATGGGCCATTTAGTTGGGAGAATTTCATATTGAGTATAAAAGTCGAGCGGCGGTAAAGGCACAGGTAATAGCAGACTTCGTTGTTGAGATGACAACGGACTCGGTCCTAGAAGTAACCGTAGCAGAATCAGCCGCTCCATGGCTGTTGCACGTGGATGGCTCGTCAATGACGAAGCGAGGAGGAATTGGAATCTGGCTACAAACACCGGATAAAATGGATATGGAATTTGCAATTAAGCTAAACTTCGATGTAACCAATAATGAGGCGGAATATGAGGCCCTCGTTGCTGGTTTGAGGATGGCTAAAAGCTTGGAGGTCAAAAGGCTGATGGTTTATACAGATTCGCAGTTAGTGGCCAGACAGGTTGCCGAGTCCTACGAAGCAAGAGAGAGAACGATGATAAAATATTTGAGTAAAGTGAAGGAATTGATGCTGGAATTCGAAGAGGTTGAGTTGCATCAAATTCCAAGGGATGAAAATGAACGCGCAAATGCATTGTCGAAGTTTGCGAATCAAATTGTGGGTCTAAAGAGTAGGAAAGTAACTCTTTTGGTGGCAGAACACTCGGAAATCGAGTCAGTAGCATCGGTTGTGCCGGTTTTGGCTGAGAGTTCGTGGAAGGATGCAATCGTGGATTATTTAGTAAACGATGAATTACCTGATGATAAAGTTGAGGCAAGGAAGGTCGTTCAAAGAGCAACGAGGTTTGTAGTGATGGACGGTGAGCTTTACAAAAGGTCAGTGGGGGGGCCGCTATTACGATGTGTTACTCCAACCGAGTCGAAATATGTTCTACGGGAAATCCACGAGGGGAGTTGTGGAAATCATTCCGTAGGCAGGTCGTTAGCTCAAAAAGTAACGAGGCAGGGATATTTCTGGCCTACCTTGGTCAAAGATGCATATGAGTTTGCCAAGAAATGCCGGCAAGGTAAACTACACTCTAATGAGATACATCAACCAGGAACCCCAATGGAAGCGATAAAAATCGCATATCCATTTGACCAATGGGGCATCGATATCTTAGGTGGGTACAGTCCTATTGACACACGTGTAAAATGATGAACCGTTGTAAACACAGCGTAAAATGCATATTTGACTGATTAAATCGTATGCAGGACCTTTCCCTCCAGCCCAATATCAAAAGAAATTTGTTATCGTGGCGATTGAACATTTCACGAAGTGGATAGAAGCAGAAGCGGTCGCTCGTATCACCGAAAAAGCCGTCATTGACTTCATTTGGAAGAATATAATATGCAGGTTACAATAACCTAAATACAATCGAATACATACGAATGACAATTTGAAATTCTCATTTGGAAGAATATAATATGCAGGTTTGGTATACCCCAAATACTGATATCCGATAATGGAATGCAATTCAATGGCAAAGCCATCACTGATTGGTGTTCCGAATTGAAGATCCAGCAGAATTTCACCTCGGTTGGTCATCCCCAAGCTAATGGACTAACGGAAGTGGCGAATCCTATACTTTTGCAACATCTCAAAACTAGACTCGAGGGCGAGCGAGCGGGATGGGCAGAAGAGCTGAATGAGGGTGTTATGGGCATATCGAATGACACCTCGTTCGTCGACCGGAGAAACCCCGTTTTGTCTTGTTTATGGCTCGGAAGCCGTTACAGCGGAGATAGGAATGATGACTCATCGAGTAAGTACTTATGACCCCAATGAGAATCGCTCGACAAGGGAGTTCGAGTTGGATGTCGTCAATGAAGTACGAGACAAGGCGTATGCTAATATACTAAGGCAAAAGAGCACGATGGCACGAGCATATAACAAAATAGTGAAAGCTCTATCTTTTCACGTCGGTGATCTTGTCTTAAGAAGAGTGGAAGTATCAAGGCATGTGAAGAAGCTAGAAGCGAACTGGGAAGGACCATTTAAGATCGTCAAGATTACGAAGGCAATGACCTACCGATTACAAGATCTCATGGGCAAAAACCTACCACGCTCTTGGAATGTAAATAACTTGAGAAAATTTTATGCATAAATAGCATAACTTTACTTCACTTGTGTTCATTTATCATACATACGTATCCAACTAATTCGATAAAATCCTAGTTCGGCTGAAGAAACAAGATCATTTTCGATAAATACGAAACGATGCGAGCAAGCTACCCCGATGTTGGGTCAAATTAAAACGATGTAACACAAAAATTTAAAACAATGTAACACAAAACGACGTACAAAATTGTCTTAATATTCGATAAAGATAAAACAACCTACATACAACCTAGTCCTCGACTATTTGAGGCGCATCAACTGTAGCGGCTTTTTCCCCTTCCCTTTGTCCATCCCCTCGATCAATGGCCGCCTCTAACTCTCGTTCGAACTAAAGGCTGGCTCCGGACTCGCCGATCACTAAGGCGTCAAACTCGGGGAAGTATGTATAAGTAACGCTCTCAGCAGGGGCGGCTGAGGGACGTTTGAGAGGAGCTCTCAAGTAGGTATCTGCAAATTCTTCCTCTTGGAAAATGGACGGAAGGTTTCCTGTCTCTTTCAAGTAGTCGAGGGCCTTGTAGAAGCCGTCTTGGACGTCATTCAGGGCTTGATCGAGTAATCGATCGTCGACTACGGTAGATCGTAGCATGTCACGAGCCCCACCTAAACGAGCCTCATCAATTTGACGCTTGAAGGAGGATGATTCTTGGAACTCCCTGCGACTAGCGGCTTTGCCTAAGGTGAACTGACGTCGTCCCTCAGCCGCGGTACCCTCCTGCAGAGTACTCAATTGTTGACGCAGCTCGGTATTGGTCCGTTCAAGTTCAGCCATTTTGAGCTTGTCCCCGTCATACGATCGGATGATCACATCAAGCTCCGTCTGCAATTGATGAAAGTAAGCCTCGTATTGTGCAACTTACGATACAAATGAAATACTAAGTAACAGGCTCAAACTTACTTGTAGAGAAGAGGCTTTTTCCTTGTCCTCTTGAGCAGCAAGGAGCTCAGCTTGAACTTGGCCCTTATAGTCGACCAGCTCTTGTTGAGATCTTCTCAGGACCTCCTTCAAGCTCGAATTGTTTAGGGACAATTGATGTATCAATAGTTTTATCTGAAACGACAGAAAATCAAATGAAGTTATAAAGACTAGGATTTAAAATATCAAAGTACAACGATTAAATAGTAATGTACCCTTTCGAGATACTGAGCGGCCTATTTCTCAATGAGGGGGTGAGGGTGATCGAGGATAAGAGCTTTGTCCCTAGGCAACAACGTACGATGAAATAATTCAATCGCAGTATTGCCGCTCCGATCCTTAATTATGCTGCTATCGGAGTATATGTGCCAGTCTTGTATGAGGGGTTGTTCATCGGGTCGATGAGGCGCGCGTTCCGTGACCTCGTTATCAAGGTAGTCCTTAAGCAACAGAGATTCAGCCTCGTTGAGAAGGTCATAGTCTCGGGTGTCAGGCTCGTCAGGTGTCTCAGTTTGGAGGGTCGAGAGTTCAGGCATGGCGGGAATCGCCTGCGAGGTACTCTCTCGATGAGGACGCTTTTCGGGGCGACCGTAGGAGGCGCCTGCTGGCTCTTCAGTCGGATCGGAGCGGCGGCGACGGACGAGAGAGCTCTCCTCGCCCTCTGGCTCGTTTTGGTGGCCAGTGCTTCGAGGAGGGCGAGGTGCAGTGGTGGTGTTGCGTGGCGGCGGGGCACGAGTGCTCCCTTGGGGTTCACCAATCCGTAAGGCGGGTTGCCCCTAAGTTCGCCCTCGGCCGCGACCCCAACCCGTACCTCGGCCAGCAGCAGCAGCAGCTCGCTGAGCAGCTTCGGCAGCAATAACGGCTCTTTTATCCAGACGAGTCTGCCTCTCTTCCATCGCTGCCAATGAGGACAAAAAAATAGAACATTAGAAATGATATATGACAAACATTCTACATATCAAGGAATATAGTACATGATGAAATATGAGGAAGTTTTTTACCAAGATTCTCGACAATTGGCACGTTGGCGTTACTCAGCCCACACGTGACAAGCACTGATTCACTCATCACGACCTCAGGCTTGAACAGCCGCTTGAGGATACGTTTTAAAGTTTGTCGGGGTATGGTTGATCGACCGACATTGCTCAAGTCTACAAGATCCATACCCCAAGGACGGGGTACTCTCCAAGGCTCGTTCAATGGTGGAGCGATGAAGAAGAACTTCTTCTTCCAGTCTCCAAACGAAGATTGGGTTCGAGACTGTAGACGACAATGACGCTGAGGGGCGAGGAAGAAAAAACCTTCCTCTTTCGATTGAGTGCTTCGATGCACGGACAGAAAACCGTTGAAATTTTTTATATTCGGATGGACCCCATACATCCTCATTATGACTATAAAAAAAACTATATGCCTATAAGAGTTGGGAAGCAGTTGAGTAGGGCTCAAGCGAAGGTGGAGAAGAATGTTTACTATGGCGGGATGTAAAGGAAACCTAAGCCCCGAAATGAGATGGGCCACGTGTACGGTGTGAAACCCTACGGGGGGACGATGTATTCTATCATTTACGTTGGGGGCAATGGTACGATATTCGGTGGGGATGTGATACCTAGCCCTAAGGTCAGCAATTTGGGACGCGGTCAAGATGGAGGAATAACCTAGCCAGGGGACTTCTCTACGGGCCCTATCCATATCGGGAAATAACTGGGAATTAACATCCTCATCTCCCTCGAGATTAGGGTACGGAGGGGGAACATCGGGAGACTCGGGCTCGATAGCGGGTGGTGGGTCGTTTGGATTAGGTTCGGGGGATGTCCCCGGACTACTAGAACTACTATCTGACCCGCTATGGTGAGATGAGGTGGCCTCGTTTTCCTCGTCAGAAACATGGGGAGTGGCACTTACCCCAGAGGTACTCATGAGTAATGTTGGAAAAACGCAAGATAATTGGACAATAAAAATAAAGATAGAGATGAAGCTTATACCTAGCAAAAAGAAAAAGTACGAATTTGAGGTAGAAGAGGAACTCTGAGTAGCAAGAACGCCGAAAGAGATTGATCAACTTTCTACTTCGGTAATCCAAGGTTGATGAAAGTAAAAATGAAAAAGGAGGGGTAAGTCCTATATATATATGAGGGGAGATTTGAAATCAACGGTCCCGATCAAATAGTAAAAAGTCGTATCCAACGGTGAAGAGACGTGACGTTTCGAATTCACCTTGCGTCTCTTGGCATTCGGTAGGCACGTCTCTCGGGGAACGGCGTGTCAGAATTGATGACCGAGAACGGCTGCAATGTCATGATTGCCGGGAATAATTTATAATTAAAAATAAGGTGTCAATAAATGCACCACAGAGGTAACAGTTGCATAAAGGTGTACTTCGTCAGTCATGGGTCAAGGAATTGAAATTAATTTCCCCATCACTCACGAAGTGGGGGACTAATGATATACCAAAATAAGTCTAATATTCGCTACCTCGTATTCTTGAGGTCGGTAGGGCAAAACTATACCTCGTATACGAGGTAACGAGGTGGATTTATGTCCGGCCCCTATAACTAAGTTAATTGCATTACACTCCAAGGTCCGCGTGTTTTTAATAAACCGGGTAGGGTCGACCCATGACCCGACCTTACGACGAGAGATCGCTACCATCCATCGTGTACACGTGTAGAGTATCCAAGGGAAAAACGTCCCATCTGTCATTCGCTCTACAGTACATCGTGGAGCTCCTATAAATACCTCCATTTATGAAGTTTCACGGACGGATAACAGGAGCAATAAATACTACGAATCATATATGGTATAGCTCTGGTTATTCGGAGACTCGAGAGTACGATCCTGTCAATACAAATTTTAGGTACCTTCGTGATACGAATCATAGATATTATAACTATTTTGTTTGAACTACATAAAGACTTGATCCCCTTAAGGGTACGTAGGCAGCTCGGTGGTGTTCGAGTGCAGTATATAATCATGAGAGCACGTTCGTTGGTCCGTATGCGAGGTTTACTCGACTGAATTAGTGTGAGGTAACTTTCTTGCTAGATCATATATATACATATAGAGAGTGAGAGAGAGAGAAGGAAACCTGAATTATTGAACTGTTGGAGAGTTTTGCAATCAACTGGGGAGAGAGAGGGAGTTTCAGAGAAGTCGGCGGGAGTGGGAGCCTGTAAATTGTAATGTATTACTACTCACAAGTCAAACATTAATGCTTTGCAAGTCTCGTCATATGGGACGAAAGTTAAAAGAGAGTCCCCTCAAGAGTGGTGAACAAAATTTAAATCTCAATCACATGTCATTCATGCCTCTATACTGTTTTTTTGGTAATCCTTTTGATATTTTAATTTTCTTGAACAAAATAACAAAAAGTTCTTCTTGACTTGTAAGCAATATCTTATGGGATGGGAGCCACTTCTTGTGTAACGCCCTCAAATTTAATCCTAAAGAATCCAACACGAAAGCGTTATCCTATCCTTACAGAAGTACAAACCAAATTCTGGACACAATTAAACAATTCATCTTATCGGGTCACAACCCCAATACATCAACTAAATAGCTATGCGAACTTAATATACATGAGTCAATCTACATCATTCACCTCTAGGATAGTCCGAGTTTATACTCCGATCCTTCAAGCTAGTTTCACTTCTCGACTTGCCTATAATTGGAAGGAAGAAGTGAAGTACATAAGCAAAGGCTTAGTGAGCGCCAGTGTACGTGTGAAAGGTGCTTAAAATAGTTTTTAGACCCCAAAGTGATAAATTAATAAGGTGAAAACAATAATAGTTTCTATTTTTCAAACGCTCATTAAAAAGGCGAGTAAGAATGACATTTGCGTTCAAGTAGTAGCTGGTATGACACCAGGATCTTAGTATACATACGATAAAGTTTTAAAACATGCATTTTTAAAAGTGTGCAGTCAATGTAAGTACCACGTACAAGACTCAATGCAAGTATCATGTACAAGACTCAATGCAAGTATCATGTACCAGACTCAATGCAAGTATCATGTACAAGACATGTTTAAGTAACACGTACACGTCACGCTTAAGCAGTAGGGGGCCATGTTAGCAATACTATCGCGTCCAATGATTTACCCATAGCACTTTGGGTCCCTCTGCTTCTTCCTTATCACCCCTGAACATGCGGCTTAAAAGCCATCACCTTATACCTCCCCACGCAGGCTCGCGATGCCCGATTTGGTCATATCCGGAATATGCCACACGATAAATGACCCATGCACCCTCAGAGCACTCCGTCCTAGATGCATGGATCTGGACGTGGATAACGGGAACTGTTTAAGACCGCAAGCCCATGCTTGACCGGCCGAACCCTGCCCTATCCATCGCCCGACCTTGGGCCCAACACAACCACGCAAGATGAAACATGTCACAAGAACACCATCACGACAAATGATCATGATACAAGAACCAAATGATGGAGTACTTCCACGAATCCATAAAAACCGGTGTTTATTTTGAAATCATGCTTGCAAAATATGCATTTGAAACCAGTATGCAATCATGTATGTCACGAATGATTAAATGAAGCGTTTTGGCTCACGAAGGAATATTGAATCGAGCGAATATTTTTTTTTTTCCAGAATTTCATTAAAAGAATGTTTTCTTGAAATCATTTTCACAAAACCTGCCTGGAAAATTATTCTCGCAAGATATGTCTTTGAAACGTGCCAAGAAATGGTTAATGCAAATTGAGTCCATGATTTGACTTGAAAGTGTTGAAATTCATTTTCATGTGAAGTATTGAAAGCATGATGAAAGTATATAGATATATATACGACGTGCTCCTTCCAGTTTTGAAAGACATATAACTATAATTTTGAGAGGCACTCACTCTACGTCCAAGTTTATACGGCGTTGTCCTCGTTCGTCTCACCGACAACACCTGCTAAGCGAAATTATATCATAAGCTCATTTTCTAACTCGTCTAAAGTCTACCCGGGGTAGTCTATGAGGTCCTAATAACTATACCAACATGCACAACAAGTTACCTTAATGAAAACTAGGCTTAATTTCAATCTTCCCCAAAAGGTCGATAAGAGGCATAAAAACAGATTTGTGCAGTTTTAGTGTATGAATTGTTAAAAATCATAAACTCAATAATTGTGGGTAAAACGATTTCCATAAATGTTCTAAATTTGTTAAAAGACCTTAGATAAATTTTTCAAAGGTAAATGGTCACTTGAAATGTGGCTATTTTACTCAAAACCGAAGTAAAATTGGGTTCAATTTTACTGGGCAATACCACTTTAAAAATTCATATAAAATCATAATTTACTCAAATAAGCCCCAATTGCATACACAATAACCCCAATACATATGGTTATCCCCTGTAAAATTTTGAAACCAAAATGAAGTTGGTAAAAGCCCCAAATGATGTCTCAAACAAACATTTTCGAAATCCCGTGAGGCTTCTGGCAGCCTATACTTAACAATTTCCACAATTCACATTAAAACTCCAAAAATCTCAGAAAATTCCAGAGCTATTTCAGACATGCAGTAACATACACAGTAAAATGTTTGAACTCAAATAAAGTTTCCTTGTCTCGAAAACAATTCTTCAAAATTAGTTGCAGATTTATAGACCCAACTTAAAATTATCATGCATGTGTGATTTCTTCATTTAAGCCTTTAGATTGGCTAACAAAAATTGTAAATTTAAGCTTAAAACTCATAGATCTACTCATCCAAGACACATGCAATAACATTTTCAAAATAAACTTAGCCTTTACCATTACCTACTAATATATAAGTTCTAAGTTCTAAGGGATTAAGAGTTACCTTTAATTGCTACCAACAAGTGTGAAGATGGGTTGAAGGTTGAAGTCAATATACTTATTTATATATATATATATATCTATCTATCTTGAAATGAAGAGATGAAGAATGGTTGAAGAGACCCTTTTGCTTTGTATAAAGAAACATGATGAAGGTTGAAGGTGGTATGTTATATATATAGGTGTGTGTGACCGTGTAGTGCTCCACTTTTCTTCTCTTTTTTCTTTTTTTTTTTTTTATTATTTAATGTGAAATGAAAGTGGAATTTACTAATTATTGGTGTATTTGGGCAATTTACTAATTCAACTTCTCTCCTAGTGTCTAGTTAAATTTTGGTTCTATTCCTTTAGTCTACATAAGATGTATAATATAATATCCCTCTTGAACATAAGTTTAAGATCATAGGTCATGTCCTAATGCTTTAGATAGTAATTAGTCGACTAAAAAAAAACTCGGGTATCACATCTTGAGGCTGTGACGTAAAGTGTATGTATGTGGGAATCACTTATTTAAGCTCGCTAGAGTCTCTAACGTCTGGCGACAGATCCTGAACTGAGTCACGCCGTGTCGTTTTTGAAGGAGGGGTGATTATAATACCCCTCCCACATCGGCAAAATTGAGGAAAAATGGAATAGTTTAGTCGTTTTCAATCTTCCTTTTCTCAATCTTGATTCGCGTAGAAATTCCGGAACTATGTATGGGCCTAATTGAAATCAATTCAAGACAAAAGTGTATTTTTTCTCTTTGCCAAATCAAAAACAAACAAGGTTATATATGACTTGTAAAATATCCGTTAATACAGGAACATAATTTTAAATTTTGAAGATGTACAGATAAAAACCAAGCAGCCAAACAAGTCCCAACTCCCCACCAACTCTCCAGTTAATGGACTAAACCAACAACAAATTGAGTAACATGTCATCTTTTTCTTAATCTTAACTATTCTAAAAGTATGAATAATTTTGGACGATTTACATTTCTTAACTTTTTTGTTAAGATTAAAATAACCTCATAGTAATTAATTAATATTATCATATAATATTTTTTTTTTATTACTATTATAAAATGAATGTGCATGAATTTGCAATTAATAGCTAATATTGTTCAATGTATGTGTTAGATAGGGGGTATGATTCTATTCTTTTTAATTCTCCTATTTCTTTGGCTCAAAGGAAGCTCATGAATCTGCACATTAAACTCCACCCAACTTAAGCCCACAAGCATGGGATTATCCGTCTCGAACAACCTCCGAAGGACTACTAGTTGATTGTCAAAATTCCACGGCGAAAATTCCATCACTCTTATCTTTATCCCTCAAATGATCAAATATAACCAGAAACCTATCATCATCTAGCTTCTGAAACTCCACCTTCTTCACAGCATTGAAAGCCGAAATAAGGGGTGAAGTAAGAGCCCTAAAGTTCACCCTTCTCTTCGTTGCCACTCGCCCCACCAAAATATGACCGTGAAGACTCTGCCCTTGTTGCCATATTTGTTGAGGAATCTCTGTTTCCTTCCCCTCTTTTTCTGAAAGAGAAAAAAACTCCTCCAACCGAGCGATATTCTCTTCCATTCGTCCACCTGTGAAGAAACCCTAAATGAACCTTAGTGTTATTCTTGTAGTGTGAGCCGAAGACAAACCCCCCAGTTGGACTTCCACCCGTGACCTGAATATATGAGAGTGAGATAAGAGAGAAAGCTGAATGCTTTGGTGTGTCTAACAATGCTGCTCGAGGGGCCTTTATATAGGCTTGGAAAATCCCGAGAATTAAATGCGAGAATTCAATAGCAGAATGAAACTACAGCCAATGTTCGAACGTTGACACCTCAACGTTCGAACGTTGGGTCAAAATGTGTTCAACTACTTAAAGCAGCAAAAAACACTTAAACTTTTCAAATTTTCTTCTAGAAGGTGTCAACATTCGAACCTTAAGAACCCAACGTTCGAACGTTAGACCTTCTAGAAGGCTATCTTTAAAAAACGTGGCCAGCATTTGATCAATCTCGGCTTGTGGACATTTTAAGTCCCATTTTGAGTATTTTTAGAGTTTTTTTTTAGGTCTCATTTTCTGTATTTGATTCCAGGGTAAATTATTGAGACACCCCGTACGTAAAACCCTAATTACAAAAACATCCCGAGTTTTGAGGAAGTTACCATTACTTCCCGAGTAAAAGCATATTATAATTTCGCCCCATGTCAGTGAGCAGATTACAATTTCACCGGCAGTATGTGTTGGTAACTCGCAAAACCTTAAGGGCTGTTAATAATTACACAATAAGTGAAGAGGTGTGTATGTAATTATCCTTGATTCATTGCTGCTAGTATTATTCTCCCACTACTTTGGGTCTTAGGACAGTCACAATTGTATTGTCGTCCCACTACTTATAATTTTACTAAAATGCACGCGCGTTGTGCATGGTCTATTAATTTTATCTTGATTTTTAGTATGAAATTTTGCGAAATACTGTAATAGATTATAAGAATATATAAATAAACATACCCAATAGTAATAAGATAAAAAAATTAATTTTTAAATATTAATATATTAATAGAATATTTAACTTGGTAGTAATCCACAACCAAGCATAATACTAAAATGCGCACTATTTTAATCTATATTTTTAATTTAA
Source organism: Buddleja alternifolia (assembly GCA_019426215.1). Taxonomy (NCBI): domain Eukaryota; kingdom Viridiplantae; phylum Streptophyta; class Magnoliopsida; order Lamiales; family Scrophulariaceae; genus Buddleja; species Buddleja alternifolia. Next base: position 29,879,407 of record CM033399.1, read on the forward strand.
TATGATCAATTAATAATTTTTAGTTTAGTCTATTCTATAATATAGATATTTAGCTTTCATATTTTGTTTTTACACATTATTAAACAATAAAGGACATTTAACATGACAACAATTTGTAATCAACACGAATCAAACGTAACATTAGAAAAAGATTAAAATATGGTTCATATCAAATATTTATTAGAAAATTGCTTAATTCAATCACAACTGCTTATACCTAATGTTATTTTGCATAATAATATTTATTGAGTTTGTAACTCCATTATCTATTATATGTGATAAAAAAATCCAAGCGAGAAAAAAAAAAGAAATAATTAGTTTTACCAATAATTTTTTTCTTAATAATTGAAATAACTATTTGCATTTCAATTTTTGTCACGTTTTAATGGATTTTCTTACTAACTATTCATTGTCATTGATTTTGCAGTTTAAATAGTAAACTTTAGTCCCACATGTAAGTTTTCATTGTTCTGTTTTTTAACTTTTATTATAATCTCAAGAATTATTTTGTGTAATTAAGTAAATATGAAATTACCAAAGATCATATATTTGAATACTAAAAATGAGTTAATTTAACTTTTCCTTTATTATCAAACGTTAAAATAAATGATAATGTCCACATCATCTACCATTTAATTTCACTATGTAAACATTTAATAGTTCGTATTCATTCACATGAAAAAATAACTGAATATAAACATGTTTTTCGAATTTTCATCCTCCTAAAACTTTGTAGGGAAGGCATTTTGTGAAGTTCAATTTCTCAGTTCTTAAGTGATTATTTTTTTCATTTGGAGCTTGATTAAGAATTTAGTTCTCATAATATATTTAAGTCAAGAGGAACATAGAGAAAAATTGGTAATTGATGCTACCCCTGAGGATAGTGCCCTTAGGGGTAGCCCAGTGATTGGCAAACTCGTGTTAGCCTGCCAGTTTTCATTTTTTTTTTTGGAGAATCAAAAAATTCAAATTTTTAATCCAACATTACTCCAAAAATGTAGAAGAAAACAAAAAATTCTCCGCCCGCCGGTCATCGCCACCACCCTGCTCCAACAAAATATAAAGTTTATTCTTATTTAAAATTTAAAAGTCAATGAATCAAAAATAAAAAATTTATTTTTTTTAAAAAGCATAGTAAGTTTGTTTTTTTCAAAAAAAATATTTCTCCTTAATAGCCAGGTCACTAACAATCATGTTTTTTATTTTTTAAATTTGGTTTTTCCTTTTTTTATTTTATAAAACTCACGTGGAATACACCTCGGCATTTATGACATATAATTTATATTATTTAAAGTCTATTCGAAATTTATGTGGCTCATTAGACAACAAATAATTATTTATTCTAAAAAAATATGTGGTGAAAGACATAAATTTACTTACTACTATGTGAATTTATATATATCAATCATTTTCACAAAAGTATAAAATAATACTCAATTAAGAAAGTAGATACCAAATTACCTAAGATATATAATGAACTTGTAACTCATTTATTATAGTGTTTACAATTAACACATGAGCAATTCATTTTAGGAGGATGGATTAAATTAATTTTTCAATATAATCAATTAAACTTACTTTTTCCGTATCATAAAATCATTAGTCAATGAACTTAAAATAATTATAAAAAAAGGGTAAATGTCATTAATACTCACTGAAATTTTACATTTGTATCACTTTAGTCCTTAACATACCAAAATTTTTATGCTATCGTCTCTAAGGTTTACGTTTTGTCTCACTTTCATCCTTTTGGCCGTCTTCCAATGGATTTAAGAAACAATGTGAGGTGCATATGTTATTGTTGTTACACCTCAAGTGTCCCTCTTAAGGGCATGTGAGGTGCATAAATTATTCTTGTTACACATGTGAGCTACACCGATCAATTCAAAATCCAGGAAATTGGACAAAAGGACGAAATGAAACAAAAATTAAATTTTAGAGAATGTAGTAATATTTGATACTTTATGAATCAAAATGATATAAATGTGAGACTTCATGTACTAATAGTAACATTTACCCTTAAAAAAATATTTTTTTAAAAGTAATATATACATAATGAGATAGGTCACCAACAATCATGTCTTTCTTTCGTCAAATTTGTTTTGTCAAATTTTCTTATTATACTCATGTGTATGCATCAGAATTTGTGATCAAAATGCTTATTTTGTTCATTAGACAATAAGGAATTATTTATTTTCAAAGAAATTGTGGTGAAATATAGAAATCTACTTATTACTATGTGAACATATATATATATATATATATATATATAAACAATATCCAATTCCTTATATATATCAGTTTCCAAAAATATACAAACAATATCCAATTTAAAAAAGTAGATAAAAATTACTTACGAGTACAATGAATCTATAACTCATTTATTATAGCAGTATGTACAATGAACAAAAGATTAATATTTTTAAGATGCTAGATTAAACTAATTGTTAATATAATCAATTTATTTACATTATTAACTTTACTTTTTCCCCATGCATAATATTCATAGTCATTGAACTAAAAATAAATTATTAATTTTAAATGTAATGTATGCATAATGGTAGAGGTCACCAACAATCACATCTTTTTTTCTCTCAAATTTGATTTTTCAATTTTTTTTATTTATAGAGTTCACGTGGCATATGCATCAGAATTTATGATGAGTTATCATTTATTAGAGTCCATTCAAAATCATACTTTGCTCATTTCACAACACAGAATGACTTATTCAACAAGTGTGGTGGAATACATAAATTTACTTACTACCTATGAACTTTATATATATCATCATTTCAAAAAATAAAATAAAAATAATATCCAATTAAAAGAAGTAGATATAAAATTACTCTCAAGTATACAATGAGCATAATAACTAATTTATTATAGTAGTGTGTACAATAAAAAATAAATAATTTTTTTAGGAGGCTAGATTAAAACAATCAGGGAAAATTACTAAAATGCCCTTCATAAAAATTTTATATCCAGAAAATCGATGAAATTATTTCTCAATCTCCAAAACTCATTCTACAAACTTTTCATTCCAAAAAATCCAAAAGTTAAGATTAACAACTATTTGAACTAAATTACCTTTCTATTCTTAAGTCAATAAAAAATTAATTAATTTTAAAATTAATCTCTTTGTTTTAAAATTTTAAATTGATATTATATAATATAAGTTTTATTTTTTGATATAAAATATTTTAATTTTTTTATGTAATTTATTTTTGACTTTAACATGGTCATATCTAAAAACATACCATTTTTTTAAATTTTAAAAATGGTTACAAATCTAAAAATTTAAAATTAAAATCATAATTAATTTTCATTATCAATACAAAAGTTCTGTATAAATAAATTTCTATATAAAAGTATTAGAAGGTTAAGGGCATTTAAGTCCATATTTTTTTTAACACTCAATGTTGGATTTTTTTGAATGAAAAGTATATGGAATGGGTTTTTTGGATTGAAAAATATTATCATGGATTTTTTTTGATATAAAAATTAAATTTCGAGGAGTTTTTAGTAATTTTCCCAATTCATTATTAATACAATTATTTTATTTACAAAATTAACTCATAGTTTTTTTTTCTAGCATAATATCATAGGGATATTTTAGTTTTCAAAAGAAGTTTAAAAATATAAATCATTGCCTATCATCATAATTTAATAATAGAATATATATAGATATAGATTTATCTTATCTTTATTTCCATCCATATTCCCTTTAATTCTAATCTTTTTTCTAAGCATCTTGATGTCTTTAATTTAGACTGCATGAGTGCGTGTATCATCTAAACTTATATATTTATGAAAAATATGCCTAGTCTATACTATCTATACTATTATAGAAGCAAGAGAATCTTAGAGAAACCACCTTTGGACTATCGAGTTTTGGTGTAACCTTAATTTTTTTTTTCTAAGACTAAAATGAAAAAGAGAGAACTGAATGTCTAACGTTCCATCCAACACCCCCACATTCTTAACTGATACAAATGGCGTTAAGCCGTTAACATTAGGGTCAACCGTGAGAATATCATAAATTGTAGTCGGTTTCCATGGCTTTTCTGTCATACTCAAGCAAATCATGCAAAATGCTCATGTTCCTCTCTATATGTTCTTTATTATATTTATGTTAATTTAATACGTGGGCGGTGATGGGTTAAGTCACAAGGAAGGCAATTTATATTTCACTTGAAGACAATTTAATTATATTTTTACTCTGGTAATAATTTCACCCTTTTTTCCTATTTTGGCCTATAGTTCCATATTGTTCTTTTGCTGCTTGCTTGATTGTTGATGGAGTTGTGAATTTATCATTACTTTTCTGTCGTTTTTGAAAGAGCAATGACGAAGTTTTTGGCAGATTCACTTATTTCACTACTTTTTATTAGTTCACTACTTATTTCACTACTTTTTATTATTCAACAAAGTTTCTCTGTGTGTAAACATTCAATTAAAATGTTAATTAATTAAATTTTACAACTGATCACAATGGGTCATCCTTATCTACTCCCTTTTCTTTCATATAACATAATAAGTTTTTAATTGATATAATTAATATTTAACTTTTTTTACACTGCACACGCATCGAGTCTGTTCTAGCCGCTAGTCTTTATAGACAATATTTATTAGTTTTAATATAGTTCATATATATGTGTACATATATATATATATATATATGTATTTTAGTTTATTCAATTACTATAAATTGCATCCAAAAAGAGTATGTACATGGATTGTAATAAGAAAGCACATAGCCATGAATACCAAGAGTCTAAATGAAAAGGAAGAGAAGCAGCCTAATGGGTTTTCATCTTTCTTTGTTTCATTGTATTCCGTTATTTTAAATTTATAGAAACTCACTAAGGAAAGAAAAAGAAATAAAAAATGGGAAGAGAAGCAAAGTAACTTCATCAAAGTTAATTAGACAATTCCTCGTTTACGTATATTTTTCCAAATTTCCAAAAGCAGCTTGCCCGGCCCGTGAGAATTTCATAGTACGTAGTAACTATCTTTTGTTTATTTGACTAACAAATATGAAAACAGTATGAATAGATAACAAAAAATTAGAAAAAATAGATTGATCAAGTAATTATAAATTCAAAGCTAATATTGCAGAGAGTGAATGAGAGGATAAGAGAAGGGTTACTATTTAGGGAAAACAAAACGGTAAGAATTATATATATGAATAACATAAATTTTTCTATATCATATTTCTAATTCTACATAAAATGGTTGGAAAATATGTTTGTGTTCTTGATGTTTGTAGAAGACATTTGTTAGAGTAAAAACAGTATGTAAATGAAAAATACTAAACATCAACTAATTTTTTTAAAAAACTGGTTGTTAGTGGAAAAAAAAGACTAAATATATTTAACAAATAATCATAAGAGAAAATCGTAATAATCATTTAAAAAAAAGGTTTTTTTTTTATCTATATACCCATCAGTATAATTTTCTCCCAATATGATCATGAAGAAAAACTAAAAATGAAACGCCATTATGAAGCATAACACGAAGGTCCCTATATGGAACTTGAGATATACTCGCAAATTACATGTGAATCGCAATAGAAGGCTTGATAGAACTATATAATATCGATTATTAAAATCAAATACCTAATAATTAAGTCAAATCAAAGTGTAATAATTATTTTCTGTCATTTCACTATATATGTATAAGTAAAATTACCCATTAAATTTCTTGATATGGCAGGCCAAAGCCTTGATCGAAATATAAGATCTAGATTATTGAGATCAAATATCTAAGTCAAATAAAAGTGTAAGGATCCTTTTTTATCAAGTCACTATATATATATATATATATATGAGTACCTAATACCTCTTGATATTGCAAAATGTAAAATTAATAAAATGAAATAACTGAGAGGAACTTGCAAGATTGAGCAACATATTAATTAACTAAGATGATGTTCAAAATAAAAAACAAAGAGAAAGGCCGAAAAATGAAAAGCATTAGTGAAATAAACTACATAAATAGAGAAAGTAGGGTGAAAATTGGAGATTATTATAAAAATAACTTTGAAGTGTCACAAAAATAAGAACATGAAAATGATAAAAAAAACAAATGCACAAATGCTTGAAAATTAAAATTAGAAATCATTAGAACCAACCTTGCATAAGAAATTAACAACATTGGTGTTACAATAAAACTCAGTGACTATTTCTATTCAATATTCTTGCTTTTATAATGAACGAATGGTGATTGAAAAGTTAGAAGAGTAAATAGTACACATTCTTTTCCACATGCACAATTATAAGAATTATGGTATAGTAAAAATTGCAAGGAGTAATCTCACCGGCTTATTTGTATGGCCCACATGCTTTTCAATTTGAGAGTTTAGAGATTTCTTACTAACTTATATATACAAATTATTTGTAAAAAAATATAAAATAATATCTAATTAAAAAAGTAGATTACTAAGAGTATACAATGAACATAGCAACTCATTTATTATAATAGTATGTACAATGAACAACATTAAGTTTTTTAAGGAGGCTATATTAAATTAATTATTAATACAATCAATTTTTTTTACATAATCAATCTTACTTTCTTCCTAACACAATATTCATGTAGGGATATTTTGGTCTTCACAAAAAAGTTAAGAAATGTAAATCATTCCTTAACATCCATATTTTTATGTTTGTGATCTTGATGTTTGTAGAAGACATTCGTTAGAATAAAAACAGTATGTAAATGAAATATACTAAAACATCAACTAATTTTTTAAGCAAACTGGTTGTTAGCGGAAAAAAAGACTAAATATATTTAACAAATAATCATAAGAGAAAATCGTAATAATCATTAAAAAATAGGCTTCTTTATCTATATACCCATCAGTCAATTTTTCTCCCAATATGATCATGAAGAAAAACTAAAAATGAAACGCCATTGAGAAGCATAACACGAAGGTCCCTAAACGGAACTTGAGATATACTCGCAAATTACATGTGAATTGCAATAGAAGGTTTGATCGAACTATAAAATATCGATTATTAAAATCAAATACCTAATTAAGCAAAATCAAAGTGTAATAATTATTTTATGTCATTTCACTATATATATATATATATATATATATATAAGTAGAATTACCCAGTAAATTTCTTGATATGACGGGCCGAAGCCTTGATCGAAATATAAGATATGGATTATTGAGATCAAATATCTAAGTCGAATAAAAGTGTAAGGATCCTTTTTTATCATATCACTATATATATATGAGTACCTAATATTTCTTGATATTGCAGAATATAAAATTAATTAAATGAAATAACTAAGAGGAACTTGCAAGATTGAGCAACATATTAACTAACAAAGATGATGTTCAAAATAAAAAACAAAGAGAAAGGCCGAAAAATGAAAAGCATTAGTGAAATAAACTACATAAATAGAGAAAGTAGGGGGGAAATTGGAGATTATTATAAAAATAACTTTGAAGTGTCACAAAAATAAGAACATGACAATGATAAAAAAAAAAAAAAACAAAACAAATGCACAAATGCTTGAAAATTAAAATTAGAAATCAATAGACCAACCTTGCATAAGAAATGAACAACATTAGTGTTACAATAAAATTCAGTGACTATCTCTACTCAATATTCTTGTGCACGGTTTTATAATGAACAATTTGAGATTTTAGAGATTTCTTACTAACTTATAAATACAAATGTTTTTTAAAAATATAAATAATATCTAATTAAAAATAGTGATTGAACAAAACATTTATTATAATTAGAAGAATAAATGGCTATATTAAATTAATTATTATACAATCAATTTATTTACATAATCAACCTTACTTTCTTACACATTCATGTAGGGATATTTTTCCACAAAAGTTAAGAAATGAACATTACTGCTGCACCAAGAATTCTGGTATGGTAAAAATTGCAAGCCATAACTAATTGTGCCATTCTCCCAATAATCTCATATGTTCGCGGTTTCACCAATATCACTTACCACACTCTCTTATTCGTATGACACTGTTTTCTTCAACCCTCAAGGAATTCCATGATTCATCTCCATTTTCAATTTTTCATGGTATCCCGACTTCCGGGCCCACAACAAACGACAACATTCAAAGATGCCGGGTGCTTTGCGGGCCCCGTAGAGATTTCTTGACCCCCGAAGAAAAACGACTGACTTATATATACATGTGATGTTCCACCGAGCCCTCGATCAACTAAAATCCCAACTGAACACCTGGCGTGCTCAAGAACCCTCCGATTGACATGCCTCATATCAGATCGGGTGGTCTCCAACTGCCCGTCGAACCTCTGATGCTTATGGAAAGGAAGAATTATCATTGCTACCTTTTTCCTCTCAGCACTATTACAAATGTCCTCATGCAGGCTAGACATAGCCGAGATTGCAGTCGTTGGCTGGACTGAGACTTGGCTGAGATGCTGAAAAGCCTCAAAAGCAATAGCAATCTGATTTGGATTAGAATCGCGCTTCCTGTTCCAAAAGGGCATGCCATTCTTTCTTGCCTTGTGGGCCATTAGTATAGCAGATGACCTTTCTGAAAGTTCCATTAGGTGCATTGCGTAGACACGAAGACCTTCTCTATTTCCAGTACCGCGTGAAGCTTCCATGAGATTAATCAAACTCGGAATGTTTCTTGTACTGTGGAAACATGTCAGCAATCGGAGTTGAGTACTTATTTTGTTTCTGTGAATGGTTCTGTGCTTGTAGTCTGAACTAGCAATTCTAGCTGGCTTGTATATGAATGTTACTATAGGCGTCGTTATAAATGTTGTGAATAATGCCATTAAAACCATTATGGCAAAAGTTTGATCATTCAGAACCTACAAATTTCATAAGATAATTAAGTACCACGTGAAGAATAAAGCAAATAAAGATGTTATTTAGAAGGTGTTTGGCTAAAAGAGCTTATTAAATGTTTTTGGAGCTTGTAAGTTCTCTTATGACCTGTTTAAAAATTAAGTTGGATTTCTTGACTTATTGGAGAGCTTATGAGTTGTTTTACCAAAAGATTTGCCAAACATTTTATAAGAGCTTTCTCAAATTACTTATAAGTTGTTTTAAAGAGTTTATAAGCTCAGCCAAACACCATCTTAGTTAGACAATTGGAAAGTAATTTACCCCTCGATCTTTCCCAATGTTAAGGGCAATGAGCTCCACTAAACCTTTAGTGTTCATAAGGAAACCAAGGGTTAGCGCCTCTCTAAAACGAATCTTGCAGAAGAGAGAAACCAAAACAGTGCCAATGATCTTTCCAAAACATGCCGTAAATATAACCAACACAAGAAGACCCCACGACTGAGCTCCTTGAATGGTGGCTACATTTGTCTTCAATCCGCTAGACACAAAGTACAAAGGAAGAAACAAACCCGACACAAGATCCTCGACTTTTTCCACGAGGGCTCCACCAAACGGCCCCTCCTTTGGAACAAGAACGCCAATCACAAAAGCTCCAAAAAGTGCATGAATTCCAATTGTATCAGTGACAAATCCTGCAGCTAAAACAGCAGCCAATGTAGCACATACGTATATTTCATCTACTGGCTCACCTTGAGGGCATCGTCTTGCGATCCATTTGAAAATAGGAGGAGCCACAAATATGCATAATATTATGAAACCGGACCCACACAAGAAGACCCATATTGAAGCAAGGGGAGAATGCCCCGTGCCTGATTGGGCGAGAGCCAGAGCAAGTAGAATCCAAGCAGCCACGTCATTGACTGCAGCTGCTGACATGGCCATTCGACCAACATTAGTAGTTAAAAGCTTAAGTTCAGCCAAAATACGAGCCAAGACAGGAAAAGCAGTGATGGAGAGGGCCACTCCCATGAATACAAAAAACGGGCCATGACTTACGCCTTGGGAAATAGTTTCTCTGAGCACAAATGATACCCCAATTCCTAGAGCAAATGGGACAGTGATTCCTGCAAGGGCAATACCTAATGCTTTCTTCCCAGTTTGTCGAAGAGCTTTTGGGTCCAGCTCAAGGCCAACCAAGAATAGGAAGAATAGGAGACCGAGATTGGCAATGGTATCCAATACTGTGAGGCTCTGCGGTGGAAAAATAGCATGAAGATACTTCTGGTTGCGGCCTAAAGCTGACGGGCCCAGTGAATTCCTCCCTGTGAATACAACACATAAATCAAATTGTTTATGAGAAATAGTAATAATTCAGGCTTCGTACAAGAACTGGCTGTTATTAATACCACTAGTGCATCAATGTAGGAATAGAGAAACAATGTACCACATTGCTACTACTTTTTCCTTGGTTTTGTATCAATAAAGAACTCGATATTGCCGATGAAAAACAACGAGAAGCTAATAATCACTGTAGCGTATTATTTGTACATGTATTCATTTGTGACTTGTAATCAAAGAGCAAATTTCCACCTAAAATATCACAAACACCTTGCTTAGAAGAAGAGAACAAAGAGGAAAGCGTATAACACAGGTGTTTACTTGCATAGTGGAAAAGGAAAGAAAAGGAAAGAAGGAAATTTGAACATAAAAAATTGGACAAAATAATTCTTTTGCCCTGAATACATGATAATAAGTAAACAAGCAAGCATGTATTTTAACTTTATATTGGAAAAGGCCTCTGTTCTTGTCATTGAGAATAATTGTTCGGTACCTCAAACTAACGATGGTTAAATAGTAAATTGCTATATCGACTCACTAGAGCCTCTTACAGATCTATGCTTCAGTCACCAGAGAATGAAAAATAATCTTAACGTGAATGATATAAGAGCATTCAACTTAGTTCATCCTAAATATTTTGCCAGATTGAACTGTTTATGCAAATTAAATAAATTGAAAAACTTCAATGTCTAGCGTTAAAGCATTGTTACATCATATCAGGTTGAGAGCATCATTTAAAGTTGGGTGATTTCAAGTTTCAACAAAATGTTTATATACAAGTTATTTCTTTAGTGACAGTAAGTGTTGTTATGAGCATCAAAAACCAACTACTCATAGGTTAAACCGAGAAAAGAACACAGAAACCAAAACCGATGAGGACCACCCAATAGTGAATCTTGCAGGTACTTAGCACTGGTTGTAGAATAATGATAAAAAATGGTACTATAGTATTTGTTCCCCAAAGAGTATCTTCAAAAGAAAGTGATAAAAGTCTATAAACAACTGATCTCCCTAATCCGATGACTAGGACTCACAGTCTGGAATGATTAGAATCGCCCCTTGAGTATGATGATAAAGTGTTACGGCTGCACTCAATAGTTATTAAGCTACCTACGTACCTAATAAGGATCAAGCCTACGTAGTTCTATCTTATGTCTATGGACTCGTTTAGGAACTACGAACTGATATTAAACATACAACACATCGACTTGATCTGAACTCGTTCAGTGTACTTGATAAAATTTCGAACTCTTTCTCATACATAAAATCTTCGCAAATTATCAACATGCCATGGACGAGGCAGCTCTTTTCCTTGAAGGTTTTGCAACCTATACGTCATCCCCTTTGTTATCTTCGTAACTTGATATGGCCCATCCCAATTGGCTTCCAACTTTTTTACACGCCTTGAGACTTCTACTTGTTTTAAGACTAAATCTCCCACTTGAAAGGACCTCATTCTGACCCTCCTATTGTATGCCCTCGCCATGGTACTCTTCTGTCTTAATATGTTTGCATACGCTCGGTCTCTCACTTCATCAATAACCTCCAATTCAAATTCACGATTACAGCGGTTCGTTCCCGGATCGTAGTCCAATACTCGATGTGTCATCATCCCAATCTCCGCTGTGATAACAGCCTCTGATCCATATACAAGACAAAATGGTGATGCCCCTGTGGAGGACCTGGGAGTCGTGCGATACGCCCATAAGACCCCCGAAAGTTCGTTTGCCCAAGCCGATCTCATGCCATCGAGTCTGGTCTTCAAGTGCTGAAGTAGTATCCTATTTGCCACCTCGGTTAGGCCATTAGCCTGTGGGTGTCCGACTGATGTAAAGTTTTGCTAAATCTTCATTTCTTTGCACCAAGTTACAACAGATTTTCCATTGAATTGAGTTCCATTATCAGAAATCAAAATTCTAGGAACACCAAACCTGCATATGATGTTTTTCCAAATAAAATCGACAATTGTGGTTTCTGTAATACGAGCCACTGCTTCAGCTTCAATCCATTTCGTGAAATGTTCCACCGCCACTATAATGAACTTCTTTTGATTCTTAACCGGTGGAAATGGACCAAGTATGTCAATGCCCCATTGATCAAATGGATATGCAATTTTTATCACTTCCATGGGTCTTCCTGGCTGATGTATTTCATTAGAGTGCAATTGGCATGGCTTGCATCGCTTTACAAATTCTTGTGCGTCCCCCACGAGCGTTGGCCAAAAGTACCCCTGTCGTGTGATTTTCTGAGCTAATGATCTTCCAGCTGAGTGATTCCCACAACTCCCTTCATGTATTTCTCTTAACACATATTCTGCTTCAGCCTGGGTTAGACAACGAAGCAAGGGTCCCGCATGAGACCTTTTGTACAGCTCGCCGTCCAACATTGTGAAACGCGCAGCTCTACCACATAGTCTACGAGCTTCGACTTTGTCTTCCGGGAGGATTCCCTCTAATAAGTATCTTATTATTGGACTCTTCCAACTCGTCTCTTCTTCCACAGCACTGACCATGACTTGAGATTCCAATTCGGAATGTTCGGAAACCAGTAACGATACAGAACGAGTCGCTGATCCAACGATCTAATTTGCGAATTTTGACAATGCATCCGCTCTTTGATTCTCGTCTCTTGGTATTTGACAAAGTTCAATTTTCTTGAATTCCATCATTAGTTGTTTCGTTTTTTGTAGGTACTGTATCATGGTTTTCTCTTTTGCTTCGTAGGTCCCCAAGATCTGTCGTGCTACTAGTTGCGAGTCGGTGAATACTTTCACATTTGTGATATCCAAAGTCTTTGCCATCTTCAAACCCGCAATCAACGCTTCATACTCAGCTTCATTATTTGTAACATCAAAGTTCAGTTTTATTGCAAATTCCAAGTCGTTTCCTTCCGGAGAGCGAAACCATACACCAGCTCCTCCTCGTCTCGTCATAGACGAGCCATTAACATGCAGCGACCAAGGGATCGTTTCTGAGATCGAGGCCACTACATTCGGGTTTACCGTCATTTCCACAAGAAAATCTGCCATCACTTGAGCTTTGATGGACGAACGAGTCCTGTATTCAATACTGAACTCTCCTAACTCAATGGCCCATTTAATCAGTCTGCCCGACACATCTGGTTTTGCAAGCACTTGTTTTAGTGGTTGATCTGTTAACACAATTATGTGATGAGATTGAAAGTACGGTCTGAGTTTCCTGGCCGCAGTCATTAACGCGAGAGCCCATTTTTCAATTTCTAAATAATTTAACTCAGCCCCTTGCATCAATTTGCTAACGTAATACACTGGACGGTGGTCACCATCCACATCCCGTACAAGTACCGCACTTAGGGCTACCAGTGAAATTGCCAAGTATAGGATCAGTGGATCTCCCGACAAGGGTTTCGTTAGCAGAGGTGGAGACGACAAGTAAGATTTTAAATCTTTGAAAGCATCCTCACACTCGTTCGTCCATACGAAGCGTTTTATATTTCTTAGGATTTTGAAGAAGTGCAGACCCTTATCTGCAGATCGCGAAATGAAACGATTTAAACTGGCCATTCTCCCTGTTAACTTCTGTACATCTTTGACATTCATTGGAGATTGCATGTTCAAGATAGCATCAATTTTTTCAGGATTAGCCTCGATCCCTCGTTGGGTAACCATATACCCTAAGAATTTTCCGCCTCGTACCCCGAAGGTGCATTTATTTGGGTTTAATTTCATGCCATACTTTCTCATAATTGTGAACGACTTCTCGAGATGAGTTAGGTGGTCATCCACGTTCACACTTTTTACAAGCATATCATCCACGTAGACTTCCATGGTCTTTCCAATTTCATCCTCGAACATCAGATTAACGAGTCGTTGGTAAGTCGCACCTGAATTTCTTAAGCCAAATGGCATGACATTGTAACAATAGACTCCTCTTGCAGTAACGAATGCAGTCTTCTCGCGATCCTCTTCTGCCATCATTATTTGATTAAAACCTTGATAAGCATCCATCATGCTTAAAAGAGCACAACCTGCAGTAGAATCTACGAGTAAGTCTATACGAGGCAGGGGATAAGGATCACGAGGACATACTTTATTCAAATCAGTGAAATCAGTACACATTCTCCATTTTCCTCCCGATTTGGGTACAAGGACTACATTAGCGAGCCAATCAGTAAATTGGATCTCGTTTACATATCCTACGTCTAGGAGTTTCTTGACTTCTGCTTCAATGATCGAGTCTCTATCTGGACCAAAATTCCTCCTCTTCTGCCTCACGGGTCGTGCATCCGGGTCAACATTGAGTCTATGCACGATCACAGAAGGGTCGATGCCCTTGAAATCTGCAGCTTTCCATGCGAACATATCGGAATTGTTCCTCAAAAAACTTATCATCTTGGTCTCCACTTCAGGGTCCATCTCTCCTCCAATCTGGGTTGTTTTGTCCGGGTCGCCTAGTACGAGTTCAATTGATTTGTGAACTAGGGGTTCAACTCGTGCATCACTTTGCTTCTGTTTCTTATCCAAACTTTCAATCAAAGTCTTTGCTTCTTCATCTAAGACTTCTATTCTGCTGGTCTCGCACTTTCTCTTTTTTGACTGATGTACTTTTAACGAAATTGAATAGCACTGCCGAGCCTCCAGTTGGTTGCCACGCACTTCACCAACACCATTGCTCGTTTTGAACTTCATCTTCAAATGCGGAGTCGAAACGATTGCTCCAAACGTATTCAGCATTGGCCGTCCCACAATCATATTGTATGCAAATGGTACATCTACAACCAAAAAAGTCACACGATTCGTTTTTGATTTCGACCCCGCTCCCAACGACACATCTAACTCAATCGATCCCTTGGGCATAATCGAGGATCCCGTAAATCCAACCAAGGGAGTGCTGACACAACGCAACCGAGTTCCATCCAATTCCATTTTTTTCAAGACGTCCCAAAAGATAATATCTGCCGAACTCCCCGTATCAACCAAAACCTTATGTACCACAAAATTCGCAACATCCATTGAAATCACCATAGGATCGTTGTGAGGACCGTGCATGCCTTCGTAATCACTATCATCAAAACTGATAACCTCGTTCCTTGAACTCGATCCACCAGTAAGCGAAAATATTCATCCCGGTTCCCCACGGGGGTAGCTTGTACGACCCTCCCTCACATATCTTTTCCTCGCGTTCGAAGAATCTCCATCAGTCGGCCTCCCAGCTATCATATGTATTTCTCGGCGAACACCATGTTTGTGTGCGTCTCCCGCTTCAACTCTTCTCTCTGTAGGCTCGTGATTACGAGTACCGTCATTACGGTGATAATCTCTGTTTGCCTCGTGATTACGAGGACCGTCATTACGGTGGTATTTATTTCTCTCGTAATTACGAGGACCGTCGTTACGGTGATGCGGAGCTTGCTCGTTATAACTAGGGTTGCCGCGTGGGCGCTCATTGTTAAAGCGATGATTATCGCTTCCGTGGTCTTCCATCCTGGACTGGTCGTAGTGACGAGTCTGATTACCCCTTTCAACAGATCTCTCTCGCGGTCGTTCGTGAGAACGACTGCGGGGTCGGTAAAGTTTCGTAACACGAGTGACTTCAGGAGCTCTTGTTTCTGCCAATGTTCGATCAATAAAATCGTTCAACACCCCGGATTTAATGAGTCGTTCAATTTCATCTTTCAGTTGAAAACATTCTTCCGTGTTGTGACCATGATCTTTATGGAATTCACAATATCTATTCATGTTCTTTTTCACACCATTTTTCATTGGTATGGGTCGTTGAACTTGATTTGTACGCAACGCAGCAACAAGAATTCGTGTACAAGTCGAGTTCAACGGTGTATAATGGTCAAACTTTGGTCTACGGGGTCGATCAAGGTCTCTCCTTGACCCCGTTCCCTCATATCGTTCAGATTCATATTTTTCTTTACGACCTCGAGAGTCGTTTAGAACTTGCAAGTTATCCGAGTCCTTTAACTCATTCATTTCTTCTTCGTTGATATACTCTCCCGCCAATACCATCAACTCCTCGTGGGATCGAGGAGGGCGGCGAGAGAGTGCATCATTAAAGTTTCCCTTTTTTAAGCCTCTCATAAGGAAGCTTAACATTAATTCATTATTAAGTTCCGGAAGGTCCATGGCTTCTTGATTAAAGCGATGTATAAATTCACGCAGGGACTCGGTTGAGCCCTGCTTCAGTCCCATAATCACAGATATAGACTTTTTAGTCTTTTTGTTACTAGCAAAGTGACTTTCAAACTTATGTTTCAATCGGGCATACGACTCTACGGAAGCGGGAGCGAGACTCATGAACCAGTCTTGAGCTCGACCCACCAGAGTCGTAGTAAAAATTCTGGCATTAATGGCATCCGATTGTCCTTGTAAAGACATCAACAGCTCGTAAGACGTAATATGGGGTCTCGGATCCCCCGTTCCATCAAACTTTAGGAAATCTGGCATTCGAAATAGTCCATTCGGAACTTCCTTCATGATTTCAGTGACAAAAGGACTATTGTGGGCCATCAACATAGGGGCTGGCCTCGTCTGTACAGGGCTCGCAACTTTTTCCATCCTCACACATCTGTCCTCTTCGTAGTGCACCATTCGTCGTCGTATACCCGGCGACTCCATCGCCTTAGCTTTTCCTCTTCGTTCTCCCTCCTCTTGTCGAACACTAATAACATCGTCATCGCTCAATGACTCTCCCTCCCTCTCACAATTCTCCTCTTCTCGAAACAAACTTTTTTTTGCAGATAGATCCGTACGAGGCTCTCCCACATTAGGAGTTGTCGGAGTGCGGGTAAGATACTTATGCATTTCTTCTTGAGCATACTCTTTCATCCTCCTGTCCAGCTCTTCTTTTGTCATTGTGATGACTGCACTCGTTCCTCCGTCAGCAGGCACATCAGCAATCAACTCTTCCTCCTCCCTAACTTGTTTATTCTTCATCTTAACCTCGATCTTTATACTCACGAATCTCAGCAACCTCAAAGTAAGGTTCCCACAGACGGCGCCAACTGATCTCCCTAATCCGATGACTAGGACTCACAGTCTGGAATGATTAGAATCGCCCCTTGAGTATGATGATAAAGTGTTACGGCTGCACTCAATAGTTATTAAGCTACCTACGTACCTAATAAGGATCAAGCCTACGTAGTTCTATCTTATGTCTATGGACTCGTTTAGGAACTACGAACTGATATTAAACATACAACACATCGACTTGATCTGAACTCGTTCAGTGTACTTGATAAAATTTCGAACTCTTTCTCATACATAAAATCTTCGCAAATTATCAACATGCCATGGACGAGGCAGCTCTTTTCCTTGAAGGTTTTGCAACCTATACGTCATCCCCTTTGTTATCTTCGTAACCTGATATGGCCCATCCCAATTGGCTTCCACATATAATTTGCGAAGATTTTATGTATGAGAAAGAGTTCGAAATTTTATCAAGTACACTGAACGAGTTCAGATCAAGTCGATGTGTTGTATGTTTAATATCAGTTCGTAGTTCCTAAACGAGTCCATAGACATAAGATAGAACTACGTAGGCTTGATCCTTATTAGGTACGTAGGTAGCTTAATAACTATTGAGTGCAGCCGTAACACTTTATCATCATACTCAAGGGGCGATTCTAATCATTCCAAACTGTGAGTCCTAGTCATCGGATTAGGGAGATCAACAACCATATTCATTGTAAAAGGAATCACATTATAGTGTCTGGAATATATGGTTATTCTGCTAAAATAGAAGTAGGCAAAGCAAAGAGAAACTCACAATAATCTCAGCAATGACGCGTGGCTGCCTGAGAAGATATGCTAGTACTCGAGTCAGCAAAACCACCAAGCAAATCTGTATTATCAAAAGAGGAAGCGCGAAATGCAGTGGATCATCCCCTTGGAACACGCCATTAGAGGTAGACTTCATTGGTGGTGGACATTTAACTGTTGCATTAGAAGCCATTTTGAAGCAAAACAATTACCAAATCCACCAAAAATAGCTGATTCTCAGATCAGTGCCTGCATAATCAGATCGATTTGATATCAGTAAAGAATCTCATTTCAGAAGACTATATATCATCATCTGATGCAGCATCCATAGCCAAGTTTAACTGCAACTATCCTCCACATAACATGCCCGGAAAAACAGCCGACTTTCACACCATTCCTTCACGACGTGTCTTAATCGAAGGATTTGAATGCTACGGATTTCAAATTCATCATACAAATCAGTTAAGTTTGTCCTGATGATTTCAAGTATTTTGGCACTCATTTTTATGCTATTTTTTCTATCCTCATATTTGGAGGCATTTAAAACCCGTTCCTTAAAAATCTAAATCATTCCATCGCAACCTCAGAGCATATACAAATTCTATACACTAATAGTCTATAGATTCATTCGTCAAGAAAAAGGAAAAAAATTGTTTACACTAAAAAAGAAAAATGGGTTGACGAATTAAAAGACCTCAAAAGGCCCAACAGCAATTAATGGGCCTAGAAATAAAAGGTTAAGTCCATTATAACAATAACAAGGCAAGCCCAAAGAAGTCAGGTCCAATGCAGGGTCAAAGAGTCAGGAACTCCCTAAGAAAAGTAACCCGCCAAGATGAAAGAATTTTGAAAGAGAAGTTAGAAGCAGTTCTCGACGGTTGAAGACGTGGGACCACGAAGCAGAGATAAAAAACGAAAAAAGGAAAGAGAAAGCATCATCAGAATCAACAACAACTTTTTTTTCTCTTTTCCTAGGAGTAGACGTAGGCGTAATTAGGAGTAGCTTGTAGCATAGATTAGCGATAGTTTACCAAGAATCGCTGGATCCGACTCTTGGAGTTTGTACCAGTATTCAATCGTTTGTAACTTTTCCGAACTGAAGACTTTTATGGAGGTATAAATTATCTGTTTTTAGATTTCAGTATTTGATAGTGATTTGTATCTTGACCTAAGTTTTCCGTTCATCATTATCGTATTCAAAAGAAAGATTCTCACGTTGGTATAAGATTATCTTTTTGTCAGATTTAAGTATCTGAGAGATAATTGTTATCTGGACTTGAATCTTATCTTTCATTCCATTATTGCATTCGAAGACAATAATTAACACCCAAAATAAGATTATCTTTTTGTCAGATTTAAGTATCTGAGAGATAATTGTTATCTGGACTTGAATCTTATCTTTCATTCCATTATTGCATTCGAAGACAATAATTAACACCCAAAATAATACATACGATCGAGAGATTCTCATGTAGGTATAAGATTATCTTTTGTCAGATTTAAGTATCTGAGTGATAATATTTATCTGGACTTGAATTTTTCCTTCACTGTATTATTGTTTCATTCGAAAACGATAAATATTTTCATCAATTGCGGTCCGAATAATTATTTTAAACAACACGCCGAAGTGTTAAATTCTGAACCACCGTTTAGCGTATCGAACTCGAACGCGGGGGTTGAAAGATAATTCTAAGTGGAGAATTATCGCGAGACTCGGAACGCGCAGTTGGATCCACCCTAATCTAGTTTGTTTTTTTAACGAAACAAGTTTTGGCGACCACAGTGGGAGTCGGTTTTGAAAACTGATGTTTTAGAATTTTTAGAAATAAAATTCTTGTATAATGTTTGAGGATTCACTCAGAGACGATTTGGTTGATGACTGTGATACTCAACCAGTTGCGAAACATAAAGTCAGAGCGGACAAAATGTACGAACAATTTGTCCGAGTTATGAAACAGACCCTGGAGGGTGCTCGCGAAGTTCAAAGAAGAGAATTCGATGATCAGTACCGAGCATTAGCGCAAGAGTCGGCCCGAATATTCACTGCAATTGTGCAAGACATTTCAGTGAACGCTCGAGATGGACTGGCTCGAGAGGTTACTCGAGTAATCACAGAATTAGGAGAAATCTTTAATCGAACATGTGATGTCTTTTCGAATATGATAAATACCCAGGTAGCCTTAGCACTCGAACCCCCAATTAGCAGGCATAACACTCTGGTAGAAAAAGTATCTCAATTAATATCAATAGAACCTAGGGTTCGAACCAGGACAGTTAGTCCTAATGAAGTTCCCCTCGGGTATCCTCGAGATGCGCAAACTCGAGAGGAAAGATTTGAGACTGGCCAGTGCTCGAATCAAGTTCCTCTTCCTTCGAGTCAAGTTCCACTCGAGGAGCAGCACTTCTCGAATCTACAAAATGCTGGGGGGCATCCACGTGTGAGTCAGGTGAATGCCTATACAACTCAATTTATTCCTCAGCCAGCAAGGCCAAATGTCTCCGTACAACCGAATGGTTTGGAACAGTTGCCCACTGGATACCCACCTAATGTTAATCTTGGAAATCCTGAACCAAATATTGGTTATACTCAAGGATATTACAATGGGACGCAGGGTGCGCCTCAAAGTCAACCATATATAGGACCTTCGAATGCACCCTTTAACATAGGAAATCAAGGTCTGCCCAATTATCAGGCAAACCAAAATTTCCCTTTCGTGAATAACAATTTGCAGTTCCCATATGATGGGGGGCAGTACGTGCCTAATAACTACGTAGGAGGAAATTTGGGACCGCAAATTCAAGATCCTCTACAAAATCAAGTGGAAATGGCCATCGAAAGGATATATGGGCCTGGTTTTCATAGGAACCACCGTTTGATTCTTGGGAAACCTTATCCAGACTGGGCAGACAGGAATTTTCCTTTCCCAAGAACGCAGAAAATTCCCAACTTCATTTTGTTTTCTGGAGAAGACCATGTGTCAGCTCTAGAACATTTGTCCTGATTCACTTGCCAATGCCGAGAGGCAGCCGATCAGGATTATCTCAAACTAAGGTTATTCCCTAGTTCCTTAACCGGGTCAGCGTTTAACTGGTATACGAATTTATCACCTAATTCGATACATACTTGGGACGAAATGCAATTTCAGTTCCAAAATCATTTTGCTCGAACTGAACCGAGCATGACCATGAGTGACTTAGCCAAAATAAGGCAGAATCTTGGAGAGTCATGAGAAGAATTCTTAGCCCGATTTAAGAAAGCTAGGATCAAATGTCATTTGAACATTCCCGAATCTGAGTTTGTTCAATTAGCTCAACAAAACATGGCTTTTGATTATAGAGTAAAATTCAACGGAATGATGTTTTCTGATTTTAGAGGTCTAGCAGAAAGCGCGGTGAGATACGAAAATATGTTAAGAGAAGAAAGCCAGAGAAAACATCAGGGTTTCAATGCCTTCGAGGTGGGGATTCCATGGGCATTCGAAGATGCTTATGAAATTGATCTGGCAGAATTCGTTAAAGGACCCCCGTTTCAATGTGGGGCTCTCGAAAGAAAGGACTGTATAGCTACAGGCTCTTTGAAAAAGAGTATAGTTTCGATGTGACTAAAACCGAGCGAATATTCGACTGGCTTCTTGCGAATAAAAAACTTAGGTTGAAGGGGAGACATAGAATCCCTTCAAAATCAGAGACTAAAGGAAAGCCATATTATAAATGGCACAATGCTTTTTCACACAAAACGAGTGAGTCGTGTATTATGTTTAGGAATTTGGTACGAGAAAAATTGGACTCAAAAGATATTATTTTTCCAGATACTCAAAAAACAAATATTGATGAAGATCCATTTCCTATTCTAAATTTTGAGATTAATACTGTGGATATTAACGAGTTCGAACATTCTAATTACAGGTACGAAAAGAGGCCAAGTTGGCAAACCGATTGTTCAATAGGCTGATAGATGTGGGAGTGCTGACATTCCCGAAGGTAAAAGATGAAGGTTTGGAAGGCATGTGCAGATGGCACATGAATACTATGCATACCACTGACCAGTGCCAAATTTTCAGGCGTTTTGTGGCAAAACAGCATGAGAGAGGCACAATATGCCTATCAGGAATCGATAAGAGAATTTTGGAATTCGATCAGGATGGAAAGCAGAAAGACAAAGAAGCGATCGGCGAAACCAAATCGACCGCTCAAGGAAAAGAGGAAAAATCATATAAGGAGGTACTAGAAACCCCTGTACGTGAGATTGTTTATCAGACGCCTGCTAAGGTGGTGAAGAATTTAACCCAGATGCAGAAGGTATTACGCAGTCAGGTATTACGCAGTCAGTGCGCAGATACTTTGCATTATGAATTGGTAAGGGTACAAGTTATCCCGAACGATCCGGATTGGATTCCCGCATATCAGAAGGAATGGAATAAAAGGCAACGGTACGAAGTGAACGACCAAGTCTTTGGAACAATGCCTTACGATAGGCACTTTCGAGGAAAAGGAGAAAGAGGATATGGAAGATCTGCACCATCCAGCAGGAATTCACCCTTGGACCGCCTGGGTGGATATCGCAGGCACATCGAGAGAAAGAAAGATGACCACCCGAAGGTTATCGCCCAACAAGTGGCCTACTCTCGAGCAGCGGTGGCCTTGGAAATGCAACAGGAGGCAATGATTGCCAATCTAAGGGTTGAAGAAGAGGCTTTATCGAAAGGGATCTTGAAATCGAAAATAGTCAAGAATCCTAGTGGGGAAGATCTCGAAAAGGATGTTGATCAGTTGAGCGACCAACTAAGAGAGGCAAGTTTAAAAGGAAAAGGTATCATGACTGAAGATGATGAAGAGTTGGGAGATTTTGAGTCTGGAGATGACCTGGATATTTTACTGGGAGACGCGCCATACGAAGAATTAGCAAACGAAGCTGATTTAAAAGCAAAAGAAGCTTCTTTGGAAAGGATTCTGAAACTTGAGGAGGATAGGGACATAGATATGGTAACTGTGCTGCTAGCCGAATTCGCAGCCAAAGAAAGTATGGATGAGGAAGAAAATATGCTCGAACTCACGACTGATCAGGAGAAAGGTAACCCGTCCTATTTTCAAATTATTAGTGATAAATCACTCGAAGACAATGGGCATAAAGTCAAAAATTCGTCTAAACTGTTATTTTCGAAAGAGGAAATAAATAATAACCACATGAAACCCTTGTTCATAAAAGCCGAAATTGAAGGCATTCCCATTAATAAAGTATTAGTGGACAATGGGGCCATTGTTAACATTTTTCCAGAAAAAACGTTAACAAGACTAGGCAAAAGCTCGAAAGACTTAGTAGCTGCTGATGTAGCAGTCTACGGATTTTTGGGTCAAGCTACCAAAGTCTTAGGAGTTTTGCCCTGTCGGATCAAAATAGGAACCCAAAGTTCCTATTCGGCATTTTTTGTAGTCGAGACAAACTCACCATCATTTACTGCTCTGTTGGGGAGAGATTGGATACATCAAAACTATTGTATCCCTTCGACCTTACATCAAGTGTTAATTTGTTGGAACGGACACCAATTCGAGGTGGTCAAAGTAGAGAGAAATAAAAGACATCGAAGAGGCTACAAAAGAAGAAGAAAGGGAAGTCCGAGAAGAGTCTGCATTCGAGATGGGCTCTAAGTTAGCCGAAATTGAAACAGGGCAAGTTTAAACTTTGTATAAGTTATGAAGAAAGCAGTTGTAAGTAGGGATAGCGTTGTTTCAAACGTTTTTCGAAAATTAAGTATTGAACGAATAGAATTGAAATTATGTGATTACGATCTTGATCATATTAGTCATGATAAAGTTAATTTGATATATTGTCATAACGAAATGTGTAAGGCAAATTCTCGAGAAATAACCTCTCGAGATCTAACATGTGCGACAGGTCCCCAAACAATCACCTCTCGAGATGAAACGTGTATGGCAGGCTCTCGAAAAGATGACACTCATAATGAAGATTCTTGAAACAATAAACATAGAACAGACGACCAGAACGAAAAGGATGTAGCTAATTCGCAAACCAAAAATATCGAACAAGGGATCTTAGAACCAGACGAAGATACTAGAAAAATGGTCAGGATCAGTTGGAAGAAGTTAATCTAGGGACAATCGAAAATCCTTAAATTACTTACGTAAGTTAAAAAATGAACCGAGTAGAGAAAAGAGAACTAATCAAAATATTGCATCAATTTAAAGATTGTTTCGCTTGGGCACATCATGAAATGCCCGGAATTGATACAAATGTAGCTCGACACGAGTTACCCATTAAACCAGGCTTTAAACCTGTAATACAAGCGCCGAGGCATCTATCCCCAAATCTAATGGGAGCCATCAAAGAAGAAATAGAGAAGTTGGTCGAAGCCAAGTTCATTAGGCCAACTCGATATGTTGAATGGTTGGCTAATATAGTACCAGTAATTAAGAAGAATGGTAAAGTACGAATATGCATCGACTTTAGAGATTTGAATAAGGCTACACCGAAAGACGAATACCCGATGCCAATGGCAGATGTATTGATTGATGCAGCTGCTAGGCATAAGGTGATGTCCTTTATGGATGGGTATTCTGGATATTATCAGTTGAAAATAGCTGAAGCGGATAGGCATAAAACAACTTTCAGATGTCCAGGATCCATAGGGACATTTGAATGGAGGCTCATGCTGTTTGGCTTAAAAAATGCCGGAGCCACCTACCAGAGGACTATGAATTACATTTTCCATGATGTAATCGGAAAGTCCTTAGAAATATATATCGATGATGTAGTGGTTAAAGCTCAAGATCACGAAGAACATAAACGATTTTTGATTGAATCTTTCCAATGAATGAGATTATTTAATTTAAAAATGAATCCTTTGAAATGTGCTTTCGGCGTGGAAGCTGGAAATTTTCTGGGGTTCTTAATACATCATCAAGGCATCAAAGTGGACCGAAATAAAGCCAAAGCCATTATAGAAGCTAAACCTCCGAACAATAAAAAAGAACTTCAGAGTTTCCTCGGGTAAGTGAATTTTCTACGAAGACTTATAGCCAACTTAGCCGGAAAAACAAAGGCTTTCTCCCCTTTATTACGATTAAAAGACGAGGATGAGTTTGTATGGGGCAATGAACAAAAAGAAGCATTCGACGCTATAAAGAAATATTTAGTTCAGCCTTCGGTGCTGATTCCTCCTCGAAAAGGAAAAAAGCTAAGGTTATATATATCAGCAGCAGAAGTGTCAATAGGATGCCTTTTAGTGCAGGAAAACGACAGAGGCTACGAACAAGCTGTATTTTACTTGAGTAGACTTCTAAATGATGCAGAAAAAAGGTATACTTCAATAGAAAAATGGTGCCTCAACCTATATTTTGCCTCTACTAAATTAAGGCATTATTTTGCTGCATATTCTATCGAAGTGGTATCCCCGACCGACGTCATCAAATTTATGATCAATCAACCTTTGGTTAAAGGTCGATTAAGTAAATGGAGTCTTAGCTTACTCCAATTTGACTTGATCTATGTGCCACAAAAAGCAGTAAAAGGTCAAGCCTTGGCTGATTTTTTAGCGGATCATCCATCTATAGATAAGGAAACCAGGGGACATTTCGAAATTGATGTCATTAGCACCGCTCCTTGGATTCTCTATTTCGACGGATCAAGCACTCGAGATAGCGCAGGGGCCTGGATATATATAATATCCCCGTCTAAATTAATTACTAAAATGTATGCGAAAATTGAAGGTGACTGCACTAACAATAGGGCAGAATACGAAGCCCTTATCTTAGGATTAGAGGTACTACGAGATATGAAAGCAAAGAGTATAAAGATAAAAGGGGATTCTCAGTTGACAATAAATCAAGTGAAGGGAATATTTAAATGTGTAAGTCACGTAGCAATAACCTCTTTTGCTTGAATAAATGAGTTATTCAAATGTTTCGAGACAATTGAAGTTTCGTATGTACCACGGGAAAAGAATCAAATATCGAATGATTTGGCTCAATTAGCATCGGGATATAAAATCGATTCAGATATGTTTGAGTCAATTATCCAACTCAAACCGAGGATAGTACTACCTTTCGAGCAAAGGATAGCTCGAATTCACAAAATAGATATTCTTAAAGAAGAACAAGATTGGCACCTTGAGATCATCAAATATCTCCAAGACCCAGCTAGAGGAGGATTCTCAAATAAGCTAAAATTGATGGCACATCATTATTTTTACGATGGGCAAGAGTTATATAGAAAGGATCCTCAAGGGGTTTTGTTGAAATGTCTCGACCTAGAGGATGCACTAATTATAATGGCAGAAACCCACGAAGGGGTGTGCAGAGCCCATCAGTCAGGATAGAAAATGAGATGGCTGATACAAAGATATGGATTCTACTGGCCAACTATCTTATGAGATTGTATAAGCTATGCTAAGGGATGTAAACAATGTCAGAAACATGGGAAAATTTTGAGGCAGCCGACTGTCAGTTTAAATTCTATAGTAAAACCCTGGCCATTTCGAGGTTGGGCCATGGATATAATTGGAGAAATTAAACCAGCTTCATCTAAGAAACATATGTATATCTTGGTGGCCACTGATTATTTTACCAAATGGATAGAGGCTAAAGCTTTCGAGAATATAAGTTTAGAACAAGTGGTCGAGTTCATTAAGGAGTATATCATCACAAGATTTGGTATTCCAGAAACCATAACCTTCGATCAGGCTAGAGTATTTAATAGCACAGAAGTACTCAAATTTCTGGAACAGTTCAGAATAAAATTGATAAATTCTACACCTTATTACGCCCAAGCAAATGGCCAAGCTGAATCGTCGAACAAGCTAATTAAAGGTTGCATCTCAAAAATGATAAGCCAAAGCCCGAGAAATTGGCACGAATTGTTAATCGATGCAATTTGGGCATTAAGGACAATCAAGAAGGACAGCCTAGGAATATCCCCTTTCCAATTAGTGTATGGTCATGAGGCAGTAATTCCTTTGGAAATCAATATCAAGTCCAGACGAATACTCGAACAAGCACAACTTTCAACCGAAGAGTACATGGAAAACATGAATATCGAAAAGCTAGACCATGAAATATTGCAAGTTCAAGCATTGCAACAAATAGAACTACAAAAGAATAGAATTGAAAAGAGTTATAATAAAAAAGTAAACGCAAGATCCTTCGAAGTAGGAGATTTAGTTTGGAAAATGATTTTACCTGAAGGATCAAAAGATAACTTTTATGGGAAGTGGTCATCTAAATGGGAAGGACCATTTTTAATCTCGAGTAAATTATCTGGAAATGCTTTCGAACTCCAATGGATAAATGGGGACAAGTATGGAAAAGCATTAAATGCAAAATACTTAAAAAAGTATACACCAAGTATATGGAAGGAAAACGAAACCATTATATTTAAAAGATTACCCGAAACGGGTAAGAATTTTTTACAATAACAAAATATGAAAGCAACATTGTTCGAAAATGTGCTAAGGTTGAAGGAAAAACAGAGAACTAGATAAAATATCTAAAGCCGAGTCAAAAGCGTCTCTTTCGAGTACAACAGGTTTCGCTATTTCTTCGAGCTCGAATGATAGAGCGGCAATCTGGCCATTCAAAGCTGAGATGTTCTCTTCGACTTGGTCAAGCTGACTGGACTAAGCGATCCCGTTCAAGTTGAAGATCGGCGATCTGGGCATCGAGAGTGGCAATTCGAGCCAAATAACTATCACGAGAACCCTCTAAGATGGCAACCTGGCCACGGAGTTGACTCAGTGGTTGAACATGGTTAGAAGACACTGCTTCAGTAAAAGGGTTGATACCCTGATCTGCAAGAGAGCGGAGGCGAGCAAGGCCTATTCTCGAAAACCTCACGAGCCGTCTGGAACATGGGAAGCCAGGTACTAGCCATCCTTGTAGCCGCTTCATCAAGGAGAAAACGAAGTTCCACTAGTGGATGAGGATCATTAAGATTATGCTTTATGTCCATAAAGAGCTTCGTTTAGGGCAACTTGAGAGAATACGATCAGCGCTGCATTATCGAAAGAAAGAAAATCCCGAAGTTAATATGTCAAACTATAAAGGGGAATGGAGTATTGCACATTTCGACGAGATAGATTTATACCTTCAGCCGGGGCAACAAGAGCCATGGTAGAGCTCGAAGGTCCAGGGTCCATGACCGGACTAGATGAGATAGCCAAAGGAGAGATATCTTCAACCTCCTCTATTTGTACTGAGGAGGAAACATGAGAAGAATCCAGAACAGGCTGAACTTGGGATCCAAGCACAAGGTTCGTGCTAAGGTTGTGAAGAATAGAAGAATCCACAACGATGGTGGATATTCCCGCTGTAGTACCAATTGAGAACTGCACCGAAGACGGTAAGCCATGCATGCCTGAAGGTTCGAGGAAAGAAGTTGTTCATGAATATGAATAATTAGGTTGTCGAAATCTTCCTAAGTATAAAACATACACATGGTAATTTTTTACCTGACGAAGGAAATCTCGAGAGATTAGGAGCAGTGCTCGTAATAATCTCTGGACCGAAGTCTATTTTCTCGAGAGCGGTACTTGACAAATTCCCAGAAGAGAAAGTAAGAAGTAGAATATCAAAAAGGATTAAAGCAACAAAGGTACACCAATGACTATACGGCGCAAGGAAACCGTGAAGTGATTAACCGATTCAGGGAACTAAATGACACCTTCAAAAGTACCCAAGGTGAGGTCTTTTTCGATTGGAGCTTGATGAGTCCCAAGATCAGGCAAAACTTCCTCAGGGATGGGCGAAACTGGTCGGGGCTCGAAATCGGGCGAACCCTCTTCAAGGATGGTTCTCAAAAACGTCCTCGACGCCGGCCTCGATAGTTGGTGTCTCCTTTTCGAAGACAGCAGCTCCACACGAAGAGCCTGCATAAGGAATACAAATGAGCAATTATCAAGTAAAGAAGTAATCTTCGAATAAAAGGTTAAGAATAGTTGAGTAATTACTTGATGCGCCGAGAGACCCTTGCGCACGTAAGCGTTTCCTGGATCTTGGCTGAAGAGCATATTTGAGTTGCATCGTCTTCATCATTCTCTTCTTCACCAAGTGTTCGAAGGGGCTCTTCTAGAGAAATCGAGGCTGTGGGCTCCCGGATGGTAAGTGCACTTCGTTTTCGAGTAGCGCGGGTAGGGATAGAAAATAACTCAGTTGGAGCAGATGAGTCTCGAAGAGCTTGAGACAGTGCCACCGCTTCTCGAACTTGGGGGTTGTCTCGCTCGAATCTCCACCCCAAAGTTAAATCGTACGGAAGGATGTAATCATCATCCTGTAAAAGAGAACATAAGATTGAGTCTTAAACATTTTGATCAAAGTTACACTAACATGCGAAAGTTACCTTAATCGATAAAAGACTCGAGAGTTGAGCCGTATTCACCGTGCCAGCACACAGCCTGGTAATGTCTGTGATTTGCTTGCGGATGATCTGTCTTGAATAACTACGCCTCAAAAACTTTATTCCAAAAGTCCACGAAACATCTCTCGACTCGGAAGACTCTGCAAAAAATGGGAATAAAGCAAGGGGTAATTTGGCAAGAAGCTTGATTCCGAATGAGAGCTTCGGCTTTGGCCCTTTGATGGTTCATGATATGAAATTGCCTGCTTGACCAAGGACGATTCATGGTACCTAGAAACGGCAGATAAAAACATTGGGGTATGCCAAATTGCTGCGAACAGAGCTACAAAATAAAGATAAGAATTAGACGAAACTCGAGATCAGACTCACTCGAAATACAATGTAGTCGAAATAAGGCTTGCTCGAAATGGGGGTATGCTCGAAAAGGCTATGTGTTCAAGACACATCAGATGCTCAAAAATATAACACTTGAAAAGAAACATGCTCGAAAAGGCTATGTGTCCAAGAAACGCCAAATGCTTGAAAATATAACAATTCGAAATCTATAAGCTCAAAAAGTTCATCACATTTACAGGTCACAGATCTACACACTTAAAAACACATTGGGATTACCTGGGGGTTGTAAACTTCGACTCCGGGGATATTGTCAGCGTAGAGGAAGTCTCGGGATGATAGAATAGACCTCCAGTAGGGATGATCATCTATGGAGGAATCAAGCGAATCAATCATTCGCATCCAATCGGGTAAAGCAGTGTGAGACCAATGATTTCGAGCCTGATCATGCCTTGCTTCGAAAAAGGGACACCATGTGGAAACATAAAGCGGGTTATAAATAGAGCCTAAAACCTAGAGATACGATACCTTCTCAAGGGGGATCAACAAATTGATGCTAGCTTCCCCATAACAAACCCAATTCGAAACAGGCTCGAATCGAAAATTGGAAGACTTTTTCGAGGACCATCGTTCCTCAGTTGAGATAGATGCTTCGAGGGATTATACAGTCCTAATATTTAATAACTCGGGGTAATATAGGAAGGACCAACATGTCAATAACCAAAGGAGATCAGATAATTTATGAGCATTCGAAGGGTCACTATTCAAATTAAACATCATAGGATAAAAATGAGATAACACTAGTGGAGCTAGCTCGATGGGTCCCATGGTAACAGCAATGTTAACAGACAAAGTAAGAAAAGTCGTATTCACGACACAACCAGCGTTCATAAATAGCCGGGAGAGGATAAAATTCAAAAACAAGACCTTTTCAAAGGGGGTAGGCGGGTATTCGCAACTGATAAAGAATTTGACCAAAGCAGTGTAAGCAATATTCGCACCTTTAGTTTTGCCATGATATTTTAGCCAAGTTTCGGTGGCTAATAAGAGCACTCGAGCGTTAGGCAACGGCTCACCAGTAGGAAGGGTTGCACCCGTAGGAGAAAGACCGGTAATTAGAGCGACGTCTTCCAACGTGATTGTTTGAAAACCCCGAGGTAATACAAAGCAATTGTACGAAGGATGCCAGGAATACGCAAGAACATCTGTTGTTACCTGCTCGAAGGGGAGAACTGGGTAACAGGCTATTCGAATAAGCCCTAGAAGCCGATTACCTTCCCATTTGCTATGAAGATGATGCAACCTTTCGAACCAAGGGTATGCATCGATGGCCCCAATCCAACCATTGATGGGTTTGGTTTTGTTCGTCCAACCATATTTGTTTTCCACCCTAGACTGGAAACGAGGGGCATCACCCTCCAAGGCGGGCCAAGTACCCAATAAAGCGGGATTACCAACCTCAGAGGGTTCGAATGCCTCGGATCGAAATCGGGGCCCAAGTCCAACATGGTTGATGGATTGACCACGGCGATCGAGAACCCAGGGCGGAATCGTATGGGTAGAACCAAGAGAAGAAATTTTCGCATCGTTATAGTGGGTCTCGAAATCCTTGATGATTTGATATAAATCTTGGGCATCTTCACAATCCAAGAGGGTCGCTCGAGCAATTAAACGTGAAATATCGTGAGGGTTGGACATCCTCGAAAGCAAGGAAGATAACGCCTTTCGAGGAAACGATCGAAAATTGAAAGATGAAGTTTTTGAGGGATGAGATGTTGCGAAGAAGATGAAGTTTTCGAAGATGGAGGCGAGAACTCGAAGGTTTGTTCGAGAAAGAAAAGAAAGCGAGACAGAGGTGATAGTGACGTCTAAGAGAAGGCAGGAAGTATTTATAGGGTGTTAGGTGTCCGATCACGAAAAAGACACTTCTGTATGCAGTAAAGGAGAAGAGAAACTTCAAGCATTTTCTACCCGCCAAAAAATATGAAGGGTCTCTTGTAGGAAGAAATTGTGATTTAAAAAAGCTTTAAAAGCCTGATCACGAAAAGGCACCGAAAAAGCGAAAAGGCACGTTCGTTAAATTTGTATTAACGATAGAAGGTGTCTGAGATGATGACCTTTATAATAACAGACATGATCTCCTAGTATGAAGTGATGATTAACCAGGAGACATGTATCTTAATATACATGAACTCGAAACGTTCACGTATATTAGGGGGGCATTTGTTTACACTAAAAAATAAAAATGGGTTGACGAATTAAAAGATCTCAAAAGGCCCAACAACAATTAATGGGCCCAGAAATAAAAGGTTAAGCCCATTATAACAATAACAAAGCAGGCCCAAAGAAGTCAGGTCCAATGCAGGGTCAAAGAGTCGGGAACTCCCTAAGAAAAGTAACCCGCCAAGACGAAAGAATTTTGAAAGAGAAGTTAGAAGCAGTTCTCGACGGTTGAAGACGTGGGACCACGAAGCAGAGATAAAAACGAAAAAAAGGAAGGAGAAGGCATCATCAGAATCAACAACAACTTTTTTTCTCTTTTCCTAGGAGTAGGCGTAGGCGTAATTAGGAGTAGCTTGTAGCATAGATTAGCGATAGTTTACCAAGAATCGCTGGATCCGACTCTCGGAGTTTGTACCAGTATTCAATCGTTTGTAACTTTCCCGAACTGAAGACTTTTATGGAGGTATAAATTATCTATTTTCAGATTTCAGTATTTGATAGTGATTTGTATCTTGACCTAAGTTTTCCGTTCATCATTATCGTATTCAAAAGAAAGATTCTCACGTAGGTATAAGATTATCTTTTTGTCAGATTTAAGTATCTGAGAGATAATTGTTATCTGGACTTGAATCTTATTTTTCATTCCATTATT
Organism: Buddleja alternifolia; assembly: GCA_019426215.1. Taxonomy (NCBI): domain Eukaryota; kingdom Viridiplantae; phylum Streptophyta; class Magnoliopsida; order Lamiales; family Scrophulariaceae; genus Buddleja; species Buddleja alternifolia. The sequence continues at coordinate 29,911,876 of CM033399.1, forward strand.
GCATTCGAAGACAATAATTAACACACAAAATAATACATACGATCGAGAGATTCTCACGTAGGTATAAAATTATCTTTTGTCAGATTTAAGTATCTGAGAGATAATATTTATCTGGACTTGAATTTTTCCTTCACTGTATTATTGTTTCATTCGAAGACGATAAATATTTTCATCAATTGCGGTCTGAATAATTATTTTAAACAACACGCCGAAGTGTTAAATTCTAAACTACCGTTTAGCGTATCAAACTCGAACGCGGGGGTTGAAAGATAATTCTAAGTGAAGAATTATCGCGGGGCTCGGAACGCGCAGTTGGATCCACCCTAATCTAGTTTGTTTTTTTTAACGAAACAACACAAAAATGTTCCTAGAAAAAAGAGGCACAGAAGTCTATGTAGAATCCATAACTATAGTCTCCATGAGCAAATACGAACCGCGCACTTGCATTTTTGAGAGTAAAACAGAATTTATAAACACTGCGCAATGCAGATTGGGGCTCCACTAGAAAATACGAATCGTGCAGCCCTTAATTTTCTCGCCGAATTTGAAAAAAAATCGACACATTTACCTTTCTATTCAAGATTCTGTTCGCGAGTACGCATAATGCGGTCTGTGGTGTGTACTCGCATTAGTATAACTTTCCGATGTACATACATGTATGTAGTATATATATAGAGAGAGAGAGAGAAGGAGGAACCTGAATTATTGAACTGTTGGAGAGTTTTGCAATCACCACTGTTTACACCATAAATAATTTGGGCTTTCGAATTAAAGAGCCAAATAGCCCAAACTGGGGAAACTCGAAAAAGAAGGAAATGGGTTTTACAAATAGACCAGACAAGACCCATTAAATTCAGAAAATAGCGAAGACATGGGTTGAATTGACAAAAGTCCAAGAATCGAATCTGAAGAAATAAAATGAAGAATCCAAAACCAGATCTGTATTCAAGGAAGACGCGCCAAGTTGAGGATTTTGAAAAAGACGGTTGGATGCAGTTGACGGCAGTTCCCAAAAAAGAGGAACGTGGGTTGAAGACGGTTCCCGAAGACAAAATATATAGGAGCTGCGGAGAAAAGAAGAAAGGACATCGCAAGATTATCAAACTTCTACATTTTCTTTCTCTTAGCGTAAATTAGGAGTAGCAGTAGAATAGATGTAATAGTTGCTTATCGAAAACCACTTGGATGCGGTTGCGAAACATGTATCCATAATTATCTGTAATCATCACGATTGAAAACTTTCATGGAGGTGTAAATTATCGTTTATTCAAATTTAAGTATCGAATAGATAGTTTATGCACTGGACTTGAGTTTTTCAATTTACCCTTTTGAATTCGAACATATTATGAAAAAAAGAAAGGTTCTCACGTAGGTACAAAACTATCTTGCGTCAGATTCAAATATCAGAGAGAGAGTTTTTACTCTGTACTTGAATTTTTTTTTATTGTGTTATTGTGTCATTCGAAGACGATAATTAACATCTTAAAATAATACATTTGATCGAAAGATTCTCACGTAGGTACAAAACTATCTTGCGTCAGATTTAAATATCAGAGAGATAGTTTTTACTCTGTACTTTAATTTTTCTTTTATTGTATTATTGTGTCATTCGAAGACGATAAACATTTCAGTCAATTGCGGTCCTAACAACTAAGTTAAACAACACGCCGAAGTGTTAAATTCTGAACCACCGTCTAGCGTACTCAAGCGCGGGGGTTGGAAGATAATTCTAAGATAAGAATTATCGCGGGGCTTGGAACACGCAGTTGGATCCACCCTAATCGAATTTGTTTTTATTTTCGAAACAAATAAATGGCGACCACAGTGGGAGTTAGTTGAACGCTCCTTTTATTACGGAATGTACCGATAAGTCAAGAAATTCTTACGTTCCCAAATAATATCCGAGTACCATATGCAGGGGGGCAAGTTGTGCCCGATGCCCATATGGGAGGAAGTATTGGGGGGAGATTTCTCTGATCTTATTCAGAATCAGGGATCGAGTGACTGTCCTGCCAAATGGTGTAATTAAACCTTCATTTCGAAATTCGAGAAGATTTATTCACTTCATTGGAGTAACGTATTTATCACTTTTACGCAATGATTCCGTAAAATGATTTACACAAAAAAAGAGAGAGAATACGAAATTTCACACACTGGATTATGACAAAAAAAAAAAAAAGAGCTCGAGATAGTTGCTCGAGCTAATTGCTCGAACAAACAACTCGAGCAAAGTTGCTCGAACAAGCTACTTTTGAATTGTATTATTGGAATGATATGAAAAAAGTCCACTTAAGGTGGAACCCCACCAATAGTTGAATTATATTAATTACTAACCAATCACCATGAAGAACTATACACACATTAGCTACATGTCTATATATAATAAGAAGTAAAAAGGCTTTTCTGTTTTCTAATCATTCTTAGAGTCTATCTCAAAGATATTAGATATCTTCAGAATTTGACACCATATTCGAATCATCCTCTTCATGCGTACTGATTTTTAGTTTCAGCCTGAGCTTGAAGCAGCTCAAGGTCCTGCTCGAGGCTCGAGTCTCTGGAGGGGTTATTCGATTTATCTCACATCTCGAGTTCGATTGCAGCTGGGTTATTCAAATTATCTCACATCTCGAGTCTCGGGAGGGATTATTCGAATTTATCTCACATCTCGAGTTCGATTGCAGCTGGGTTATCGAATTATCTCACATCTCGAGTTCGATTGCAGCTGGGTATTCGAATACTCAGTTTATTGCTGATTGGGTTTTGTATCCAACAAGTCAGTCCAATTCATTAACCAAAGTATTAGAAATGAAGCTATGAGTTGACCCACTCGTCAACCAGAATTAAACTCACCTGTTCAAAAGGGATGCCACAAGCTCATATAGTCACAATTTACCAGCAAATTTGAAAAGGGATTTGCCACAAGCTTCAAGTTCGAAAGGGATGCAAAAAAACTTACCTCCCAGTTTTTAGCTGTCACAATTTGATATGCGGGCTGCGTTGCTGATAAAGGGAAGAAAAGAATTGAATTGGTTGAAATTCTCAGGATGTTGGTAGCAACAATGAAGAGAGGGCAAGTGGGCCTATTTGTAGGGGACTTGGGCAATTTGGGGCTCGAATGGGACAATTATTTTCGAACTCAAAAGAAAGACACCAAAAGCCAAAAAATGAATCGAAGTGGAGTGGGCGAGTTTTCAAACCCATTAAGACAAAAATAGAAAAGACTAACCTATTCGAATAAATGGGACTTCTACTCCTAATCCAAACATCCGAAACATTGACGCTATCTAAACGTCGATGGTATGTACAACTGGTCCTAGCATCTCAATTGGATTGTCTCAAAAAAGAGCTCAACGTTGGATCTTGTGCGGGCCGTACTCAAGCAGATCAAAAGTTACCCCGTTGAATTACCCCCGTCAATTTTTTGTTTTCAATTAGCATCGGATATAAAATCGATTCAGATATTGTTTGAGTCAATTATCCAACTCAACCGAGGATAGTACTACCTTTCGAGCAAAGGATAGCTCGAATTCACAAAATAGATATTCTTAAAGAAGAACAAGATTGGCACCTTGAGATCATCAAATATCTCCAAGACCCAGCTAGAGGAGGATTCTCAAATAGCTAAAATTGATGGCACATCATTATTTTTACGATGGGCAAGAGTTATAGAAAGGATCCTCAAGGGGTTTTGTTGAAATGTCTCGACCTAGAGGATGCACTAATTATAATGGCAGAAACCCACGAAGGGGTGTGCAGAGCCATCAGTCAGGATAGAAAATGAGATGGCTGATACAAAGATATGGATTCTACTGGCCACTATCTTATGAGATTGTATAAGCTATGCTACAGGGATGTAACAATGTCAGAAACATGGGAAAATTTTGAGGCTGAAGCCGACTGTCAGTTTAAATTATAGTAAAACCCTGGCCATTTCGAGGTTGGGCATGGATATAATTGGAGAAATTAAACCAGCTCATCTAAGAAAAAACATATGTATATCTTGGTGGCCACTGATTATTTTACCAAATGGATAGAGGCTAAAGCTTTCGAGAATATAAGTTTAGAACAAGTGGTCGAGTTCATTAAGGAGTATATCATCACAAGATTTGGTATTCCAGAAACCATAACCTTCGATCAGGCTAGAGTATTTAATAGCACAGAAGTACTCAAATTTCTGGAACAGTTCAGAATAAAATTGATAAATTCTACACCTTATTACGCCCAAGCAAATGGCCAAGCTGAATCGTCGAACAAGCTAATTAAAGGTTGTATCTCAAAAATGATAAGCCAAAGCCTGAGAAATTGGCACGAATTGTTAATCGATGCAATTTGGGCATTAAGGACAATCAAGAAGGACAGCCTAGGAATATCCCCTTTCCAATTAGTGTATGGTTATGAGGCAGTAATTCCTTTGGAAATCAATATCAAGTCCAGACGAATACTCGAACAAGCACAACTTTCAACCGAAGAGTACATGGAAAACATGAATATCGAAAAGCTAGACTATGAAATATTGCAAGTTCAAGCATTGCAACAAATAGAACTACAAAAGAATAGAATTGAAAGGAGTTATAATAAAAAAGTAAACGCAAGATCCTTCGAAGTAGGAGATTTAGTTTGGAAAATGATTTTACCTGAAGGACCAAAAGATAAGTTTTATGGGAAGTGGTCATCTAAATGGGAATGACCATTTTTAATCTCGAGTAAATTATCTGGAAATGCTTTCGAACTCCAATGGATAAATGGGGACAAGTATGGAAAAGCATTAAATGCAAAATACTTAAAAAAGTATACACCAAGTATATGGAAGGAAAACGAAACCATTATATTTAAAAGATTACCCGAAACGGGTAAGAATTTTTTACAATAACAAAATATGAAAGCAACATTGTTCGAAAATGTGCTAAGGTTGAAGGAAAAACAGAGAACTAGATAAAATATCTAAAGCCGAGTCAAAAGCGTCTCTTTCGAGTACAACAGGTTTCGCTATTTCTTCGAGCTCGAATGATAGAGCGGCAATCTGGCCATTCAAAGCTGAGATGTTCTCTTCGACTTGGTCAACTGATTGGATTAAGCGATCCCGTTCAAGTTGAAGATCGGCGATCTGGGCATCGTGAGTGGCAATTCGAGCCAAATAACTATCACGAGAACCCTCTAAGATGGCAACCTGGCCACGGAGTTGACTCAGTGGTTGAACATGGTTAGAAGACACTGCTTCAGTAAAAGGGTTGATACCCTGATCTGCAAGAGAGCGGAGGCGAGCAAGGCCATTCTCAAAAACCTCACGAGCCGTCTGGAACATGGGAAGCCAGGTACTAGCCATCCTTGTAGCCGCTTCATCAAGGAGAAAATGAAGTTCCACTAGTGGATGAGGATCATTAAGATTATGCTTTATGTCCATAAAAGCTTCGTTTAGGGCAACTTGAGAGAATACGATCAGCGCTGCATTATCGAAAGAAAGAAAATCCCGAAGTTAATATGTCAAACTATAAAGGGGAATGGAGTATTGCACATTTTGACGAGATAGATTTATACCTTCAGCCGGGGCAACAAGAGCCATGGTAGAGCTCGAAGGTCCAGGGTCCATGACCGGACTAGATGAGATAGCCAAAGGAGAGATATCTTCAACCTCCTCTATTTGTACTGAGGAGGAAACATGAGAAAAATCCAGAACAGGCTGAACTTGGGATCCAAGCACAAGGTTCGTGCTAAGGTTGTGAAGAATAGAAGAATCCACAACGATGGTGGATATTCCCGCTGTAGTACCAATTGAGAACTGCACCGAAGACGGTAAGCCATGCATGCCTGAAGGTTCGAGGAAAGAAGTTGTTCATGAATATGAATAATTAGGTTGTCGAAATCTTCCTAAGTATAAAACATACACATGGTAATTTTTTACCTGACGAAGGAAATCTCGAGAGATTAGGAGCAGTGCTCGTAATAATCTCTGGACCGAAGTCTATTTTCTCGAGAGCGGTACTTGACAAATTCCCAGAAGAGAAAGTAAGAAGTAGAATATCAAAAAGGATTAAAGCAACAAAGGTACACCAATGACTATACGGCGCAAGGAAACCGTGAAGTGATTAACCGATTCAGGGAACTAAATGACACCTTCAAAAGTACCCAAGGTGAGGTCTTTTTCGATTGGAGCTTGATGAGTCCCAAGATCAGGCAAAACTTCCTCAGGGATGGGTGAAACTGGTCGGGGCTCGAAATCGGGCGAACCCTCTTCAAGGATGTTCTCAAAAACGTCCTCGACGCCGGCCTCGATAGTTGGTGTCTCATTTTCGAAGACAGCAGCTCCACACGAAGAGCCTGCATAAGGAATACAAATGAGCAATTATCAAGTAAAGAAGTAATCTTCGAATAAAAGGTTAAGAATAGTTGAGTAATTACTTGATGCGCCGAGAGACCCTTGCGCACGTAAGCGTTTCCTGGATCTTGGCTGAAGAGCATATTTAGTTGCATCGTCTTCATCATTCTCTTCTTCACCAAGTGTTCGAAGGGGCTCTTCTAGAGAAATCGAGGCTGTGGGCTCCCGGATGGTAAGTGCACTTCATTTTCGAGTAGCGCGGGTAGGGATAGAAAATAACTCAGTTGGAGCAGATGAGTCTCGAAGAGCTTGAGACAGTGCCACCGCTTCTCGAACTTGGGGGTTGTCTCGCTCGAATCTCCACCCCAAAGTTAAATCGTACGGAAGGATGTAATCATCATCCTGTAAAAGAGATCATAAGATTGAGTCTTAAACATTTTGATCAAAGTTACACTAACATGCGAAAGTTACCTTAATCGATAAAAGACTCGAGAGTTGAGCCGTATTCACCGTGCCAGCACACAGCCTGGTAATGTTTGTGATTTGCTTGCGGATGATCTGTCTTGAATAACTACACCTCAAAACTTTATTCCAAAAGTCCACGAAACATCTCTCGACTCGGATGACTCTACAAAAAATGGGAATAAAGCAAGGGGGAATTTGGCAAGAAGCTTGATTCCCAATGAGAGCTTCGGCTTTGGCCCTTTGATGGTTCGCGATATGAAATTGCCTGCTTGACCAAGGGCGATTCATGGTACCCAGAAATGGCAGAGAGAAGCACTGGGTTATGCCAAATTTTCGCGAACAGAGCTACAAAATAAAGATAAGAATTAGACAAAACTCGAGACCAGACTCACTCGAAATACAATGTAGTCGAAATAAGGCCTGCTCGAAATGGGGCATGCTCGAAAAGGCTATGTGTTCGAGAAAGATCAGATGCTCGAAAATATAACACTCAAAATAAGGCATGCTCGAAAAGGCTATGTGTCTAAGAAACGCTAAATGCTCGAAAATATAACAATTCGAAATCTATAAGCTCAAAAAGTTCATCATATTTATAGGTTACAAATCCACACTTAAAACACGTTGGGATTACCTGGGTGTTGTAAACTTCGAATCTGGGGATATTGTCAGCGTATAGGAAGTCTCGGGATGATAGAATAGACCTCCAGTAGGGGTGATCATCTACGGAGGAATCAAGCGAATCAATCATTCGCATCCAATCAGGTAAAGCAGTGTGAGACCAATGATTTCGGGCCTGATCATGTCTTGCTTCGAAAAAGGGACACCATGTGGAAACATAAAGCGGGTTATAAATAGCGCCCAAAACCTCGAGGTACGATACCTTCTCAAGGGGGATCAACAAATTTATGCTAGCTTCCCCATAACAAACCCAATTCGAAACACGCTCGAATCGAAAATTGGAGGACTTTTTCGAGGACAGTCGTTCCTCAGTTGGGATCGATGCTTCGAGGGATTGTACAATCCTAATATTTAATAACTCGGGGTAATATAGGAAGGACCAACATGTCAATAACCAAAGGGGACCAGATAATTTATGAGCATTCGAAGGGCCACTATTCAAATTAAACATCATACGATAAAAATGAGATAACACTAGTGGAACCAGCTCGATGGGTCCCATGGTAACAACAAAGTTAATAGACAAAGTAAGAAAAGTCTTATTCACAACACAACCGGCGTTCATAAACAGCCGGGAAAAGATAAAATTAAAAAATAAGACCTCTTCGAAGGAGGTAGGCGGATCATCGCAACCGACAAAGGATTTGACTAAAACAATGTAAGCAATATTCGCACCTTTAGTTTTGCCATGATATTTTAGCCAAGTTTCGGTGGCTAATAAGAGCACTCGAGAGTTAGGCAACGGCTCACCAGTAGGAAGGGTTGCACCCGTAGGAGAAAGACCGGTAATTAGAGTGACGTCTTCCAACGTGATTGTTTGAAAACCCCGAGGTAATACAAAGCAACTGTACGAAGGATGCCAGGAATACGCAAGAACATCTGTTGTTACCTGCTCGAAGGGGAGAACTGGGTAACAGGCTATTCGAATAAGCCCTAGAAGCCGATTACCTTCCCATTTGCTATGAAGATGATGCAACCTTTCGAACCAAGGGTATGCATCGATGGCCCCAATCCAACCATTGATGGGTTTGGTTTTGTTCGTCTAACCATATTTGTTTTCCACCCTAGACTGGAAATGAGGGGCATCACCCTCAAAGGCGGGCCAAGTACCCAATAAAGCGGGATTACCAATCTCAGAGGGTTCGAATGCCTCGGATCGAAATCGGGGCCCAAGTCCAACATGGTTGATGGATTGACCACGGCGATCGAGAACCCAGGGCGGAATCGTATGGGTAGAACCAAGAGAAGAAATTTTCGCATCGTTATAGTGGGTCTCGAAATCCTTGATGATTTGATATAAATCTTGGGCATCTTCACAATCCAAGAGGGTCGCTTGAGCAATTAAACGTGAAATATCGTGAGGGTTGGACATCCTCGAAAGCAAGGAAGATAACGCCTTTGAGGAAACGATCGAAAATTGAAAGATGAAGTTTTTGAGGGATGAGATGTTGCGAAGAAGATGAAGTTTTCGAAGATGGTGGCGAGAACTCGAAGGTTTGTTCGAGAAAGAAAAGAAAGCGAGACAGAGGTGATAGTGACATCTAAGAGAAGGCAGGAAGTATTTATAGGGTGTTAGGTGTCCGATCACGAAAAGACACTTCTGTATGCAGTAAAGGAGAAGAGAAACTTCAAGCGTTTTTTTTACCTGCCAAAAAATATGAAGAGTCTCTTGTAGGAAGAAATTGTGATTTAAAAAGGTTTAAAAGCCTGATCACGAAAAGGCACCGGAAAAGCGAAAAGGCACTGGAAAAGCGAAAAGGCACGTTCGTTAAATCTGTATTAAAGATAGAAGGTGTCTGAGAAGATGACCTTTATAATAACAGACGCGATCTCCTAGTATGAAACGATGATTAACCAGGAGACATGTATCTTAATATACATGAACTCGAAACGTTCACGTATATTAGGGGGGCATTTGTTTACACTAAAAAATAAAAATGGGTTGACGAATTAAAAGACCTCAAAAGACCCAACAACAATTAATGGGCCCATAAATAAAAGGTTAAGCCCATTATAACAATAACAAGGCAGGCCCAAAGAAGTCAGGTCCAATGCAGGGTCAAAGAGTCGGGAACTCCCTAAGAAAAGTAACCCGCCAAGACGAAAGAATTTTGAAAGAGAAGTTAGAAGCAGTTCTCGACGGTTGAAGACGGGACCACGAAGCAGAGATAAAAAACGAAAAAAGGAAAGAGAAAGCATCATCAGAATCAACAACAACTTTTTTTTCTCTTTTCCTAGGAGTAGGCGTAGGCGTAATTAGGAGTAGCTTGTAGCATAGATTAGCGATAGTTTACCAAGAGGCGTAATTAGGAGTAGCTTGTAGCATATATTAGCGATAGTTTACCAAGAATCGCTGGATCCGACTCTCGGAGTTTGTACCAGTATTCAATAGTTTGTAACTTTCCCGAACTGAAGACTTTTATGGAGGTATAAATTATCTATTTTCAGATTTCAGTATTTGATAGTGATTTGTATCTTGACCTAAGTTTTCCGTTCATCATTATCGTATTCAAAAGAAAGATTCTCACGTAGGTATAAGATTATCTTTTTGTCAGATTTAAGTATCTGAGAGATAATTGTTATTTGAACTTGAATCTTATCTTTCATTCCATTATTGCATTCGAAGACAATAATTAACACCCAAAATAATACATACGATCGAGAGATTCTCACGTAGGTATAAGATTATCTTTTGTCAGATTTAAGTATCTGAGAGATAATATTTATCTGGACTTGAATTTTTCCTTCACTGTATTATTGTTTCATTCGAAGACGATAAATATTTTCATTAATTGCGGTCCGAATAATTATTTTAAACAACACGCCGAAGTGTTAAATTCTGAACCACCGTTTAGCGTATCGAGCTCGAACGTGGGGGTTGAAAGATAATTCTAAGTGGAGAATTATCGTGAGGCACGAAACGCGCAATTGGATCCACCTTAATCTAATTCGTTTTTTTAACGAAACAAAAATGTTCCTAGAAAAAGAGGCACAGAAGTCTATGTAGAATCCATAACTATAGTCTCCATGAGCAAATACGAACCGCGCACTTGCATTTTTTGAGAGTAAAACAGAATTTATAAACACTGCGCAATGCAGATTGGGGCTCCACTAGAAAATACGAATCGTGCAGCCCTTAATTTTCTCGCCGAATTTGAAAAAAATCGACACATTTTACCTTTCTATTCAAGATTCTGTTCGCGAGTACGCATAATGCGGTCTGTGGTGTGTACTCGCATTAGTATAACTTTCCGATGTACATACATGTATGTATATATTATATATAGAGAGAGAGAGAGAAGGAAACCTGAATTATTGAACTGTTGGAGAGTTTTGCAATCACCACTGTTTACACCATAAAATAATTTGGGCTTTCGAATTAAAGAGCCCAAATAGCCCAAACTGGGGAAACTCGAAAAAGAAGGAAATGGGTTTACAAATAGACCAGACAAGACCCATTAAATTCAGAAAATAGCGAAGACATGGGCTGAATTGACAAAAAGCTCAAGAATCGAATCTGAAAATAAAATGAAGTCCAAAAGCCGATAATTTGCATTCAAGGAAGACGCGCCAAGTTGAAGATTTTGAAAGAGACGGTTGGATGCAGTTGATAGCAGTTCCCAAAAACGAGGAACGTGGGTTGAAGACGGTTCCCAAAGACAAGATATATAGGAGCCGCGGAGAGAAAAAGAAAGAGAGGGGAAAAGATCATCAGACTTCTACATTTTCTTTCTCTTAGCATACATTAGGAGTAGTTCATAGCATAATGTAGGAGTAGCTCTTAGCGTAAATTAGGAGTAGCAGTAGAATAGATGTAATAGTTTCTTATCGAAAACCACTTGGATGCGGCTGCGAAACATGTATCCATAATTATCTGTAATCATCACGATTGAAAACTTTCATGGAGGTGTAAATTATAGTTTATTCAGATTTAAGTATCGAATAGATAGTTTATGCACTGTACTTGAGTTTTCAATTTACCCTTTTGAATTCGAACATATTCAAATATGGAAAAAAGAAAGATTCTCACGTAGGTACAAAATTATCTTGTGTCAGATTTAAGTATCAGAGAGATAGTTTTTACCTGGACTTGAATTTTTCTTTTATAGTATTATTGTGTCATCCGGAGACGATACATAACATCTAAAATAATACATTCGATCGAGAGATTCTCACGTAGGTATAAGATTATCTTGTGTCAGATTTAAGTATCAGAGAGATAATTTTTACCTGGACTTGAATCTTTCTTCTATTGTATTATTGTGTCATTCGAAGACGATAATTGTTTCAGTCAATTGCGGTCCTAACAACTAAGTTAAACAACACATCGAAGTGTTAAATTCTGAACCACCGTCTAGCGTATCGAACTCGAGCGCGGGGGTTGAAAGATAATTCTAAGATAAGAATTATTGCGGGGCTTGGAACACGCAGTTGGATCCACCCCAATCTAGTTTGTTTTTATTTTTGAAACAAATAAATGGCGACCACAGTGGGAGTTAGTCGAACGCTCCTTTTATTACGGGAAACAATGGCTTCTCGAATGTACCGATAAGTCAAGGAATTCTTACGTTCCCAAATAATATCCGAGTACCATATGCAGGGGGGAAATTTGTGCCCGATGCCCATATGGGAGGAAGTATTGGGGGGAGATTTCTCTGATCTTATTCAGAATCAGGGATCGAGGGACTGTCCTGCCAAATGGTGTAATTAAACCTTCATTTCGAAATTCGAGAAGATTTATTCACTTCATTGGAGTAACGTATTTATCACTTTTACGCGATGATTCCGTAAAATGATTAACACAAAATAAGAGAGAGAATACGAAATTTCACGCACTGGATTATGACAAAAAAAAAAAAAGAGCTCGAGATAGTTGGTCGAGCTAATTGCTCGAACAAACAACTCGAACAAGCTGCTTTTGAATTGTATTATTGGAATGTTATGAAAAAAGTCCACTTAAGGTGGAACCCCACCAATAGTTGTAATTATATTAATTACTAACCAATCACCATGAAGAACTATACACACATTAGCTACATGTCTATATATATAATAAGAAGTAAAAAGGCTTTTCTGTTTTCTAATCATTCTTAGAGTCTATCTCAAAGATATTAGATATCTTCAGAATTTGACACCATATTCGAATCATCCTCTTCATGCGTACTGATTTTTAGTTTCAGCCTGAGCTTGAAGCAGCTCAAGGTCCTGCTCGAGGCTCGAGTCTCGGGAGCTGGGTTATTCGAATTTATCTCACATCTCGAGTTCGATTGCAGCTGGGTTATTCAAATTATCTCACATCTCGAGTCTCGGGAGCTGGATTATTCGAATTTATCTCACATCTCGAGTTCGATTGCAGCTGGGTTATTCGAATTATCTCACATCTCGAGTTCGATTGCAGCTGGGTTATTCGAATTACCTCAGTTTATTGCTGATTGGGTTTTTGTATCCAACAAGTCAGTCCAATTTCATTAACCAAAGTATTAGAAATGAAGCTATGAGTTGACCCACTGTCAACCAGAATTAAAACTCACCTGTTCAAAAGGGATGCCACAAGCTTCATAGTCACAATTTACCGCAATTTGAAAAGGGATTTGCCACAAGCTTCATGTTCGAAAGGGATGCCAAAAACTTACCTCCCAGTTTTTAGCTGTCACAATTTGATATGCGGGCTGCGTTGCTGATACAGGGAAGAATTTGGTTGAATTTCTCAGGAGTTGGTAGCAACAAATGAAGGAGAGGGCAAGTTGGGCCTATTTGTAGTGGACTTGGGCAATTTTGGGGCTCGAATTGGGCCCAATTTATTTTCGAACTCAAAAATAAATACACCAAAGCCAAAAACTGAATCGAAGTGGAGTGGTCGAGTTTTCAAACCCAATTTAAAGACAAAAATATCAAAGACTACTATTCGAATTAAATTGGGACTTCTACTCCTAATCCAACTCCGAAAATTGACATAATTCTAAAAGGTCGATTGGTTATTGTAAAATGGTCCTAGCCATTCAATTGGATTCGTCTCAAAAAGAGCTTCAATTTGGTATCTTGTGGGGCCCGTAACTCCAAGCAGATCAAACGTTACCACCGTTTGAATTCCCACCGTCAATTTTTTGTTTATTTTTCACTTTTCTACCTTCAAAGTTTTCCGAAAATGCACCGGCTTCTTGTTCTACATCACAGGCCATTCGAATAAGCCCTAAGATTCAATTTCCTTCCCACTTTTTATGAAATAACTGGAGCTGCTCGAACCAGGGAAAAGAATTAATAGCTCTAATCCAACCGTTGATAGTCTTCGAGAAGTATAAAGAAGTTGGAGTAAAGAGGATGACTATTTCGAGGAGTATAAAAAATAGGTTTTTCTCTCGGAAGTCTTCGAGAAGGTAAAGACAGAAGTTGCAGTAAGAGAGAGAGTTTAAAGTAATGAAAGTCAGAATACGAAGAATCTCTTATAAATAGACGTGTCTTTTAATACACATGAACTCGAAACGTTCATGTATATTAGGGGGGCATTTGTTTACACCATAAAATAATTTGGGCTTTCGAATTAAAGAGCCCAAATAGCCCAAACTGGGGAAACTCGAAAAAGAAGGAAATGGGTTTACAAATAGACCAGACAAGACCCATTAAATTCAGAAAATAGCGAAGACAGGGGCTGAATTGACAAAAAGCCCAAGAATCGAATCTGAAAAATAAAATGAAGCCCAAAAGCCGATAATCTGCATTCAAGGAAGACGCGCCAAGTTGAAAATTTTGAAAGAGACGGTTGGATGCAGTTGACGGCAATCCCCAAAAATGAGGAACGTGGGTTGAAGACGGTTCCCAAAGACAAGATATATAGGAGCCGCGGAGAGAAAAAGAAAGAGAGGGGAAAAGATCATCAGACTTCTACATTTTCTTTCTCTTAGCATAAATTAGGAGTAGTTCATAGCATAATGTAGGAGTAACTCTTAGCGTAAATTAGGAGTAGCAGTAGAATAGATGTAATAGTTTCTTATCGAAAACCACTTGGATGCGGCTGCGAAACATGTATCCATAATTATCTGTAATCATCACGATTGAAAACTTTCATGGAGGTGTAAATTATAGTTTATTCAGATTTAAGTATCGAATAGATAGTTTATGCACTCGACTTGAGTTTTCAATTTACCCTTTTGAATTCGAACATATTCAAATATGGAAAAAAGAAAGATTCTCACGTAGGTACAAAATTATCTTGTGTCAGATTTAAGTATCAGAGAGATAGTTTTTACTTGGACTTGAATTTTTCTTTTATAGTATTATTGTGTCATCCGAAGACGATACATAACATCTAAAATAATACATTCGATCGAGAGATTCTCACGTAGGTATAAGATTATCTTGTGTTAGATTTAAGTATCAGAGAGATAGTTTTTACCTGGACTTGAATCTTTCTTCTATTGTATTATTGTGTCATTCGAAGACGATAATTGTTTCAGTCAATTGCGGTCCTAACAACTAAGTTAAACAACACATCGAAGTGTTAAATTCTGAACCACCGTCTAGCGTATCGAACTCGAGCGCGGGGGTTGAAAGATAATTCTAAGATAAGAATTATTGCGGGGCTTGGAACACGCAGTTGGATCCACCCCAATCTAGTTTGTTTTTATTTTTAAACGACCACCAAAATGTCAAATATATATATATATATATATATAGAGAGAGAGAGAGAGAGAGAGAGAGAGTTTCAGAGAAGGCGGCGGTAGTGGGAGCCTGTAAATTGTAATGTATTCACAAGTCAAACACTAATGCTTTGTAAGTCTCCTCTCCTCACATGGGACGAAAGTTAAAAGAGATTCCCCTCAAATAGTGGTGAACAAAATTTAAATCTCAATCACATGTCATTCATTTCCTCTATACTGTTTTTTTTTGGTAATTCTTTTGATATTTTAGTCTTCTTGAACAAAATAAAAAACAAGTCTTCTTGATTTGTAAGTAATATCTCTCAGCACGTTGGGGAAGCCCACCTCTTGAGGCTGTGACACAGTGCTACGTGTGTGAGAACCACTTACTTGAGTCTCTAACATCTGACGACAAATCCTGAACTGAATCACGTGGTGACGTTCCTCGAAGGAGGGGTGATTATAAAACTCCTCCCACATCGGAAAATTGAGAAAAAATTGAATAGTTTATATATAGAAGCTCAAGAATTCAGGTGTGACAATGAATATTCATTTTGGGTCATGGTTCAAATGTTCAACTCAAAGTTATGCTCAGTAGGTTCGATGAGACTTCTCTGGCCCAGCGGGCTCGTGGGCCCGGGACTTGACATAGTTTTATTTTCACATACAGCGTGCGAGTCATTCTCTTTTTTCATAGCAATTCTTAGTTAATGATAATAGTTGATTGTAATTTTTTTTAATATTTATAACTTATATCATGTAACCGATTGATTTTTAAAAAATAGCTGTCATCTTTTCTAAAACATCATTTTCCTTTTTGCTACTAACATAACGTAATTTATCTATTATAAAATCAGCATGAGCAATAAAAAGTTTAACATACACCAAAGTATGGTGCTCCGTATCTTTAGAGGAAATAAACTAACAATTAATTCTTGTGTCTGGTTAGTTTGGTGCATTATTTTTAGTAATCAAACTCGATTTTTGAAAAATTATTTTGAGCTATTAAATTTTGAAATAAGTACATAAATATAAGGATAAGTATAGTTCTAATCATATTATAAAACTCTACGTTTTAGATAATAAAATGTTATGTACTTTTACGTATTCAATATTGTATTATCATGGTAAATCATACTATAAACATGGGTCTCATAATTTCATTTCAAATATTATTGGAGAGAAAGTATTTGAAATGCATAAAAATTCAACATCATATGAATTTGGTCGATAATTTATATAATAAATAAATTATTTGCCGCTTAGTATTAACAAAAAAAAAAGAAAAAGAAAGAAAAGGCTAATAATTTGGAAAGAGGGAAGAGCTATTAGAAAACGCAAATACATCTTTTAAAATTGATGGAGTTTTAATCAATAATCATCTCGAGGGAATTAGTGTCCACCTACTCACATTAAGAATCAAGTAAAATATTATTATAAAATTTCGAAGTGTTAATATAAATTTCATTCCCTTTCTTTTGATGAATGTTCATATTTTAGGAGATCCTGCAACATGAGGTTTACTACTGCGATGCTCAAGTTAATAGCATACTTGAAGAAGAGAATAACCAAAAAATCAGATAACAAGTGGGCAATTAAAGCGTCAAGCTGACATAAAATATATCTTATCCAAAAAAAAAAAAAAAAGTTGACATAAAATATGTGCAAATGATAGTCTATTCCATGTAGGTCGCATACCTTTGCTCCTTTACATAAGATCATAGAGTCCGTTAGTTAAAATTGCATTATATCTGTATAATACATGTACATATGTCTAATTGATACTTTCGTTTCCCGTATGTATTCTGAATGTAATGAATAATACTCGTATTTTTTAGTTGAGCCGTTAAGTACACGTACTTTACGCATCCCGTATTATATTTGATGAATAATACTCGAATTTTGGCAAAAAAAATATTTTTTTACATAATTTTTTCGTTACAAAAATCATTAATTTTTATAATTACTAATTGAGTATTATACCATTAAAAACCACTAACATTAATAATTTCTCAAAATATTCATTATTATCAACTGGTGGCTAGTGTAAAATATTATTTATATATGAGTACAAGCACTATATCTTACAAATTTATATAAACGTAGTCCGTATTTTTACTCATGAATAATTCATTTGTATTCGTATTATACTCATACATCTACGAATCCATTTATTTCCTGTTCCCGTATTTCTTACCCGATTTTTTTCACCATGACTTTCAATAAAATATCATAATATATTCGTAAGTATTAAATGATAAATGTTTTCCCATCCTGTATTTAACTAGCTAGGGCATAGACTAATTATCTATCTAACAGTGAGTGTGTACCCAATGGGGTGATACTTAGTGGCTTTCAGGAGTCCAACTCTCGAAAAATTTTCATCACACACAGTGTTAAAACATGTGTGAAGTCCATCAAAATATATAAATTTTTTATTATGTATTAACACTTTGTGTGGTGGAAATGCTACGGGAGTTGGACTCCCGGAGCCGCCAAGTATTATCCTACCCAATGTTAGCGACTAAGCTATATCTTCACCTACCCTAATCATTCGGCAATTTCTTTGAATATATAAAATGATTTGATTGGTTAAAACACTTCAATTTGGCATTTGATTTTTTTTATATTTGGTTAGTCAAAATTATTAAATTCTTGATTAAACGAACTTTTTAGTTTTAACATTAAAATTTAGAATATCAAAACATAAAATGCATGTACACCTTTGACGCACTGACCTTAAAATTGATTTCATTACAAATGTCAAAGCTTTGGAAAAATATTCTTTTCTTTTTCTTTTAAAAAAGAATGTAGTCCCTTGTTACTCTTGGAAAGGTGGGCTAATAAAAATCGAATCAAAGTCCTTAGTTGCGGGTTCTAAAAATAATATATATAATAGTAAATAAAAAAGTCCCAAGTTGGCAACTATACAATGTTTGAGCAAATCCTAGGACTTGTGTGCCATATTCACTACGTGCAATGCAACTTTCCACTCCCTTCATCCTTGTATTTAGGGGGGCATCATTTGAACTTCAAATTCGATTTGATTAAGTGTTTGCACTCTTTTTGTATACTTTTTGTTGGATTTTTTGGCAATGTTTTGTAAAATTGATAATTCAAATTTCTACTCTAATTAATCTTACGAATATTAGTTCTTTCTTAAATGTTTATTCAATGGTTGATACAAACTCGAAAATTTAGGCCCAACATAAATCATTGTCATATTTGCATGATCAATATAGATGAACATGACTTTAGAGTTCCACGAATATAGTGTTTATCATCAAGTGTGAATTAATAGTCTCATTTGTACTTAATTGACTTTATATGAAGTACACTACAAAACTATTTATTCGATTGAAGGATTGGCTCGTCATCTCCTACAAATGAGTCTTAAATGATTTTTTCTTGTGATCATTATTCACATCCTGGATCTTCTATTTTAATTTAATTTAATTTAATTTCGTATATTATGTCAAATGTACAAATAAAATAGATTTCCAATAGATAGGATCTAAATTAGATGTATATTTTAGGAAAGACTTTATTCACTGAACATGAAAGAATTAAGAAAATACCAAAGAGTATCCAAACAATAGTATCCACAAACAATTGAAAATGGAAAAAAGAAAATAGAAAATAGGCATTACATATGCCCTCTCAATTTTATCACTAATTTTATCTGCCGCGGCATCTGCTAATTCCATGCACTGCATATGTTATGATTTCTATTTATTTTAAGAGTGACATTGTATGTCTATCTCTAGAATTATCATTGTTTTATTTGCTTTCTGACTTTAATGAAAAAATATTCAATCTAATTGATGAACTTTGCATGATAAATACTGATTTAGCTCAATTATCGATGGGCTACTTCGAACCAAATCGACGACCCAAATGGGTCGAACCAGGATAACTATTAAACTAGATTATAGACTGGACTTGACGAAATCAAGCTGCCTACGTACCTAATTGAATAGGATCAAGTTGATACGTAATTCAAAAAGAGGGGTTATAATATGCGTATTTGCTTCATACAATACGAGGCCAAATATTGTGGCAATATGGGCTAAAGAACAAAAACGAAGTAAATCTGGAGAGTATTGAGAAAGAATTTATTACTGGCCCTCCTCATAAATGAATTTGAGAGAGTATTTATAGGAGATGAGGCGGCCACTATTCATGATGTGACAGCTGGGCTAGTTGGGCCTGGACACATGCTAAGTGTTTATTGCACCTTTGTTATTCGGGTCGCCAGGTCTTCAATACGGGTCGGATTGATACCCGAGCCATATATCAAGAATACGCGGATCCAGTTCACTAGATATTTTGTTATTAAATAGTATAATATTGGTACTATGACCATTGACCATTAAATAGTAAAATATTGTATATTTGTGCTCGTCAAATACTTTTCATAATAAAATAAAACCATATTGATGTGGTTTGGATTTTCACACCAAGAAAATCGGAGAACCAAACAAGATCTTCGATTGATTGTTGTAATGAAACTCTTGATTAACACTCTCGAATAATAAATATGAAAAACTCAAAATTTGTAGAGGAAAATGAGCTTTCTTTATTGACTTTGAATATTCAAGAACATAAACCCTAGCAATACAATTTTTGTGGAACTTGGCTTTCTCTACTAAAACATCAGTTTAACTCAACTTGACTTAACTTACAAAAAATGAAGTAAAAATGTATGTAAATAGGCCTAGTGGCCGACTTCCCTAGTAGTTGGGGAGTCTTGGATTGCTTCCAACTTGTTCTCGGATATTGGGGGATAAGATGAGCTATATCTCTCTTTTTAGGATTTGGTGGTTAAAGATAAGATTCACCAAATATCCATTTATTTGAATTTTCTCGTAGGCATTTCCATGAGCTTTCCTTTGGGCTTTCCTCTTAGCATTCTCACAAGCATATCCTTGGACTTTTTACGAGCTTTCCATTCACAAGCCTTCTTCACTTTAGCCCATTAAGAGAAGTGAAAATTATAACCCATATCATAAGCCCTCCTACTCTCGAGAATTTTGGAATAAAAGGCTCAAAAAGTCTCGAGAGTATAATAAATTGTCATAATTTTAAGGAGGGTTCGATCTTTTTTGATACACCGATTGCCTCGTTAAAAACCTTACCTCAGAAAAACTCAGTGGGAAAAAACCCAAGGTTAAGGGAAAAAGAGTACAGGGTGTATCAATTCCTCCTTATGACCTTAGGGTGGGCTCATGGGCTACCCCATGAGCCCATGATGGCCGAATTTTGGAGGGGAAAGGGGCGAAAATTTTCCTCCTTTTTTGTTCTCCTTGTTTCCTTTCTTCTTAGCTTCCTTCTCCAATAAAAACTCTTCACTTTTAATTTCCTTATGCCAATAAGATTCCTCTTCCTTCTTTCTTTCCAAGATACCTAAAAAATCTCCTCTTCCCTTCTTTTCCTCCCATTTTTCGAAAATTTCTACATAGGATTTCACCTTCTTTGCTCTTCTAATCCCTTTAGGATTTGGAATAATCCCTTCAAGACATAATTTTACTCTTTAAATACAAGACTTCTCCCTTTATTTTCCATCACAATTTTCGAAAAACAAAATGCCTCTTTTCCTCAATATTTTCGAACATTCCAAGCTATGCAAGCAAGCTCCCACAATTTTTCGGGTAATATTCTCTTGATAATTCTTCACATATAAATCTAGGTTTTTCATCATCTCTCCCATCTTTATATTTTTAACAAAACCATGTCTTTTTTTTTGTCGAATAATTCATCAAACTTGTCTTCTCGTCATGAGAAATTAATAGAGGTGTCGTCTAGCGATAATAATTCAAGTGAGAAAACAAAAATAAATCTTCCATTATCTCGTGTTCAACCTTTCTCCCTCGGTAGAGAATATGAAGCACTAGGAGACGATATGTGGGGCGAAACCTCGTCAGATGAAGATATTTCCGATGATGAAATCTCGCTTTTAGTGAGTGAGGAACAAATCCATTGTGAGATGCTCAAAATAAATGAGGGTTTTTCATCATATGAGGTGTATTCTTCTGGTTTTTCATTGTCCAATGCTCAAAAGTTAAGAAAACGACTACGACTTCCCCTGGGGTACGAAATAAACATCCCCTCTCCTCAAACTCTGCCGAACAGGCCCCTTTCGGGCTCTCTCTCTGCTTTTTTGTTGCTCAAATTGAGGCCGGTTTGCGCTTTCCCATACTTTCTTTTTATATTGATGTATCAAATCGATATCAAGTACCCTTATGTCAATTGTGCCCAAATTCTTTTAACCTCATGGCGGCTTTCTTCATGTTATCTTCTTTTAGGGTAAAATTCTGCCAGCAAACAAATTTTATTCATTTTTCCAACTCAAAAAGTTAGAAAAAGGAGTCTTTTATTTCAATGCGAGGGTAGGAGTGCACTTTTTAACTCATAATTTCAAAACTCATGGTGATTAGAGACACCATTACTTTTTTATTTTATCTCCTTTTTCGTGGTCGTTTCCCAATATATGGATCGAAGAGAGCCCCAAGTATCCTCGGTCTTCTCCTAAGGATAGGCCTCCTTTTCATCAACGTATGTTGGATAGGTTGAATGAGCAAGTGTATGACATCGGAGTCTTGATTGATGAGAACTTGTTGAGGCATTTCCATTTGAGTTACAAGCATACCCCGCTGGGAAATAGTTTAGGTACACTCTTAAGCAATATTATCTGCTTTTCGCAAGCTTTCCACCTGCACATACATAAGCATTTCACAAGCTATCATTATTTCATTATTATTTACTAATACCAAGCTTTAATTGAATGTTTTCTTGTTGTTGTTTGTTAGGTGCCAATATGTTCAGGGCTCTTTTGAAGAGTAAGGCCAGATTACCACCCTCTGACGGGAATATAAACGGGGCTCCCATGGAGTTAGTACCGAAGAAGAGGGCTTCTGATGCGCATCCTATTCCTTGTGATTAGATACCTGATGGGGCTACCGATGGCAGAGATAAGAATAAACGCCCTCAGAAGGCCAAAGAGAACCCTCCTGTGTATGCTGATGGGAGAGGTCACGAACATCCTCATGACCAGACTCCACCTCAGCTATCCCATGAGCTCTCTGGTGTGAAGATTCCCGATACGTCGACTCCTCCTGCTAAGAGGGCTCGCAATCACCCCACTCCTTCTTCTCGCGATAAGGTTTTCTCCACTTCACTCTTCCTCGATGGAGATAAGAAGATAGCTTGTGATCAGCTATTAGGTCTTGCTATATCCAAAGACCGTCGTTATATGGGAGATTTTTCTGATTCTGGACGAGTTTTCTTCCACCATGTTGCAGGTATATTTTTACTTTTCTTCATCCATTGTTTTAGTAGCAATATTTCCTTTTCATCAGCTAGCTGTTAATTTCCTTATATGTTTCGATGGCAGAAGAGTATGCTTGGCGGTGATGCTATAGTTCGGCTTCGTCGTAAGCTAGCCGAGGCCACTGATGAAGCAAAGAAAAGTGCTAGTTTAGAGGAGCAACTTTCAGCCAAATCAAAGGAATTGGAGGGAGAGCGTATTTTAAGGAAGAACTTATCTGTTGAATTGAACCAGCTGATGAAGGATTTCGCAAAGTCTCGAGTAAGTCATGCTGATGAAGTAAGGAAGGAGTGCGAGGCAGCTCACTAGGAGGTCACTAAAGGTTTTGCCCACTCTCCTGCCGGGCAAGTCTTTCTAGAAGATTATTATCGGCGTAGACAAGAAGAATGTTTGAAGTTTAGTGCCTTTTTCGAAGTATTGACGGGTTCAGCTCTCTTTATTACCACCATGGCTTTCGCTCCAGTCTTAAACAATTTGTAGAAGCTGGCGTTTTACCAGCAGGATCAGACCTTTCTTTCCTTTAGGAGACAACTGGATTAAGTGATGCTCCCCTTCTTGGCATGGAAGCTCCTGAATACCTCCCATCAGCTATCCAGCCACCTGCTATGCTAGCTACTGAGGTAACTGATGAAGTTGCCCATAAGACAACTGGAGAGACTCCTAAGGAGATAGCTGACAAGATTGCAGATGAGGTATTTGTCGGGGCTCCTGATGAGGCTATTACAATTGATCAGCCACCTGGTGAATCCTTTTTTGAGGCGACGGACGAGCTTGTTACTCCTAAAGCGAACGGCGCGCCTGATTCCACCACTCTTATTTAGATTATTTGAATACTAGTTGATTTCTTCTTCCATAGTTTGTTTTTCCTGCAAATACTTTGTAACATGCTCACTTTTGGGGCATAGATATTAGTTTTCGTGCCGTGCTCACTTTTGGGGCTCGAGCTTTCCCTTTCTTTGAATAATAATAAAAGATATTTGCTTTTTTACCTTTAGTATACGATCTTTGATGGAGAGTGCCGAATGTATGCGATTTTATTCACAACAAATATATACTTTTTTTGGAGAATGCATAAATGTAAATTTATTCACAATACATACTTGTTATGTTGCCTAGGGCCTACGAACTTGCCTTGTAGTAGGGCTTACATCGCCAAGGTCATATGGGAGAGCTTACAGCAGCCTAAAGTAGTCAATGTTAGGGCTTACGCGTCACGGAGATTCACCTGGCGATTCTACAGCCTGGCGAGTTTCACATGGCAAATTATCAGTTGCCTGAGGTTGTCAGGTCTTATGCTTCATGGAGATTCACATGGCGATGGCGATGGCGATTTTTACATGGTGAATTATCAGCTGCCCGAGGTTATCAGGACTTATGCTTTCTGGAGATTCACATGGAGATGGCGATTTTCACATGGCGAATTATCAGCTGCCTGAGGTTGTCAGGGCTTATGCTTTCTGGAGATTCACATGGCGATGGCGATTTTCACATGGCGAATTATCAGCAACCTGCAGTAATCATTATTAAGGCTTATGCCCTCTGGAGTTTTTCTTTGTTCCTCGTTTATGTGCTGCCTAGGGCTTATGCTGCCTTATAACAGGTCTTAAACAACCTAGGTCTTATGATTTTCTCCGTCTTCTGAGTGTCTTTTATAGATTATCTTGAATTATTATTGGTATGGAGACATGGGGCTAGAGGGAATAACATAAAGATAAATAAACTTCATTATTAATCTCATTAGAAGAGAACAAACAAATATCGCATGGCAGAAACAACAATCAACATTAAACTACTTCTAGATGCTTCCAGATTTAGCATCTTTTTATTAAAAGCAATAAAGATACTAACCTCAATGGGGAAATCTTACTCTCGAGTATAGACCTTCCTCAAGTTGTGCACATTTCATGGCCTGGATAGCTTTCGGCTTTCCACATCCTTCATCTGGAAAATGGGTAAGGTGAGCTCATGGCTCTCATAGCTTCGGCTGGCTGGTGATACAGTGTTGCATGCACTTGGCATTGCTCACACCTTCTGACCATGTTCTTCGCGTCCTCCTTCATAGCGGGCCAGTAGTATCCTGCTCGAAGGGCCTTCCCCATTATGGTATATACACCAGCATGGCTACCAAAAAGGCCTTCATGGATATCACGTAGAACCACCAGTCCTTCATTCTTTGAGAAGCATCTCAGAAATGGGTGAGTAAAGGATCTCTTGTACATGGTTCCCTTGATTATGGTAAATCGAAGGACTTGTTGCTGCACCATCAAAGCCTCATTTTTGTCCTCCGGCAGTCGTCCCTGTAGCATGTAATTAACTACAGGCATCCTCTAATCGTCTGGCTCCAGGGTTATGCTGCTTACTTTTTTTTTTATTATGGAACTTGATATGGTTTCCACGGTTATCCGCCGAGTATGGCAGTCGACTAATGCACTAGCCAATCGTTCCAGGTAATCAACTTTCTCATTATCCATTCGAGGCACCTGCTTTATCTTGAAGGTCTCCAATTGGCTTTTTAGGTCTTCTATTTTCTTCAGGTACTCCATCATCCTCCCTTCTTTGGCCTCGTATTGGCCATTGACTTGGCATACCACCAGCTGGGAGTCCGAATTGACTATCAGGTATTTTGCTCCGACATTTAACGCCATCTTTATCCCGCCAATCAGGGCTTCATATTCGGCTTCGTTATTTGAAGCGCGAAAATCAAACTTCAGGGCATACTCCAGTTCGCTTCCTTCAGGTGTCGTCAACACTACTCCCGTTCCACTTCCCATTGAGATGGCAGAGCCATCAACATGAAGCCACCATATCTTCTTAACGTCTTGAGAGGAAGGTACCTCTTTTATGAAATTCGCCAATGCTTGAGCCTTTATGGCAGGCCTCGGCGCATAGGTGATGTCGAACTCATTGAGTTCTACCGCCCATTTGATCATCCTTCCTGACGTTTCAGGGCGTCCCAATATTTGCTTTAGGGGATAGTTGGTGCGTACTTCTATGCTATGTGACAAAAAATACGGCCTCAGCTTCCTTTCAGTGGTCACCAAGGCAAAGGTCACCTTTTCAATCTCCGGATACCTCTCCTCAGTCCCTCTAAGGGCTTGGCTGGCATAATACACTGGCTTTCGGTCACGTCCTTCTTTGCGGATTAGCACAGAGCTAACAACATGATTGGATATCGCCAGGTACAGGTACAACTTCTCACCAGGTAATGGCTTAGTCAGCAATGGTAAGGTGGCTAAGTATACCTTTAACTCCTCAAAGGCTTTTTGGCATTCTTCACTCCAGGAGAACGAGCTCGCCTTTCGGATTAATCTGAAGAACGGCATTCTGCGCTCTCCTAGTCTTGAGATAAAATGACTCAGGGCCACCACCCAATCAACTAGTATTTGCACATCATTCCGGGTGGCTGGAGGCGCCACTTCTTAGATAGCTCTTATCTTCTCGGGATTGACTTCGATTCCCTTCTCCATCACTAAGTATCCCAAGAACTTCCCACTTCAAACTTCGAAAGCGCACTTCAATGGATTAAGCTTCATTTGGTACTGTCGGAGTACCTCAAACGTCTCCGCCAAGTCCTCCAAGTGGTTTTGCATCTTTCGGCTTTTCACTAGCATGTCATCTACATAGACTCCAAGGTTTCTCCCTCTTTGCTTTTGGAAGATCTTGTCCATGATCCGGTGCTACGTGGCTCCAGCATTCTTCAGGCCAAAAGGCATCACTACATAACAGAACGTCCCGAAGGCTGTTATGAAGCTTACCTTCTTCTAATCTTCAGGGGCTAGGGGTATCTAGTGATACCTATGAAACGCATCCATCAGGTTCAAAAGTTCACACCCTGATGTAGAATCCACCAGCTGGTCAATTCTAGGGAAAGGGTAACAGTCTTTTGGGCAAGCTTTGTTAAGATCTCAAAAATCTATGCACATCCGCCATTTATCTCCTCCTTTGGGAACAAGGACAACATTAGCTATCTACTTCGGGAATTGGATCTCCTTAATGTAGCCAGCAACTAGGAACTGGTCTACCTCTTCTTTTATGATTTTGTCCTTCTCAGCAAAGTGCCTTTTCTTCTACTTCACTGGTTTGGGGGTGGCAAAGACATTGAACTGGTGGATTGCTACAGCTAGATCAATGCCTACCAGGTCCTCTGCTGTCTAAGCAAAAATGTCTATGTAATCTCGCAGCAACTGAGTCAGGCGAGAAACCATCTCAGGGTCAAGTTGAGATCCTATCTTGGCGATCTTGGAAGGATCTCTTGGCACCAGCTCCATCGTGATCAAGTTTTCAGCTGGTTTGGCTTTAGGTTGCACGTCTGCTTTCTTAATTCCTCCTTTTATGATCCTGATTTCTTGTTTCTCCAGTTTAGACCCTTTTGGTAGGTCTACCTCCATATTGGATGATTTTTCTCTTGCTCAGATAGTTTCCACGTAGCATTTTCTTGCAGCTTGCTGATCTCCTTTAATTTCTCCTACACCCTTGCCCACCTGGAATTTTATCTTCATATGTTAAGTGGAAATGACTGCTTGAAAAGTATATAATGTAGGCCTCCCGAGGATAGCATTGTATGCTGACAGGAAATCTATGACCAAGAATGTCACCATTCTAGTCTTTTTTCGAGGTTCTTTTCCTAAAGATAAGGGCAATTGGACTTGCCCCAGGGGCTGCACCACCTCTTCTGGGAATCCGAAAAAGGGCCGTTTTGCACCTTCGTCATCTTGATACTTCCTAGGTCCATCCTTTTGAAGGCATCATGGAAAAATACATCCACCGAACTGCCACAGTCTATGAAAACCCATCCCACATCGTAGTTAACGATGGTGGTGGTAATCACTAAGGCATCATGATGAGGGCGACTGAGGCAGTGCTTATCTCCAGGCCCAAATTATATCGAGGGTTCGATGTTAACCGCAGCTACCTCCTCAGCTTCTCCTTCAGTTGTCTCTAGGTCGGATAACTCTCGTAGGGCCCTAAGATGAGCTCGTCGGGCCCTATGTGAATCTCCATCAGTGGGGCCTCCAGTTATCATATTGATAAATTTTCGCCTTTGGTTTGGCCTTCCATCTACATCTCCTCCTTTCATCGTCTCCTTTGGATGCTTCTGAGGACACATTTCAACAGCTGCCCTATACCGTGGTGGGGTAGGGCTTTTTTCAAAGATTTTTGTGCTCTTCTCACGATCACGGCATATGAGTTCTTACAAGTACCTACAATCTATCAGCCTTTCTATTTCGCTCAATAGATGCCCATAGGTATTAGTATCGTGCCCTTCTTCTTTGTGAAAATTGCAACACTTGTCGGATTTAGGACGAGTTGGTCCATAACTTGCACTTTGTGGCCACCTCACCATCGCTGTGTTCTCCTTCTCTATCGCCATAAGAGATTTCTCAAGAGTCACCTTAAGAGGTTTCCGAATTGGAGTCCGATACTCCTCCCGGTACCTATTAGGATATGCGGACTTCTTGTTCTCCACTGGAGCCTTCTTTTCACCTCTAGCAGCGGGATTGCTGCTAGTTATCTACATTTGAGTAGCTTCCTCCAGGTTACGTATTTCTCTGCCCTTTCTAAAAAGTTGTCGAAATTGACAGCTAGCTTTTTGGCCAGGGACCTGAAGAAATCTCCATCCTTCAAACCTTGAGTGAAGGCATTAGCCAAGACTTCAGCATTCGCGAAAGGTACCTCTAAGGCAGCAGCATTGAACCTTCTTATGTACCCTCTTAAGGGCTCCGTGACTCCTTGGCATATGTTTAATAGACTCAGGAAAGTCTTTTGGTACCTCTTGCTGCTAGCAAACTGATGCAGAAACATCTCGCTAAACTCCTTAAACTAGTGAATCAAATTCGGAGCTAGCTGATTGAACCATTGCTGGGCAGCCTTCGTCAGGGTGGTTAAGAATACACGATATTTGATTCCATCAGTGTACTAATGAAGCAAAGTGCTATTCTTGAACTCCGATAAGTGCTCCGTAGGATCCGTCGATCCATCATACTCAGAAATATTGGGGACCTAAAAATTGTTGGAAAGCTCTTCGGCTAGAACTCGTGGCCCAAATGGTACACCTCGAGGAGAGGGTTGGAAACCTCCTCTAGGCGTTGCCTCATCTCTCTCATTTCTACCCCTAGGGCCTCGAATTCTTCTATCGTCTCCGGACGCCTTACGCCATTACCCACAGGATTCATGTGTGGTTGTCTCTAGGGCAGATTACCCATTTCACCAGGGTGCTGGTGAATCCATCTTTGTTGGTCTTCATCTAAGGTCTCCTCGTAAGGACGAGGGCTCACGCCATATGTTTGATGAGGAGGGGATGGTGGCATATAAAACGCCGTTCCCCTTACATCTTGAACAGTAGGGATCGCTATAGGGATAGCTGGTGGGGGTGGCAATAGAATGCTCACCGGGACCTCCCTTCTTGGTTGTGTATATCCTCCTTGCAAAACAGAGGCCATCGCTGCAGCAAATGCTCGTCCCCATTGATCCACGGGAGGAAACTCTCTCTCGGCTGGTGGGATACCTGATGGGATAGCACATGCTACTTGATGAGCCTGCTGTTCATACCTTCTTCCAGTTGTTAGCCTCTTTCACCTAAAGACAGATGTCCCTGCACTGGCGAATTGAGACCTTCGTTCTCATTGGCCAGTGGTGGATGAATTGGCTCTCGTACATCTCAGGTTTGTGGTGATACGAGCCCTCCCGGATTAGGAGAGGCCGTGTGTTCCCATTCTTGGCGGCGGGGGTATACACGCGTTATCCCCGGCATAACCTTCTGTTGCGAGGGTAAACTTCCTTGAGGTGGTGATTGAGTGAATCCTAATGCAACAGTGGTGTTACCTGGACTAGTTAACACAAAAACCGAAGCAGGCGCAGGATTATCCATTAGTGATTGCCCCAGTGCAACACCGGGTAGCTGCGCGCCTCTTTCTCCACCGCCGGTCCTACGGCGGGCTGTCCGTGCGTGGTGGCCGCAGGCGGATGCACGGCGGCGCTCCTCCTCTCCACACGCCTTAATCCTGGAACTCCTTCCATTTCAATGCAACAAACTCACGTCTTAAACTCCTTTTCCCATAGATGGCGCCATTTGATGTGGTTCGGATTTTCACACCAAAAAAATCGGAGAACCAAACAAGGTCTTTGATTGATTGTTGGAATTAAACTCTTGATTAACACTCTCGAATAATAAATATGAAAAACTCGAAATTTGTAGAGGAAAATGAAAAAAAGAGAGTTTTCTTTATTGACTTTGAATATCCAAGAACACAAACCCTAGCAATACAATTTTTATGGAACTTGGCTTTCTCTACTAAAACTTCAGTTTAACTCAACTTGACTTAACTTACAAAAAACGAAGTAAAAATGTATATAAATAGGCCTAATGGCCGATTTCCCTAGTAGTTGGGGAGTCTTGGATTGCTTCCAACTTATTCTCGGATATTGGGGGATATGATGAGCTATATCCCTCTTTTTAGGATTTGGTGGTTAAAGATAAGATTCACCAAATATCCATTTATTTGAATTTTCTCGTAGGCATTTCCATGAGTTTTCCTTTGGGCTTTCTTCTTAGCATTCTCAAGAGCATGTCCTTGGGCTTTTCACGAGCTTTCCATTCACAAGCCTTCTTCATTTTAGCCCATTAAGAGAAGTGAAAATCATGACCCAATCACATATCAATTACCAATGATAAAATTGTGAACGACTACCCTGTGATTGATGTATAACATTTTTCAATTTTTAAATACACTTCTTAATTTTAAAGAGTTTACTTGTGAAACATTACGAACCAGTAGAAATGACATAATATTTAGGAGCAAGAGCGCAAAAAAACCCTTTTTGTTGGCTTTCATTTAGAACCAATGCTTAGTAGTTTTTGACATCCTAAACTATTTGGTAACGTAGGCGAGTTTTGTTTCAACTTAGTTTCAAGGAACTGATTTTTTTATTATCTATTTTCACGAGAATTTGTGCTTCAGGGTCACAATTTTTCTTCACGAAATTTTTTCAAAATAAACAGAAAATAGGATTTAAACTTTAAAGGGTCTTCATGTAATTCAATAAGAAGTTGGTCGTGCCTCCAGTTCTTATTCATTGCGGCAGTTAGTTGGAAACTAGAAGGGCACAAAACAACATGTACGATGGTAAATCTCGATACATACGTCGGAGGCATAACACCATTAGGTAGTTAATCCCTAGTGGGCATCATTTCCATCGATTACGCAAAATTAAAGAAGAACATTGCAGATCAATTAACTAAAGGCTTGTCGAGAGATAGGTATAGCGAACCTATCCAAGGGAATGAGCTCATAGCCTATAATTTAACAATCTTTATAGCGGTACTTAACTTTATTGACTGAAGATAGTGGTGTAAATATGGCCTAATAGGCCGGCTTGGCTCGGCCCGTTGAGGCTTAGCCTTGTTGCTAAGAGGGCCATCTCGGACCCTTTAGCAACTAGGCCGGCTTGATAGGCTTTTTTGGCCCTTCCTTGATAGGCTTTAAAAAACCCTATCAAGGCCAACCCACCAAGTCTAAAGGGCCTTGTTGTGCATGGTTTTTTTTTTTTTTTTATTTACTTTTGTCAATTATTTATTTATGTTATTTAATCTATTATATATTTATTTTCTTTTGTTAATTATTTATTTATGTTATTTAATCTATTTTATATTTATTTATTGTTGTTAATTATTTTTTAAAAGTTATTTAATTGAATGTATCTTTTATTTAGTACTTGTTATCTACTATTTTTTTGTAAGTAAAATATAGAATGTGGATAATAGAACCAATATTAAAATACTTTGTTGGAAAAAAAATTTAGTGACTAATGACAATATATATTTAAAGGTGTTAAGTACTTTCATTTCATTAAAATGGGTAAATAAACTTAGTAAATACATTTACCACTTATTGTAAAATACATTTGTGATAGAGTAGGTGCCCGGCGCTCCAATTTTGGGCGCCATTTACTGTGTAATAAACTCTATAGAGACAATATTTTCTAATGAATGAAGTCAATTATATTATGGCATTCTTTGTTCTTAAATTATTATATGTTTAGAACGAAGTCCCTTGAATCACACATGACTATGGGACATCATCGGACATCGGTAATGACAATGATGGAATATGTCTCCAAGGTCGTGATGCTTAAAAGGTTCCAAGTCTGAGATGAGTTTGTCAAGAAATAGGGATATTGACAAAGACTCAAAGGACTTGCTTGTGTACATAGTTCATAGAGAACATGCCTCGTTCCATAGGCATAGATGTGCACGAGGGTTCTCATTTGGATAATGAGTGAACTGAACAACCCCGCCAGGAAATTCATAAAACGGTTATCGAATATGAAATTTCCTATAATCACATAGGCATAAGAGTAATCCTTTGGACCTGAGGTTCCATTGTCACTTTGAGCATAGTCGATCATACTTTGATTTATCTCATGATTCCATCGCGAGTCGTCATATGGGATATGTTGGGTATAATGTGATTATGTGTCAAAGTACATGAGAGACCAAGATGAGATCCATCACTGATTTAGCAAATCAGACGTTTCCTATGTAATTGCTTAAACGAGTCGATTCAAGGAATCTTTGGCCAAAGTATGGCAATCCAAAGAGGCGAAGTGTTTCCTCGTTTGGATTGCATGAATCGATATCATGCAATAAGGGATACATAGTGATTGAGTCATAAGAGTTTCGACTAAGCCATTACTCGAGATTCCAATCCAGGAAATATGATGGAAGGATCTTACTTATGCGAGGATCGTGGTTATGATAGGTTGAGGATCTTGAGTATCTTAACATCGTTTATGTCTAGATCTTCAGGGCCCGTTGCGAGACAGTAACCTTGATTTGTAAGTACCATGATATTGTGAGAAATGATACATGGTCTAATTAAATCAAGGAGGATTTAATCTAATATTTTCTAAATATAGAAAGGTACATTGACACTTTTGGAAAGTGTACTTACTACTAGAACATGAACTAGCCTAAGGGGTCACACACTTACTCCTGATGTTCCTGCTTAAAGGATATGATTAATCAACTTTGGAAGTTGAGGTGGAATTAGGAAAGTCTAGTGCTTGCCTAAAAAGGAATATTAATTAATTGGTTGGAAATCAATTAATTATACTATTTAATTAATCAAGTAGGATTAATTAATTAATGGACTAAGTAAAGTCCAAGGGTTTTATTTAATTAGTAGAGGAAGTCAAAAATTAAATAAAATTAAAGAAATAAACGGAAATAATAATTAGAGTTGGACTTTAATTATTGTGGAATATTTAATTAAATGGTTGGACTATTTAATTAAATAAGGAGTCAAAAATTAAATCAAGTTGGATAAAAATTTTGGACTCCAAGCATATGAGGGGGCGGCCAAGTGGATGAAAGTAAGGAGGGGATTTAATTCCTCTCCAAGTCTTGATCAAGTTGGAATCAAGGTAATATTTAGGAGAGAGAAATGGAACAAGTTAACTTGAAAGCTAAGTTCCTTGTTTTTAGGAAACTCCTCAATTGAGTTTGACTAGGAACAGATCAAAGTCAAATCTTGGAGATTTGATTTTATCTTGACTTCCAAGTAAACTAAATTTAGGAGTCTCTCTATAAATGTGTGTGTTAAGAGAAACACACGCACACACACACACACACACACCTTTTTTAAGTGAAATTTTCGTCCACCCCTAGAAGAAATAGAGAGAGAATTTTGTCTTCTTGTTTTGCCATAAAACTCGCCCCTCACTATTTATTTCTTGACAAGGTTTTGCTCATGTGTTGAGATTAAGTTTTCACATATATTCCTACCTTCATATATTAAGCCTAGATTAGATCTAGAATAATTATATAGGCTAGCACCAAATATAATTATTGGGAACTATACGGAGATGTGGATACATCTTAGAGGCGAGACAATTGGATCGCTTGAAGATACAAAGGAACAAATCGACGTTTGAAGTTTTCAAGGAGGCCGACGGATTTTCTTGAAGATTCGATCAAGGGAGTATTTGTTCGGGTTGAAAAGATCAAAAACTTGTACGAGGGAAAAAGCGCGAAAGGTGTTTCGCGTAGTTAGTTTTTCTCGTTATTATTAGTTTGATTAAACCGGCCATTAATCCTGTTTCGGGGTAGTGTTTATTAAATTTTTAAATTCCACTGTGCTAACCTACCCCGGGGATTACCCAACCCAACAATTTGTTCTAGGAACACTATTAATCCTCAATTGTTCATAGCATCTAAAAAATCGTCTCCAATATCTGGCGTTGGAAATACATCGTCATGTTGGTTTGCCGCATTTAAGCCTTGATAGTAGTTTTGAATATTGGCTTCTTGTGTCTCGTCGTCATCTTCTGTATCATTGTTTTCATCGTCGACTTCCACTTTGCCTTCATCGTCGCTTGATTCTTCATTCATGAATGTTGGTGGTATAAATTTTCGACCATTTCGTCGAATCTCTTGTTGTCTCCATGCTTGATCTAGCCGTTTCTTTCATCATTCTTGATCTTTTATTCGTTATTGTCCTCTCACCTGCACTAAAACAACGTTCCGAAGCAACTGTAGACATTTGACACGTTAGTACATTACGTGCAATGGTCTGAACTTTTCCACCACCCTAATATATCAAATTCTTCATTTTCGTCAACATCTTCATTGATATATTTACCTAGTTCGCTACTAGGCCTACTTGGTGTGGTTGTTGATTTTTTCATTGGACTCAAAAGACCTGTATATATAGATTTTTCTCTTTTACCAGAACTCGTTGAAGTAGGACCACAAGCATTTTGGTTAATGTTATTCGTGGTATACCAATTTATCAATGATGTGAACAAACTCTCACATATTAATTTTTCAACATCTATATCTACGTCTAAATTATCGAAACATTCATAATATTGTTTAATTAAAAATAATGTACCTACCAATTTGCATCTTGGATCTAATATTGTTCCTAGAAGCGCTATGTTAGGGATACTACTAAAATATTTAAGCCACTTTTTTTCCATACTTTGTATGATAGACGAAACATTATCATCATATCTATGTGTTTTAAACATTTGAGCAATATGCATCATATGACCAAATACGATGTTCGAAGTAGGATAATATCAACCGGGTAACATTTTTGTAGCATTACAAAATACTTCTAATAAAGGAGCCATTACATGAATAACATCCCAATCTTCATCTAATATATATGGCTTGTTGTGTTCATCCATCATGTTATTATTACATAAACTATTTATTATCTTAGCATACGGATGTGCTTCGGTCAACATTTGATACGTTGAATTCCATCTAACAAGCATATCGAGATAAATACTTTTTTCTTTTAAACGAGCATCACTACACATTTTATTGAATTGTTGTGTTATTCTAGTTGACGTGCAAATATGAGTTAGGTAAACTCTAATTTTTTTTTGTATGTTTTTCTATTTTAAACAAACCATCTTTAACACAAAGATGCATAATATGACAAATACATCTAATATGAAAAAACGCAGCACTTAAGATGGGATTTAAATACCTTTTTAAATGAGATATAGCATTAGTATTATTAGTTGCATCATCTAAAGATATAGACATAATTTTTTTTAAAATTCCCCAATAAGTACAACATCTATATATGGACTGTGCAATCATGTCTCCTGAATGTGGATGTTCAAGTTGTGCAAAATCAATAATTCTTTTTTGTAGGAAAAAATAGTCATCAATCCAATGTGCGGTTACACATACATAATGACTCGCCCCCTACCCCGCCACATGTCGGAAATTAGAGCAACTCTTGAGGCTAAGTCTTGAAGGATCACTTTTAAATGAACTACCTCTTGGTTAAACCAATTATTAGCATACTTCAAACATGTGTTTCGTGATATACGTTTAAATTGTGGACAAATACATTGTTGTATAAATCTTTCAACACAAGTTTTTCCGATTGAATGACTAATTGAGCAAGTCCTCTTCTCATAACTTCTTCATCGTAAACAAAAAGTTTCAACGGTATGGGGTGCACTTAAATCTACTTCCGGGTTTCCCTTCCACTCTAATGGTATTTTAAGCCATTCCAGGTGGTGTCTATTTAAATGTCTTCGAATTTGAGATACCACCCCCTCCCCCCCGATTCCGCCGTGTGTTTAAATTTTCGTAAGGGGCACCACACGCATACAAAATTTTCATCATCAAATCTTTTCATAAATTCCCAAATGTCACTAGTTTTTCCCCTTGATCTTTTCACACTAGACGATGAAGTATTGTGTGTTGGGGGATATTTTGAAAAATCGTACGAATCTCGGGCTCACTAAATGGTGGTGGGGTTTGAAAACATTCGGGAGTGTCTTCGGGTCCTAAATAATTTTGAGTTTTGGTTCCCATTACATATTTACCCTTACGACTATGAGAACTACTTTCTCTAGGAGGATTCATTTTTCACGAATTTGATAAAATAATTGTAGATATAAAATGACAAAAATAACAATTTAAATTAAATTAACAATTAGCACACAATTAACAATTAAAAATTAACAATAAATTCACATAAAATAAACGACAATATCAAAACTTGTGAATAAGTAAATGTTACCAATCACCGATATTACGGTTTGATTTAACGTCACAAAATCGAGCCTCTACAACTTCAATTTGGGAAGATGGATTACGCCTACGCCAAACATTGCAAAATCGAGAGCTCTACAACTTCAATTTGGGAAGTATAATTACGCCTCCGCCAACCGTAGAAAATAATATAAAGTATATTTTTAATATATTTGAAGGAATTGTAATTTGTTGAACTAAATATAAAGAATTATACAATTGATATAAATATAAAGTGTATAAAGTAGAATTTAATAATATTGAAAGTTTTGTAAGAGATTGGAAAAGTTTGGTGTGAAAAAAATAAATCAAATGATCATCTATTTATAGGGAATTTTGAATTAACAAAATAAATAATAATAAAAAAATCAGGTACAACGGTCGAAAAATCCGACCGTTGCACCTGAAATTCAAACGGCCAACATTATGTTGGCCGTTTGAACTTCCCAACAGTCAGCAATTGCTGACCATTGCATGAGTGTGCAACGGCCTCATGTGTATTATTTTGTTTTTATTTTTTTATATTTATTATTATATTATTATATATTAATATAATTACTAAAAAAGAAAATCTGCATGGGCCGGGCTTCCGGTACATGACCAGGCTTTTTAGGCCTAGCATACCTTTACCAAGCTAGACTTAATAGGCTAAGGCCTTAAATGGGCCGGCCTATTAAGGCCGGTTTGCCAAGCCTTAAACAAGTCGGCCCATTTAAGGCTTGCTTGCTTTACACCTCTAACTGGATATCCCAAGGTTTTGGTTCAAAGGGACACTGATTTATGAAAATTCAGTATCACATTTGCGAGTTAACACTCCTACCCATTTCTAGGATACAAAGTGTTGCATGTAGATTGTAGCAAGATTAATGTAGCTTTTATCTACTGTCAATGAGTGTCGCAACACAGTTGAGCATGACATGATGGTCTTAATAGAAAATCAAATGTATAAACGTGAAATGACGACCTCTTCAAATGTTGAACACTTATGAATCCAAGAGGTTGTCCAAGGCCAAAACAAATAGCTAATCAGTTTAAGATATCACGTTCAGTGAGCAACCTAATATATCTGACAATATTTCACTAAGAAACGTAGAAAGCTACAAGCTTAATTTTCCAATGCAATAGCTAGTATTTTTACCCTTTAATAATTAAATTTTTAAAATAAAAAGAAAAATAAGTATTGTACATCTTGGGTTAAAATTCATTTTAGTCCCCAAGATTTGACATCAATGTGAAATTAATCCCCGAACTTTTACTTTGTTTCGAAATAATCCCTATGGTCAAGTCTTTCAAAGACAAAGTCTAGATTACTTTTTAGTTGAATTATAGTTATTTGACTAATAAAGTTTAGATTGACATTCCATACGTGAATCCTAATTGAGAGAATTGATGGAAGAATAGTAATTACACGAAAATCATAATCAAAATTGTTTGCAGCTTCACTTATATCAGAAATTTCAAAAATGTGGTTGGACATGAACCATGATTCCCAGGTGCTTTGGATTAATTGATCAGAGTTTTAATTATTCATGGTAATTGAATTATCGAAATTACATCGGCGCTAGGAGCTTACTACTAGCTTACTACCTTTGCTAGAGGAAGAAGAATAGGAGAAGCCATGATTTTTGGAAGAAAAACTTGGAAAATTTTAGCTCAAATGAGCAAAACCACAAAAATTGGCGTTAAAAAGACCACATTGGTCAAATTTGACCTATCTGACCATGTATTTCCCTCCAAATCAGCCCCAAAAGGTATATTTTCCCCCCCAAAACAAAAAATTAACGGACATGTGATAAAATCCGTCAAATTACTAACGGTGGTACCCAAAGTGAGAAAAAAAAAAACATATTTGGTACCAAAAGTGAGAAAAATGAAAGCCGTGGTACCATTTGCGAACTAGTCTTATCCTATGGTATCAAAATTGCGATTTTTCCGATTCGCACGCGGCCGTTAACTTTACTTTTTGGATGGATGATTTTGCTCTTTTTGTACCATAGTTTTCAAAAAATGTAAATTTGGTACCATAGTAACACCTTTTATTGCAAAAGTAATCCTGAAGTTATAAAACAGACGAAAAAAGTCACTTATGGTTAACTTTATATTTAGGAGGGTAATTGATCACGCAAGAGGCA
The DNA here is from genome assembly GCA_019426215.1 of Buddleja alternifolia. Classification (NCBI taxonomy): domain Eukaryota; kingdom Viridiplantae; phylum Streptophyta; class Magnoliopsida; order Lamiales; family Scrophulariaceae; genus Buddleja; species Buddleja alternifolia. The sequence goes on from CM033399.1 coordinate 29,949,989, forward strand.
TGAGCTTCAGCATTAGCCTAAAACATCCAACATAGGCTTCACTTATCAATTTGTCAAACTCATAAAATCTCCTTCCAAAACTTTAACCCCCACATACAATTTCTTTACCAAAGTTTCTTTGATTTGCCCTCCAAATCAAAATCCACATCAATAATCGACATCGAGTATTTATGGGATGAGTGATTTTGCGAAGAAAATACTAAGAACTGCTCATTTAAACCATGTTTATGCCCCAGTATATGGTATGACTTGCACATCTTTTTGGATAATATATTTTTTTTTACTGCTTAGAGTTCTTTATTATCTTATTCTTTTTCATTTTTTGTTAGGTTTTAAATGCATTTGTTTGACTTACTGTGACAGAGCTGTAATTACAAAGACTAGTTGTCATGTGAACTCTTAACAATCGCTCATATTTCATCGTTCTTAGTCGGCTTAGGAATTGGTCAGTACTCGTTTTAGACCGACGGAGCAATTCCAAAACCAACTAAGAATGACGAAATAGGAGTGATAGTTAAGAGTTCTCGAGACAACAAGTCTCTTACAATCACAAATTCTGTCAAAGCAAGCCAAACAAGTGCATTTAAAACCTAAAAAAATTCCACCATAAACACAACACAAAATGGACAAAACAATCAAGAATGGAGAACCCAAACAAATTAAAAAAAAAGCACACATTATCCAAAAAAATGTGCAAGTCATACCATATACAAGGCCGAATCATGGTTTAAATGAGTAGCTTTTAGAATTTTCTTCACAAAATCACCCTTGCCGTAATACTTGATCTCGATTATATATATGGATTTTGATTTAAAGGATGAATCAAAGAAGATTCGGTGAAGAAATTATTTTTGGGGGGTTAGGATTTTTGGAAGGGGATTCTTTGAGTTTGAAAATTTGCTAAGTGAAGCCCGCTTTTTTTTTTTTAATAATTTAAGCTAATGGTGAAGCACGTTACTCTCATGTGAAAAATTACCTCCTAAACATAAATTTGACCACGTGGCTTTTTTCGTCTGTTTTATAACTTCGATATATTCTTGTAATAAAAAGTGTTACTATGGTACTGAATTTACATTTTTTTAAAACTATTGAACCAAAAATGCAAAATATCCCTCCAAAATGTAAAGATAACAGTCACATGCGAAGCACATGACTTTTTCCGTCTATCTTTTATAGTTGGTATCACTTTTGCAATAAAAAGTGGTATTGTGGTAACAAATTTACATTTGTTGAAAACCATGGTTCTAAAAGTGCAAAAGGCCAAATAGTATGATAAAAAAAAAAATGTCCCAATTTTGTTTGTTTTTCTTACTTTTGCAATTCAAGATGTTAATTGGACGGACTATCGTTGAATCACTCCTTTTCTTTTTAGATACATTCTCCATCTTGCATTCTATTATTAAAATATTATAGTCTTCTCTTTTGGTTCATTGAACTATTATACTCCTCATTAGTTCTCATTGGAAGTACGTCTTTCTTATACTTGTGTTTATCAAGTTATTTGTGATATGCTTAATACGAAATACTATGAATGATGTGTCCGATTTTATTTTATTTTTATCATTATCTATTTCATTTAGATGCACACATAATATTTTATTGACTAAAATTATGTAGCAGGTATTATGAATAATTATTTGTGGATGTCTATTCAACTCCCAAAACTCTTCATCTCCCAAAAACTCTTCATCTCCATGACTTCTCATTTTCCACCATGAGTAAAAATAATTTACGTTTTAGGTAATAAACCTTTGAAATTCTTGTTTTGTGCCTATAAATAGGCAATGACATTGTATTGTAAAGATACACAAAAATATTAATAAAAGAATTCTCTCATTCTCTCATTTTAGTGTCTCTCAAATTTATAATATTTTACGGGTTTTTTCATAACACGTTATCAGCACGATCCGTCTCAAGTTGTTAGCATTTTGATTTGAGGAATTGTGATATTAGTGATTATCAAAACAACAAAGGTGAGTTTTCAATTAGAGTGTCATGGCTGCTCCATCTGTTTATAGTTGTCTTTGTTCACGAGAAAATGAATAAATTGATAATGATTAATTGCTCAATCACCTTTAACTCATATGCTAATTTCTAGCGACTATTCAGCATGTTTATAAACTACTTTTGTAAAACAATTGCATATTATAATAAAGAATAATGATACACGTACTCCATGGTAATGAATTCTTGTCAATCATATGTCGTCATTATACTTTTTATATATGATTATATCATTGTTCTATTTAGTTACCGTAATGCTTCATGAGAAATTATATACTAATACTTCATATCATTTTCATCGTTGTTCGCCTAGCGACTTATATTTTGTATGGATTAATATATTGTTGAAAATATTTTATGAAGTTGAATGATTGTTATGTTATTCATCTTATACTTTGATGATAGTATTATAATGACGAATCTTGCAAAACTTGATTTTGTGGCTCTTGACATTACGGGGAAGAATTATTTATCTTGGGTATTGGATGTTGAAATTCAAATGGTCTTGAAGACACATTCAAAGAAGGAAACAAAGCATCTAATCAAGATAAAATCAAAAATCACGAGCCTCGTCCAATTGGTTCTGCTTCATTCCCTGAAGTGAATGTAGTAGCACATAACTATTTTAATCATTAAAGAAATCATGGATGTGGACGTGGTCGTGGATATGGTCATAGAAATCGTGGTGGTTATTCAAAGAACACATCTTTCCACCAGAACTGGAAAAATAATGAAGAGAAAAATGAAGGTGACCAAAATAGCATATTTGTGGAAAATTTATGATATCGTTGTGGTGGTAAAGGTCATTGGTCATGTACTTGTCATACACCAAAGCATTTTGCTAGCCTTTACCAAGAATTGCTGAAAAGTAAAACAAAGAAAATAGACAGAAACTTTCCTTTTGAAAAGGGCGATTATGGTCATGTCCATGACATTCATTTAGATGTTGCTGATTTCTTTGCTAATATTGATAGAAAAATTGATCATTGGATTAGAGATGAAAATGTTCATAATCAATCTTATTTTAGTGGTTTTTAAAATAAATATTAAAATGTGTTGTTTTCATCAATGAAGTATTTATTTATAAAATTGTCTTTTATCAATTTAAAGAATATTTGTTTTATAGAATCAGTATTTACTCGATCGACCACAACATTAATAATAAAGATATGTGTCTCGTTGATAGTGCAACAACTCACACCATCCTCAAAAATAAAAAAAATACTTCTCTTATTTAGTAATGCAAGAAGCCAATGTTAGTACTATATCGGGTAGTGCAAAATTAATTGAAGGCTCCGGCAGAGGTAATATATTGTTTCCCGGAGGAATGCAATTTTATATTGATGAAACATTATATTCTACCAAGTCTCAAAGAAATTTACTAAGCTTCAAAGATATCCGCCGAAATGGATATCATATTGAGACAACAAGTGATGGCAATATTGAGTATCTTTACATTACTAATACAATATCTGGTAACAAATGTATATTATTGGAAAAATTGCCTGCATTTTCCTCCGGTTTGTACTACACGCATATATCTACTATTGAAACACATGTTATCGTAAACCAGAAGTTTGCAAATCAAAATAAGTTTGTTGTTTGGCATGATCGGTTGGGCCATCCCGGATCAATTATGATGTGAAAGATAATTGAGAATTCATGTGGTCATCCATTGAAGAGCCAGCAGATTCTTCAATCGAATGATTTTTCATGTGCTACTTGTTCACAAGGAAAGTTAATTATTCGACCATCAACAACAAAAGTAGGAAGTGAATCTCTTACGTTTTTGGAACGTATTCAAGGTGATATTTGTGGACCAATACACCCGTCGTGTGGACCATTTAGATATTTTATGGTTTTAATTGATGCGTCAACAAGATGGTCACATGTATCTTTGTTATCAACTCGCAACCTGGCGTTTGCAAGATTGCTTGCTCAATTGATTAGACTACGAGCACATTTTCCTAATTATCCAATTAAGAAGACACGCCTTGATAATGAGGGTGAATTTACTTCCAAAACGTTCAATGACTATTGTATGTCTATTGGAATTGATGTTGAACATCCTGTAGCACATGTTCATACACAAAACGGTTTAACAGAATCGTTTATTAAGCGTCTGCAGTTAATTGCAAGACCTTTACTTATGAGATCAAAACTTCCTATTTCTTGTTGGGGACATGCTATTTTGCATGCAACAACACTTATTCGCATAAGGCCAACAAATTATCATAAATTCTCCCCATTACACTTGGTTTTTGGTCAGGAACCAAATATTTCTCATCTAAGAATTTTTGGATGTGCGGTCTATGTTCCAATTGCTCCACCACAACGCACTAAGATGGGTCCTCAAAGAAAATTGGGGATATATGTTGGATTAGAGTCTCCATCGATAATAAAGTATCTAGAGCCATTGACTGGAGATTTATTTACGACTCGATTTGTTGATTGTCATTTTGATGAATCAGATTTCCCAACATTAGGGGGAGAAAACAAGCAGCTGGAAAAGAAAATTAGTTGGAATGAATTATCTTTATCTCATCTTGATCCTCGAACAAAACAAAGTGAACTGGAAGTTCAAAAGATAATTCACTTGCAAGGTTTAGCTAACCAACTGCCAGACACTTTTACTGACCTAAAGAAAGTGACTAAGTCACATGTACCAGCTGTTAATGTTCCAGTAAGAATTGTTGTCCCTGAAGGTCAAAGTAATGAGTCTACTGCACGCCTGAAGCGTGGTAGACCTATCGTTTCCAAAGATAGTCATCCTCGAAAAAGAAAAGGAGCTAAGAATCAAGATGGTCTAATCGAGGATAAAATAACTCCAGAAGAGTCCCTTGTCATAACTAATATTTCGGTTCCAGAAGAATCTTAGGTACCTGAAACTTGTGAAAATAATGAGATCTCAATAGATTATGTTATGAACGGGAAACGATGGAATCGAAATAAAGTCAACGTTGACGATAAATTTGCATATAATGTAGCGCTAAATATGATGAATGATAATGAGGATCAAGAACCAAAGTCTGTTAATGAATGTCGACAAAGAAATGATTGGCCAAAATGGAAAGACGCAATGGGGGCAAAGTTAAACTCGCTTGAAAAACGAAAAGTTTGTGGACCTGTAGTCCGTACACCTGAAGATGTAAAGCCAGTAGGATACAAATGGGTATTTGTGCGACAACGAAATGAGAAAAATGAAATTGTAAGATATAAGGCACGTCTTGTTACCCAAGGATTTTCGCAACGACCTGACATAGATTATGAGGAGACTTATTCTCCTGTGGTGGATGCAACTACTTTTCGTTATATAATAAGTCTGGCAGTGCATGAAAAACTTGATATGCGTCTAATGGATGTTGTTACAGCCTATTTGTATGGCTCGCTTGATAATGATATATATATGAAAATCCCTGAAGGATTTAATATGCCTGAAGCATATAATTCAAGTTCTCGAGAATATTATTCAATTAAATTAAGTAAGTCATTTTATGGACTGAAACAATCTGGACGAATGTGTTATAATCGTCTCAGTGAATATTTGTTGAAGGAAGGATATAAGAATGATCAAATTTGTCCTTGTATTTTCATGAAAAGATCTGGAAATGAGTTTGTTATAATTACAGTTTATGTTGACGATTTAAATATCGTTGGAACTCCTGAACAGATTCAAAAAGCTGTTAATTGCTTAAAGAAAGACTTTGAGATGAAAGATCTTGGAAGAACAAAATTTTGCCTTGGGTTGCGAATTGAATATTTAAAGAACGGAAGTTTTGTATATCAAGACGCTTATGTATCAAAGGTGTTAAAGCGATTTTACATGGATAAATCACATCCATTGAGCACCCCGATGGTCGTAAGGTCACAAGATGTGAACAAAGATCCTTTTCAACCTCGAGAAAGTGATGAAGAACTCCTTGGTCCTGAAGTACCACATCTAAGTGCAATCGATGCACTAATGTATCTTGCTTGGCATACTCGACCTGATATAGCATTCATTGTTAATCTATTAGCAAGATATAGTTCTTCTCCTACACGAAGGCATTGGAATGGGGTTAAACAGGTACTCCGCTACCTTAGAGGAACAATCGATATGGGCTTGTTTTATTCAAATATACCCAAGTCCGAATTGGTTGGATATGCAGATGCTGGATATATGTCTGATCCTCATAATGGTCGTTCACAAACGAGCTATTTATTTACATGTGGTGGCACAGCCATTTCATGGCGGTCTATGAAACAAACCATATCGGCCACATCATCTAATCATGCAGAAATCTTAGCTATTCACGAGGCAAGTCGAGAATGTGTTTGGTTAAGATCCATGATTCAACACATTCGAGGGACTTGTGGTTTATCTTCTGGAAAAATGATCCCGACGATCTTATATGAAGATAATTCCGCATGTATCGCACAATTGAAAGAAGGGTACATTAAAGGAGATAGAACAAAGCATATTTCACCAAAGTTCTTATTCACTCATGATCTTCAGAAGAATGGTGATATCAATGTTCAACAAATCCATTCCAGTGATAATCTTGCTGATTTGTTCACCAAGGCACTTCCCACAACAACATTTGAAAAACTAGTCTACAATATTGGTGTGCGTAGACTTAAAGATCTTAACTGATATTGTCATGAGGGGGAGATAATACGCGCTGCACTCTTTTTCCCTTATCCAAGGTTTTTCCCACTGGGTTTCCCTGGTAAGGTTTTTAATGAGGCAGCATTTGATTGCGTATTGATATGTACTCTTTTTCCTTCACTAGGTTTTTGTCTCAATGGGTTTTTCCTAGTAAGGTTTTAACGAGACATTTTTAAATGATAGACATCCAAGGGGAGTATTATGAATAATTATTTGTGGATGTCTATTCAACTCCCAAAACTCTTCATCTCCCAAAAACTCTTCATCTCCCAACAACTCTTCCTCTCCATGACTTCTCATTTTCCACTATGAGTAAATATAATTTACTCTTTAGGTAATAAACCTTTGAAATTCTTGTTTCGTGCCTATAAATAGGCAATGACATTGTATTGTAAAAATACACAAAAATATCAATAAAAAAATTCTCTCATTCTCTCATTTTAGTGTCTCTCAAATTTATAATATTTTAGGGTTTTTTTCATAACAGGTACATTTTTATTTAGCTTTGGAGTTGCATTATTTTTGTTTACTTGTCTTATATTATATGATAATTCTTAAATTTTTATTTGTGAAGTCACCAAATCTCTTTTTGAGTCTAATTGAGTTTGCTTTAACCATAGTTTAGGTGAATATATTAGTCATGTTTTCAGCATTTCTAATTTAGATATTAGATGAATTGTTAATCTTGCTTTTTTTAAACAGGGAGTTAAGCCACATTGTTATTGACTAAAATTATGTCATAATAATACATTATTTTCAAAATTATAGGTGCAATCTATGTGCAATACTCAATGTAAAAGAGAAAGTAGGAAAATATGTGCCAACATATAAGAAGATAGATTAAATAAGAATTAGATGGCAATAATAAAAAATAGACATTAAATAATTTTCAAATTAAAATTTATCTTCTATGCAATGTACTGGTTAAAAACGTTATGTATGTCTAAGGTGATCTGTTGCTCATTAATTTTTTTAAGGCATAAGTAGTAGTTTCTTATGCTCATTATCCACAAACAAATAAAACATTGAAAATGGACCAGAAAATCAGAAGGTATGGATAAGCATTACATACATTATACTCTCATTTTATCACTATTTTATCTACTTCAGCATCTCTCTAATTCTATGCACCAAATTATTAGGTCGGTAAGGTGGCCCAGCTCCTCTAAATTTTCAATTAGAGAATTTTCATGTCACAAGTCACCTAAACTTCGGCGACATATCAAAGGCTCCGTTTGTTTGTCAGGGAAAATAATTTAAATTGAAAATTTGATTGTCTGTTATCAAATTAATGTGTATGATAAGATTGTTTTAACTCTAGGAACATAATTAGATTCTCCAAAATAGGGAAATTTGCACCCCAAAACAAGGAATCTAAAACCTTAGGCTATGTTTGCCTGTGTTTTCATTTCCCTTTTTCCAATTTTATTTTCATCTGAAAATGAAAATACACACTTTGTACTGTTTTTAACTGAAAATATTCTCATTCTCATTTTCACATTTACGCTCCCTATAAGTTTCAATTATTATTTCAAAATCACATTTCACATCACTTTTCTCTCATTTTTATTTTTATCACTTTTCTCTCCCTCTTATATCTTCTTTTTTTTAACCCTTATCTATCGTCTAATCATTATGTTTCAATCATTTCACACATCATCAAGCACAAATTTCAATAATTTTTAAAAACACAACCAAATAAACCTATTTTTCTCACTTGTTTCACACGAAAATCAAATAACTCATTCTCCCATACATTTTTTAAAATGACGGTTGAAAATAATTTGGAAACACATCCAAACAGAGCCTTAATTGTTTGAAGGTTTTTTAATCCTTTTTCAAGGGAATTTGAAATTAAAACTTGTAAGACACTTTTAATATTCATATTATATCAATAAGAATATTATATATATATATATATATAATTATTGTATTTCATCATTCATGGATATATAGTACATAGATATATTTGTTTACATGATAAGATATGTGCTTTTTTTGTTTTAGGTTTATACCAAGGGTTTCTCCCAACTGGATGCTTGAGACTAATCCCTTCGAGGCGTAGAGATTACCGAAGTGAATTTTGCCTCTCCCAACAAAGTCTTTTCTATACACACGACTATGGATCAAACCCTGGACAACATGCTGAAAGAACCCAGTTATCTACCAACTGTGTTGGACCTTGTTGGTGATAAGATATGTGTATGAACATGTATTTGTATGTGTGTATATATATATTACGTATGTGTATACATCTATACATATAAATCTATATAAAATCATATAATCTAATTTATTTTTCATAAATAAAAATATAATTATAGTAATATACTATTTGTACTTCACACTATTTCATTAATTGTTTTGACGCGTCATAATCAAACTAATTTATTATTTTAATAGCTATTATTTAAATATTAATTATGAGTACAAAATTATAGTTAGTATATTTAAAAGATCTATCTGTTTTAATATAAACACTTATCAAACTTGGGTGACACAACAAATACAAATAACTTAATTAAAAAATGAAACGAATTTAATGAAAGTTTTCAAATGTGAATTTCATTTCTTGCAAGATGTGTATGAACTAAACATATCGATTTTCTCGACACAACCAAATAATTTTAGCTGATTATCAGATATTTAATTCCTAATTTGAATTATAGGCAAACAAACGGAGCCAAAGAGTTTTTCTTTCCTTTTATTTTTTTAACACAAATTTTACAGATTTGACTTCAACTCGAAACATTATGAACCATTAGGCAAGAGATAATATATCTACGGAGGAAATTTCACTCTCCATCCGAATGCATCCAAATAAATAATTATTTGGAAATAGGATGTGTTATAGAGTGAAATAATGTGATTCATACTTTTATTGAAGTTAATTGAATTTCATGAGCCGCCATAACTCTATTCAAGTAAACTGATTTCATAAGCCGTCGTGACGCAAGCAAATTTGACTAGGAATGACAATAACTTCGAATAGGGGAGTACTAGTTCGGAAAATATTTATATAGACCGAGTTTTGGGTCTCACCTATACATCTTGTGGTTGGAAAAAAGACACATAATACATACTTGTTTTTTAATTAAAAAAAATATGATTGTTTTTTTCCTAACCACAAGGTGTATGGGTAGGGCCCAAGACCCGATTTATAATCTGCCCTGTTTGGGCTTAGCTTTTAGTTTATAAATTTTATTTTTATATAAGATACTTTTTTATTTGCCTCTCTCTTAAATGTAGCAAATCAAACGAGCAGCACAAAATTCTTCCTTAGTTCCTCTCCAGCTAATCAATAGTGGTTGTCTGATTCCTCCAAATTAAGTGACATTTTCAGAGTCGAGGAAAAGGGTTAGGTACGTAAAACAATAAGAAAAAAATTCATGACCGTATCAACTGAGCTAGACCTAGTCCCATTTGGGACGGGACAACGCGAGGGAGGTCCAACATAGGGAAAATTGTATATATCCCCCTGTGTTATTATTTTTTTGTTTATATTAATTTTTTTGCACAAAACTCTCTTGTATTAGTCTAAACCCTGCACGAAACCCCAATTCGTGTTAAATTCATGGAAAGTAGCATACATGCGCAGTGTATTTGAAGTAGGGTTAGAAATTTCGTGCAGGATTTAGATTAACACGAGGGGGTTTCGTGCAAAAAAATTAACACAACGGAATTTTCAGCAAAAAAATGATAACACAAGGGTGTTATATGCAATTTTCCCTCCAACATATGGGCCAAGACGGGGCGGGTCTCGAGTCCTGTCATATCCTTCCGGTTCCCATCCCTAGATTTGATATGCCACTGCGAAAGATTCAACTTTTACTACCCCCTCCCCCACCCACCCAACCCTACCCCTAGTTTTGAATACAGTTAATTCTGGTACTTTTGGTTGGATGTTCAGACTTGAAGCTGAGGTTTTGCTATATTGTAATATTAAAATGTGGATTACCTTAATTAAGTCAATCTATGGGTGTTAAATGGTCACTTCAAGATCTATTCAAAATCCGACCTTTCAATTTTTTTATATTCAAAAAAAGGTGACAATGTCAATATTAAAACATGGACTAACCACCTCTCTTTAAAGGCCTTCTGCAGCCATGTATGTTTACTTTGTGTTTGTTTTTTTTCCTCAGAGAAAAAAACAACCCTTTTCAATTAATATTCTTTTTAAATTTTTTTTTTTTTTTTTGTATGATGAGGTTAAATACTCTGTTCTTTGTGCTCATTTGGAACCCTTTTTCATTGGTAATTTAAAAGAGTTTTGTTCTGGTCAAGGGGGAAAAAAAGGGATTTAAAAGGTATTTTCATGTAATTCAATAGGGAGTTGTGGTGGTTAGAATTCTGTTGGGATTTCACAAGAAATTGGTTCTTGGTTCACGGGAAAGATTATCTTTTTTTTCCACACTTTTGGTGTCTTTTGGGATAGCAATTAAGTATAAATTAGTGTTTCAGGTTGGGGAAAGAAAAGTTGATTTGTTCATAAAAAATTATATGTTGAATTTGTGTTCTTGAAATGGATCATTCTGCAGCAGATGTGAATCAAAGAGCAGCAGTTGAGATCACTAAGGATCAGAATGGAGTTTCTCATGTGCTGCTTCAGAGTCCACGCGGTGCTTCAGCCCGGGTTAGAATAAGATCTCATCGACATTATTATGTTCATCATACAGAATTTAATAAATTATCATCAGATTTTTCCATCTTCCATTTTCTTAATATTTTATAAGATGAAAATTTTCAGGTTAGTCTTCATGGAGGACAGGTTCTCTCATGGAAAACCGACCGGGCCGAAGAACTGTTATTTACTAGTAGTAAGGTGGGCTGTCTATTTTCTATGTGAAAATTCTTGAACGTGACAGTTATTACTGAATTATCGAGTTTATGAAATCTCCCTAAGATCAGATATTTTACTAGATATTATTTTTCTAATCAAGGAATGTTACCCGCAGGCAAATTTCAAGCCACCAGCAGCTGTGAGGGGAGGGATTCCTATTTGTTTTCCACAGGTATATTCTAATTAATCAATATATCGATTCATGAATTATTTTTTGCTGCATGAGACTGATATAGAAATGCGTTTTTTTCGTATCTTGGTTAAGTTTGGAAACCGCGGTTCTTTGGAGCAACATGGATTCGCGAGGAACAGAATGTGGGCCATTGATGAGAATCCTCCGCCTCTACAGCCATTTGATTCAAATGGCAAGGCGTTTATTGACTTGCTTCTTAAACCATCTGATGATGATCTAAAGATTTGGCCTCATAGGTAGTTCTTGGAATATTATTATTAAACCTTACAGCCAAGAAGAAAATAACTTGGATGTTTTCGCGTTGAATATGAAAATTTTGAATCTTTTTTGGTGTTTACAGTTTTGAACTCCGTGTTCGGGTGGTTCTAAGTGTTGATGGATATCTGAGCTTGATATCACGTATTCGGAATGTCAACTGCAAGCCCTTTAGTTTCTCCTTTGCCCTACACACATATTTCTCTGTTTCTGATATCAGGTAAATGTATTTGAAACCTCTATATACAAAAAGATGTTATTTCCTTCGACCATATAAGATGTTACGCGTTTTTTATTTAGAATGCGACAAATGAAATCATATTAGAACTGAAATTCCATTTGAATAACAGTGAGGTAAGAGTAGAGGGTTTGGAGACTCTCGACTATCTCGACAACCTCTGCAACAGAGAACGTTTTACAGAACAAGGGGACGCCCTCACATTTGAATCTGAGGTAATCTAATCCCGTTCTTCCTTTTCCGTTTCTTGACCATCACTACAAGTAGACATCATTAATATGCTCAAATAGTTCCAATAATATCTGCTGTTACCTTAAAGATCACGTTTAATTGTTCAGAGCAGCAAAATTGAATTTGATAAAAGATAATCGTTCTTTTATTACGAATATGTTCAAAACAGTTGGTTATGAATTTTTTTATTGTACATAGGTGGATCGAGTTTATCTTAGTTCTTCAGATGCAGTTGCAATATTTGATCACGAGAAAAAGAGGACTTTTGTCATCAGAAAGGAAGGACTTCCAGATGTCGGTAAGAGCCAATATATTTTACGCATAACAAATACGTATATTTTTGTTGAGCTATCCTAAGTTTGCATGATTGGTGATCACAGTGGTGTGGAATCCATGGGATAAGAAATCAAGAGCCATATCAGATTTCGGTGACGAAGAGTACAGACACATGCTTTGTGTTGATGCAGCTGCAATTGAGAAACCAATTACTCTAAAGCCGGGCGAGGAATGGACCGGACGGGTCGAGTTATCTGTCACTCCCTCCATACAATAATTTCAATGAGTGTGATCTTCAAAAGGGCTAATAAGTTTTTACAAGAAACACATAAAAATGATATATACTAATGTAAGTATGTAGCTAACTTCATACTGGCTGTATCTAGTGGTGGCCTTATTTCTGTGTCACCTTTAAATAACAATTGCTCAGCACAAGCCAATAATTGTAAGGATGTTTTTGGTGTGTTCTATTGGAATAGCACATGGAATCTGTATTTTTTTATTTTTGGAAAATGTATGATGCAATATTATATTGTGAGGCAATAATTTCATATGTTTGATTCTTGCTAAAGAATACAGCTCTGAAATAGTTGAATCTTTCAAACCTGTGCATTTGAATATTTTAAATTGACTAAAACCCTTATGTTTATGTTTTTTGGGAACATTTTGATTTTTTGGATCACCAAAAAATGAAAATGCACATTCCAAGCTAAATTCTACAGAAAATACTCAAATTTTAAATCATACTACACATTCTGCTATATAACTACTCATCATTTCATCGTTTCAATCACTTCATTCTCCCTCTTTATTAATTACATAATTCAACTATTCAACACATTCTCTTTCTTACTTTATCATAAATAAAATATTATTCTAATTTTTTCTTCTATCATCATTACGTATATAACTAATTCAACATCTACACGATTTCCAAATATTTCTCAAAAACACATCCAAACAAACAAAAAAAATTAATATTTTCACACGAATTTCTATAATACACATTCTCCAATAAAATTCAAAATTCATTTTCGAAAACATAACCATACAGAGCCTTTGAAATTAATATATTTGTTAGATATAATGTTCGAGTATTGATCACTAAAAATTCGTTTCTTATTTACGGATTTTGGAACCAACCAAACGGAGATGAAAGGGGGGGAGAAGGGAAAAGAAGAAATAAAAGGATAAATAGTGTGGAGAAAAAGAAAAAGAGAATAAATTATTTGGACAAAAAAAATCAGTAATGGAAGCCACTCAATATCAGAGCCAGGTTTCGATCCTGGGACCTGTGGGTTATGGGCCCACCACGCTTCCGCTGCGCCACTCTGATTTTGTTGGGACTAATCGCAAACCAAAATTTATTATATAAAATAATATAAAAGAAGAATAGACATTTATGAAGATACGTTTAACATTTACCAGATAGATATTAACACATGGCTTGTGTTCCTGTCTAAATTACAATACAATCCCCACCAAAGCATAAAACTTAAAATTAATCTTTTTTGGATAATTAAATTAAATTACTAATTTTAGATTACAAAAAATATAAGTTTGTAAAGCGCATTTTATGAAATTGAGAATGATTATATTAGTGCAATTATGCATGATTCCAAACCCAACTTGTAAAAAATGAAATCCAACATTTTATTGAAAAAGATTGAAGAATATTACAAATAATGTATGAGAAAGAACAATAAAGAAAAGGGAAAAATAATCCCTAACTATTACAAATGAAGAAGGAAAATAACAAGAGTTAAAGAAAAATATGCTTAAAACTAAGAAATTTGCACTTGCAGAGAAGAAGGGTCAATGAGATTGTAGAGAGAGAAAATTAGTTGTGAAGAAGGGCGACTGTTTTTGAGAGAGTGAACAGAATTTGGGGTAAACCCCTTTGGTAACTGATATTTTCAGGCTAGTCCCTCAAGATCTGTTCAACTATTAAACTGACCCCAAACGGGCTGCTATGTCTAACGGGCAACAGAATAATATGATGGGCTTGAAATAAAACTAGGGCCGATCTTCAACCGACACGAGCCATTACATATTCCAACACGACTTTCTTTGGGATTGTACACTAGCAAAAGGGGTAGTTGCAAAATATATAAGATGGATCATTTGTTATGTTCGCAAGTGCATGGCCATGCTATCCTTTTAATGAAGTTTGATACATATTCATGTATTATATAAAGTCTTTGATATATATATATATGTGTGTGTGAGAGAGAGAGAGAAGTTTTGGGGACAACTTTTCTGTTTATTCCATTTGACAAATCACCTAGGCTGTTGTATTTTCGAAAATGAATTTTGAATTTTTATTGGAAAATGTGTATTATATAAATTCGTGTGAAAATATTAATTTTTTTTGTTTGTTTGGATGTGTTTTTGAGAAATGTTTGGAAATTGTGTAGATGTGATATAAAGTTGATTGAATTAGTTATATATGTAATGATGATAGAAGAAAAAATTAGAATAATATTTTATTTATGATAAAGTAAGAAAGAGAATGTGTTGAATAGTTGAATTATGTAATTAATAAAGAGAGAAAATAAAGTGACTGAAATGATGAGTAGTTATATAGAGAAATGTGTAGTAGGATTTAAAATTTGAGTATTTTTTATAAAATTTAGCTGAGCGTGCATTTTCATTTTTTGGTAATCCCAAAAATGAAAATATTCCCAAAAAACATAAACATACAGAGCCATAATATATACAAATTGGCAGTCAAGGGAAATTGCCAAGATCATGTCTAACTAGTGTAAAAGAGGCAACTAAATATATTCTTTCCTATCAATTGATATACTCTAATCATATATACATCTATTCCTTATATTTACAAGATATATATACTATCTCATCTGATTCTGCCAAGATATGCACAAGTTGGTGCGTGTAGATCACGAACTGCCAACTTGCTAAGAAATGTACTAAAGTGATGTTTGCCAAGACCCTTAATGAAGATGTCCGCTAGCTGAGGAGTAGTACGGACATACAATGTTTCAATATTACCGCGCTAAAAGCTCATCATGAACGATATGACAATCGACCTCGATATGCTTCATCTTCTCATGAAACACCGGGTTGGCTGCTATATGCATAGTTGTTTGACTCTTATGAAACACCAAGTTCTTCATGCATGACCTCTAACGAGATCAACAAGACTTTCAACCATTTTAATTTGCATGTAGTAGTCGCCATTGACTGATATTTCGCCTCAGTAGATGAGTGTGATACAGTGTGCTACTTCTTAGTCTTCCAGGAAATAGGCTAGCATCCCAAGAATACAATGTACCTTGTCAGAGATCACCGTGTCAAAGGACAACTTGCCCAATCGGAATCACAATATGTGAACAAATGCTGATCACTGTCAGAACGAAGAAAAAGACCTTGATCGGAAGTAATGAACCACTCGAATAACTGCTTCCCAATGGACTTACGGGTTCTGCATAAACTGGACCAAAATATAAACATAGTAACTTTATTCAGAGCGAGTAATGGTCAAGTGATAAGTAACGTCTCTGGGTCATCAAGTAATGAATTGTCTGCTAAGGCAAGATGATGATTTGTTCGATAGGAAATGTCTCCGGCTTCGTCCCCAATAATCAGGTTTCAGAAATTATATCCAAAGCATATTTCCGTTGGCAAAGAAATAACCTTTCCATTCCACGTGCAACCTCTATGCCAAGAAAATACTTCAAGTGTCCCAAGTCTTTCATATAAAAACAGTCAACAAGATAACCTTTGAATTTCTATACTGTCTCTAAGTCATTTCCCGCAATGATCAAGTCATCGACTTACACTAGAATGTGCAACCGAACACCATTTTCAACATAAATGAATAAGGAACAATCTGAATAGGATTGTGAATCCATATTGTTTCGGAGTGGTCACGAGTTTAGAGAACCAACATCGTGCTGCCTATCTCAAACCGTAGATTGACTTTGTCAACTTGCACACTTTGTCGCCTGTCACTGTGAAGCCTGGTTGCAACTTTTGTACACTTCTTCGTCCAAGTCACCATGCAAAAATGCGTTGTGCACGTCCGTCAAATGTAACTCATACCCTCGAACTACTGCCACTACCAGAAAATTTCTAATGATCACCAATTTAGCAACTAGAGCGAAAGTTTTGTTATGATCGAGGCCTTCAACGTGTCGATTGCCAAGTACTCCCAAGTGTGCCTTATATCGTTCCATTTCCCCGTATGAGTGATACTTTATCTAGTACACCCATTTACACACAATCATCTTTTTTCCTGGAGGCAGTGTCACTAAAGTCCAAGAACTATTGTTCTCTAGGGCGGTTATCTCTTTGCTCATAACATCTCTCCATCATGCATCTCTCACGACTTCAGAATTTCGTGTCCACTCTGTTTTTGCAGTTATTGTGGCCAAGGCAGCACGGTGTTTGCAGAAAAATTATAACATGTTACATAATTAGCTATGGGATAAGGAGTACCTGAGGCCTTTGATGGCGCGGTAAGAAACGCATAGGGGTCTTTTATGTACCGAGCGGTATGCATCACGTATTCCTTGAACTTGGCGGGAGGTGTCTTGTGATGTTGTCCTCTCCCAAGTTCGACTTGCTCCACCACATTCTCTACAACTTCATTTCCTTGTCTCATTTCGGTACTCCCAACTTGTTCACCAAGTTGCACATCACTCTCAACATTATCCCGTTGTCTCACGTTGCTCGCCCTGTTTTGTACATCATTAGCATGGCTATGAGCTATGATAGGAGCTTCTTATTCTTCATCAAAGCTACTGACATTTGGAATGGATTATACCTGAAACTCATTCCCCATATTTTTTCCGTCATCTTGTTTAAAGGAAAATACCATTTCAAAAAACACCACATCACATGACACAAAATACTCGATCTTTTCGATGTCCTAGTTGTGCTATCCCTTCTTCACGAAAGGACACCCGACAAAAATACGCTTTCGACTCCTCTCCCCAAATTTGTCTTTACCACGAGCTTGACATTGCGTATAACATAAAAAACCAAACACTTTCATTAGAATATATGGTGAAGGCTTTCTGAATAATACTTCATATGGAGTTTTCCCTGCAAGTGACAGTGGATGTCCTATTTATCAAGTATTTGGTTGTCAACACACATTCCTTGCAGAACTCTATAGGCAATTTTTTTTTTAAACCTTAGAGCACGGGCCACATTCAATATGTGTCGATATTTTCTTTCAACTTGCCCATTTTGTTGTGGTGTTCCTACACAAGAGGTTTGATGCACAATACCATGTTCCAAGAAGTATCTTTTCATACAATAAATATACTACCATTGTCACTTCAAAATATTTTAACTTGTTTTCCAAATTGTCTTTCAGCCATCACAAAAAAATTCTTAATGATTTAGGGCACCTCAGATTTTTCAAGCAATAAGTAAATCCATATAGTTCGGGAAAAATCATCAACATTTGTCAAAAGATAAACTGCTTTACACAAATTTCAACTTTAAGTATCACTAATTTCAACAACAAATTTTAAAAGCTGATTTGAGAGATGACCCAACCTCAAGTGCCACAGTCTTGAGTGTCCACCTCATTCACCTGATTCGCTTTTGCTTTGCCTGCCGCTTGAAAAAGATAGACCCCTTCACGTTGCTCACCCCTTCCAATCAAAGTCCACAAAGTTCGATCCTGTATCACACACAACTTATGAGAAAAAGTAACAATGCAGTTTAATTGTTGTACCATTTGACCAACAAAAATAAGAGTGCAATTCATGTTAGGTACAAATGAAACATCATTTAAGTAAATGTTTCTTCCAAGACATAATGATCCTATTTTCACGGCTGAGGTATATTCTCCTTTCAGCAAGCCCACCAAATATTACGTTATTTTCCTCACGTCACTTAGCAAAGTGATGTCTCCAGTCATATGTTGCGGAGCCCCAGTATCTAGTAACCTATCAGAACGCTTACCAGTAAGCTTCTTGGTTGGGCCTGCCTTATGAGCATTCAAGAGATTCTTGAGGGATGCCCATTCTTTATTGCTTAGTCCAAGCAGACTACTTTTGTCACCCTCTGCAATCATGTTATGTTGTTGTCTAGATGCACTTGCGGTTTGTGCTACATTTGCTCAGGCAGAGCCGTGTCCCCATCCTACGGCTTCCTAACCTCCTCGACCCCATCCTATCCCTTTTCCTATTCCTCGAGGCCTGTCACCCCACTATTCCGGATAGCCTATTAGTTGGAAGCACTCTTTTTTGTCATGTCCAGTGCATCCACACAACTTGCCCAATTTTTGTAGTGAAAGCTACTGCGTCTCATTGCTCTTCTTCTTTCCTTGACATATGACGATGCCTTTCTTCTTGAACTATTATGAAGTACACTCGCATCATTGTCGGTAGAGTCTCCATACTCAGTATATTCGATCTCACCGTTCCAAAAACATCGTTATCTAGGGCCATCAAAAATTGATGAATCATTTATGTTTCTTGCTTTTTCATCAGCTCGCCCGTAATATTGCACTTGCACCCGCTGCAGCTACGAACGAGTATCAGTTCATAATTTGTCAATTCGTCCCACATCAATTTGAGTTTTTCATAATACGAGACCACAATTTGTCCCGCTTGCTTGCAATTTGCAGGATCCGATTTTAGTTGTTGGACCCGCGGCCCATCGCCTGTAGAAAATCTTTGTCATAGGTCTTCCCACAACTCCTTCACGTTCTCCATAAATGTTATGGTAGAGCGTACGCTCAGTTCAATAGTGTTGAATATCCACGCTACAAACATGTAATTCACTACCCACCAATCTTCAATATCTAATGATTCCTCACTCGGCTTGGACACAGTTCCGCTAATGAATCCAAACTTCTTTTTTAGCTCTTAGTGCGTTCCTCATGGATCGCGCCCATTCATCATGGTTTTCCCCTCGCAATTGCACTGGACAAATGTTCATTCCTAGATTATCCGACGGCTGTAGATAATATGGGAACACCACCGTGGGGTTCTTGCCGGAATTACTTCCATCCTTTTTATCATCACTATCAGCCATTGTTTGTTTAGTGTCTTCGTGCAAAGTCTGATCTGTTTTGATTTATCATGGCTCTGGTACCATAAAAAGTTTTGGGGAAAACTTTTCTGTTTATTCCATTAAACAAGGCACATAATATATGAAATTGGCAGTCAAGGAAAGTTGCCAAGATCACCCCTAACTACTGTAAAAGAGGCAACCAAATATATTCTTTCCTATCAATAGATATACTCTAACCATATATACATCTATCTATCTATACTATTATATATTTGAAGGAGGTGTTTGACCAATTTTGACTCAATTGAATTCAAATTCTAATTTTCTAGAATTTTGATTTATTTTTATTGTAAAAAGTTAAAATTGTAAGGATTCCTTGATTCATGGAGTAATTCATACGTATCCATTAATTCATATCACCATCTACGGAAAATGACGTTTTAAAAAGAATAAATTACTTTCCTCAAATTTTTTGATTTGATTAAAAAAAATTATTGTTGATTGACTTGCCCAATAAATAAGGGATGAGGATAGTAACCCACTCACTCCACAAAATTAGCTAAAAGTTAAGAAATTGTTACAACTTGAATGTCCTGCAACTCAACTTTGAACGTTTGGAGTTTCTTCCTCATCCATTTTCATGGAGTTTTTTCCTCAAATCCTTTATATGTAAGTACTATTTGAATAAAATATTTTTATTTTTCATTTAACTGATTAAATTTCTACATTCAATTTTTCGTTTGGTTTGAAAGATTCTAATATTTATTAATTTTTCCTTTCTTATTAATCTATTATCTTCGAATAATTTTTTTATTTTTGGTTCCAACGTTTTGTTTAATTTATTTCTTATGTTTTTATGGTTTCTATTTAGATTTATATTTTTCATTTGGTAATATTGCATTTTCTCCAAGTCCCCCCTACCCACCGAATTCTTTAATTAATTTTTTTTTGAATAATTGTAGACTTTCTTTTCTCTACATTATATTTTTAATATGATTTGGAAATTGGATAATTATTAGTTTTTTTCTTTTAATTTACACTGGATCGATTACTTTTGAATATCTTTTATTTAATTTATTTTTATATGTTTTTATGACTATATTGTTTACTTCAATTTTATATGTTTTCATACTTCTTTCGAACATTTGTAACAAGAGTCACTCATTTTGTAATTTCGCATTTATCTGAATTTATTGACTTGGTACTTTTGCACTTTCTCTAAATGTTCTGGCATACCTTTGATTGACTATTTTTATCTTTTAATTTAAATGATTATGTTTTCCTTTGTTATGCTCTATTTGTCTTATGGTTGCATGGTTTAATGTTTATTAATTTCCAGTTACAAGGACCCTTTTTTTCTTAAATTTTTATTTTATTTTTTATTTGTTTCTATATGTTTTCATGGTGATATGTTATATTTTAATTTTGTATTTTGAATTATTCTTTCTATCATGTCGATTCTTATTTATTTTTTCATTTTGCATTTTCTTTGAGCTTCCATTACCTATATTTTTTGTAATTTCTGTATATTCAAGTGAAAATTCATCTGTGTAATTTCTTTTTTATGTTTCTAAAAATGGTGAAGTTTTGTTTATTATCCCAAGACCTGTAACCATTACATGGTTGCGATCATAGTCGCATATCTTTGGAAAGGTATAAAGTAATATAGTTGTATTCTTTTTTGTGTTTCATAAGCTAAGAAGACAAATAGCTTATTAGTAATTTTTTCCCCTTTTTTGGTGTTCATTTAAGTTTTATTACCTACCTCATGTATAACAAAACTTTTCTTACTAAATAAATATTTCAATTTTTCCCATTTTTATCGCTTTGATTGGTGTATGGAAACATGGTTTGAAACAGGATCTCTCCCTTAAAAGAGAATATACGATGGAACTACGACAATGTATGATAAGGATCGTAAATTAACACTATTCAATGTTGATTAATGATAAGATTAACATAAATAACATTTAACAACGTAAGAGACACTATTAGTATTTATGTCATACTCGAGTCATGATAAATAATTAAATGGGGGTTATATTTGTAGTAGCACCAATGTTTTGGTTTTTCTATGACAACACTCATCCTTCAAAGACTTCATATAATTGAGTTGAATGAAAAATGAAAGGAGAAAATAAAGAATCCAATTTAGCAAAATGTCCCACAATGTACAAGTTCCATATAAAATCTTATATTTTTTAATTTAAATTAATCAAGAAGTATCACACCCAATTGCGTAGAAACCTTGAAGAATTTTACAGAAATAAGTATCTTAAGTACATAAAATGATTAGTCATGTAATGATTTTCTTTATCTCTTCTTACTAAGAAAATCATTATAATAAATATAAAAGATACCCAAGCTACGAATGTTGAGATGTATTTTTTTTATACAATTAAAAGGTTACATCTACGAGATAATGAGTCTAAAACTTGAGAAATAATCGTAGTCTAGAGTTTTTCCATTCAAAAATTTCAACTGGAATCTGGTTAAAATATGGTATGAACTTTCCTCTCTCTCGGGTGCACGTTAGCAAAGCTTCGTGTTCCCGTTGCCATGACCAAGCGGAAGAAGGGGATCTCAAAGGCGAGTAAGGAGATACTGCTTACACCCACCTCACAGTCACTAGCGGGTCCGGTGGATGAAGGGAGTACGAGGACAGCTGCGACGGGGATACGGAAGACGATTCAGATGGAAGGAACTGAACCAGAATGTAATCAGGTCAGTGAAATGAAATTAGAAGAAATTGAATCCTTGTTGCTACAAGCCCAATCGAAATTAGTTAATAAATTGGAGAATGAGGAGATTACAAGGGCACTAACAGAATGTATTTAAAAATTGCAAAAACCCCTAAAAGCTCCTATGTTAGGGCAAATGGCAGAAAAGAAATTTGAAGGGGAAGAAGGACTTAGTGCTATGAAGGAAAATGTTTGGGATAAGTTTGATATAACTAAACTAAGAAGTGCTGGAGGCAAACTTCAATTTCTGCCACCTGAAACATAACATGGACATACTGTTGGGCGTATTGAGCTGGAGGATGTTAAGGAAGAAATTGAGTATTGGAACTCAACTATAGTTTGTTATGTTTTAGGTGCTAATCCCCCGTTCCCTGTGATGAATGGATATTTGAGAAGATTGTGGGGGAAGATGGGTATTGAGAAAGTCCTGATGATGAACACTGGCCTATTTGTTGTTAAATTCAGAACAGTGGAGGAAAGGGACATTGTTTTACAGACAGGATTTTACCATTTTGACAATAAGCCTCTGATTATAACTCCTTGGAATGAAAATCAAACCAACACCAAAAGAGAGATTGAGAAAGTCCCCATATGGATTCAAATAGAAGCATTGGAACTCAAATACTGGAGTGCTACAACACTTAGTAAGATAGCTAGTTTGGTGGGCACCCCTATATTGGCAGATCATATGACAACACACAAAGAAAGAATACAGTATACAAGGGCTTTGGTAGAAGTTGATGTTAAACACATGCCAGAAACAGTGCAGTTTGTCAATGAGAAAGGGATTGTGACTGACCAGAAAATAAAGTATGAATGGAAACCAATTAAATGCTCTTTTTGTCAAGGTTATGGACATGAAGATCAAGTGTGTAGGAAAAAGCAAGGGAAACTGGTATGGGTTCCAAAAGCACAACAGAAGGCAAAGGAAAACAATGGCACAGAAGAAGTGAAAGTACCATCAGATAAGCAGAAGGAAAAGGTAGACTCTACCCTAAATAAAAAGGGCAGAGAGATAGCAGGAGAAGAGGAAACATGGAAAACAATTACAAAAAATGGAATACAAATAGTGACTGGGGGAGAAAGCAATGTACACTCTGACAGCAGGATAGTAAGAGGGACACAGAAGTTTAAAGTGCAACTAGGGCAAGTAACAGTTATACTTGATGACCATGGAGAACATAGCATCATGGAACATCAGAGGTCTTAATAGCAGGGGCAGGTAGAGAGAAAACAATTTTCTTTGTAATAAATATGGAATAGGTTTATTGGGAATCTTAGAGCATAAAGTGAGAAGTCAAAATTATGAAAAAGTTTACAAAAACATGTGTCAAGGGTGGGGGAGTGTGACAAACACAACTACAAACCCAAGGGGAAGAATATGGGTGATCTGGAGAACTGATTATTTTCAAGTAAAAGTAGAGAGAACTACAGCTCAGTTCATTCACACTGAGGTAATAAACAATACTACTCAACAAAAAATGAAAATTACTTTTGTTTATGCTTATAATCTTGTAACAGAAAGAGTGGAGTTATGGGAGGATTTGAAACTTCTTGCTCAAAATATAAATAGTCCATGGATGGTTATGGGAGATTTTAATTGTGTGTTGAATATGGATGATAGAGTTGGGGATGTCCCTGTTACAGTCAATGAAACAATTGAGTTTAAAGAATGGATAGATGATTGTGAATTAGAGGAGATGTGATGGTAGGGTTACAGGTACACTTGGAATAATAAACATGATGAAGGGGTTAGAATCTTTTCAAGAATTGATAGAGTATTTATCAACCATCAATGGTGCACAGATTTACCAGATTCAGAAACAATAGTCCTGGCAGAGGGAATATCTGACCACAGTTCTCTTGTGGTTCAGATGGCAGTGCATACTATTACAAGAAGAATACCTTTTAAGTTCTACAATATGTGGGCTGATTTAGAAAGGTTTATACCAATGGTGGCCAAAGAATGGACAGAGAGAGTTGAGGGCACTAGAATGTATCAAGTCATCAATCATCTGAAGAATTTGAAAAGGGATCTGAAAAATCTAAACAAGGATCAATTTCAGAACATTGAACAGCAAGCTACAACAATCAAGGGGGAATTACTAGAATTACAACAGCATATGAATCAACACCCTTACAATAAAGAGTTACAAGAGCAAGAAAGAGCAATTCAAAAATTATTAAAAGATAAGAACCTGGCAGTGGAAAAGATGTTGCAACAGAAATCTAAAGCAACCTGGCTAAAGTTGGGGGACCAGAACACCAAATACTTTCATATGGTGTTAAAACAGAAACAATATAGAAACAGAGTTAGTAGTATTAGTGATGGGAGGAATGTCCTTACAGAATACACACAAGTTACAGAGCACTTTGTGCAATACTATAAAGACTTACTTGGTACTAATAATCCAACTCTAGCTACAGAAGAAAGAGTGTTTGAGGTGTGGACTAGACTAGATTGGAATACTCAAATGGAATTAATCAAACCATTCGACAGAGGTGAAGTAAGAAAAGCAATGTTCAGTATTTGTTCAAATAAGAGCCCAGGACCAAATGGGTATGGGAGTGGTTTTTTCAAAAAAGCATGGAGTGTGATTGGGGAGGATGTGATAGATGCAGTCCTTGAATTCTTCTAGTCGGGGAGAATGCTAAGGAAACTCAACAATACTCTTTTGTCCCTCATTCCAAAGGTGGATAGCCCAACAGTAGCCAGTGAGTTCAGGCCAATAGCGTGTTGTAATACATTGTACAAGTGCATCTCTAAGCTCCTTACAAGCAGACTAGCCCAAGTACTACCTAACTTAATCAATGAGAACCAAAGGGCATTTGTCAAAGGCAGATCCATAATAGACAATGTCTTGATCAGTCAGGAACTAATCAGATTGTATAATAGAAAGCAAGCTTCTCCTAGATGTCTAATGAAAATTGACATTAGGAAAGCTTATGACTCTGTGGAGTGGAGATTCTTGAAGGAAGTGCTTGAGGGTATGAGATTCCCTCAAAGATTTACAGGGTGGGTTATGGAATGTGTAACCACAACTTCATTCTCCGTGGTTTTAAATGGTGCTACATATGGATTTTTCCTAGGGAAAAGAGGGATGAGACAGGGAGATCCAATTTCTCCACTTCTCTTTGTGTTAATAATGGAGTACTTGACACGAAGCATGCATCTAGCAACACAAAGAGGAGAATTCAGGTATCATCCAGCATGTAAGCACCTAAAACTGACAAATATTTGCTTTGCTGATGATTTGACATTTTTCTGCAAAGCAACTAAAGGGGCTGTAACTGTTATCTGTGAGGCATTCCAACGGTTTTCTGACACGTCAGGGTTGTATGCTAACCAGGGAAAATCCAACATTAATATCAGAGGAGTCTCACAAGAGGTTAAGCAGGAAATTTTGAATGTTACAGGGTTCAAAGAGGGAAGCTTTCCTATTAGATATCTTGGAGTGCCCTTATCCCCAACAAAGTGGAGTAAAATGGAATGTATGACCTTAGTGGAAAAAATCACTGCTAGGTTGACATGTTGGGCCACTAGGAATCTATCCTATGTAGGTAGGACCCAGTTGATAAATTCTGTGTTGTTAACATTGCATATTTATTGGGCTTCTATCTTTATTCTCCCCCAATCTATAGTGAAACTAGTTGAAAAAAATGTAGAAAATTCCTTTGGGGAAAGAAAGAACATAGACGGAAGATGGCTTTAGTAGGGTGGGATAAAGTCTGCTCTAAGAAAAAATGTGGTGGATTGAATATTAAGAGTTGTAAGGTGTGGAACATAGCTGCTATTGGGAAACAAGTTTGGGCAGTATCTCAAAAGAAAGACACATTGTGGGTTAAGTGGATATGTACTGTCTATATAAAAGAACAAGAATATTGAACTTATAACCCACCCGCAGACTATAGCTGGGTTTGGAGAAAGTTGGAAAAAATGAAAAGAAGGCTTATACAGGGCTTTGCTAATAACAGATGATTGCACACAAAAAGTGGAGAATATACTATCCAAAGTGGATATGACTTGTTAAGAGGGACACAAGCACCTTTTAGATATGCAGAGATTGTTTGGAACAAACATAATATCCCTAAACATTCATTTACCTTTTGGTTAGCTTTGCATCAGAGATTGCTAACTAAAGAAAGATTTACTCAGTTTATGAGTTTACCAGATAGTACATGTGTACTATGCCGAGGAAGTATGGAAACAATAGGGCACTTATTCTTTGAGTGTGATTGGGCACAACAACTAGTCACACAATTGATGCAATGGCTTCAAGTTAGGCACTGCCCTAAGCAGTTCAGTAGATGGAAATGATGGCTGAAATTTGCATTTAGATGTTGGAAGTATAGGCAGGAGGTCATCAGGGCTGGGGTTGCGGGACTAATATACAAAATATGGGAGGAACGTAACCACAAAATTTTTGCTCAATCTGAGAGGAACAGTGAAGTGGTATTTGGTCTTTTGAAAGGAGAACTTCAAATAAGACTTGCTCATGGCCTGAATAGAAGGATGCAACCAAGGGGGAAGGATTACTTGGAATCTTTATTGTTATAATTGTTTTTTAATTGATATTTGTCGGGTAGATAGAATTTTGGGCACACTACATGTGGAAAGGTGCCTCACTACCACAAAAAAGCCCTATTACAGCGTACCTATGACAGCGGTTTTGAAAAACTGCTGTAATAGGGGGTACTCGGTTCGGACCTATGACAGCGGTTCAAGCCGAAAGCTGTCACATGATGTCAGAACCAAAAAAAAAAAAATTGAATGCGACAGCGGATTGGCCAGAACCGCTTGCAAAAATCACATTGACAGCGGTTCGGGTTGAACCGCTGTCACATGTATACTTTGTGACAACGGTTCTGGCCGAACCGCCGTCACAAAGACACATGTGACAGCGGTTCGGCTGAACCGCTGCCATAGGGGCCGGGTTTTCTAAAACCTGGCCCCCCCTCTCTCTCACTCACTCACTCTCTCTCTCTCACTCACTCACTCACTCACTCTCTCAAATCTCTCACCACCACCACCTCCACCACCACCACCTCCACCGCCACCACCAAGACCGTACACTTCTCTCTCTCGCGCTCTCTTTCGGTCTCTAGCTCTCGGTTTCTCTCTCTTGATCCGAACGGCCGCCGTCCTCCACCCACCCGTCGCCGACCGCCGCCCGGTATATCTCTCTCTCTCTCTTTCTATATTTATGTATATATATGTATATATTTTATATATATATATAGTTAACTATATATATATATATATATATATATATACATAGCAGCCGCCCGTCGCCACACACCAGTCGCCGCCGCCACCGCCAACCGTGGTCATTTAGTTTAGGTAATATATATATACACACACACATAGAGTATATATAGATTTAAATATTTGAGTATGTATATATTTGTGTATATGTGGGTGTATGTATATATATTTGTGTATGTATATATATTTGTGTGTATGTGTGAGTGTATGTATATATATTTGTGTGTATGTGTGAGTGTATGTATATTTGTGTATATATGAGTGTATGTATATATATTTGTGTATGTGTGGGTGTATGTATATTTGTGTATATGTGGGTGTATGTATGTATATTTGTGTATGTGTGGGTATATGTATATATATTTGTGTATGTGTGAGTGTATATATATTTGTGTATATGTGGATGTATGTATATATGAGTGTATGTATATATATTTGTGTATGTGTGAGTGTATTTGTGTATATATGGGTGTATGTATATATATTTGTGTATGTGTGGGTGTATGTATATTTGTGTATATTTGGGTGTATGTATATATATTTGTGTATGTGTGGGTGTATGTATATATTTGTGTATGTGTGGGTGTAAGTATATTTGTGTATATTCTTGAGATTTGCCTATTTATTGAAAAATTTAAGGGAACTAGGAATTTGACTGAATTTAGTATTAATTTTGGTTAGTCGGGTGTTAATTACGTTTGATTTGAGATTAAATTGTGGTTATTTGGTGGTTTAGGGTACATTGATCAAACTGGAGATCTATATTTATACTTAGTTGCTGAAAATATGATGTTTTATTTATAGTTTTATGTGATTTATGTGATCCGACTGGTGATCAATATTTGTAGTTGTTGGAAATATGATGCTTTATGTGATTCAACTGGTGATCAATATATTTTTATAAAATGGTGCTTTATTTTTAGTTTTATGTGATTTATGTGATCCAACTGGTGATCAATATTTGTAGAAATATGATGTTTTATGTGATCCAACTGGTGATCAATATTTTCGTATAGTAAGATCGGCATTTTGGGTTTGTTGTTGGTGAAAGATTATAATATTGGGTTTGTTGTGGTTGAAATATACGAATTTTGTTGGCTGCAAGTTTGGGGGAAGATTAAGTCGAGAACTTGGTAGAAATTTTTGCGTTGTTACTCTGCCGAATTTTTTCTAGAATAATGGGAAATAAATTAAAATGAAAATTATTTAATTAATTTAACTATCAACTGATGATAAAATTGTTTAATTTAATTAATTCAAAATCAAAATGGATCGAAGTTGGATTTTAGCAGATCGTATGTCGGAACAGTATGAGAAAGGGGTGAAAGAGTTCATAAAGTTTGCAGTTGACCATGCACCAGATCGAACTAGGATCACTTGCCCGTGTTTACGTTGTTGTTTTGGAAAGAGAATTAGTCCACGTGAGTTGGAAAATCATTTGGTGTGTAATGGAATTGATAAAAGCTACAAACGTTGGACAAGACACGGTGAAAGCAGTGTCCCGTTGGATGATTTGGGTGGTACATCATATCCATCACATGATTTCAACATGAATGATTATGAGCCTGATCGTTTGGAGGAGATGACAAATGTGATTGAGGAGGATTTGCGAAATTGTCCTAAAATGTTTGACAATTTGACAAGTGATTCAAAGACACCACTGTATAGTGGTAGTAAATTCACAAGATTGAAAGTAATTCTTAACCTATACAAGTTAAAAGCCAACAATGGATGGAGTGATAAGAGTTTCACAGACTTGCTTGGTTTATTAAAAAGCATGCTACCTGAGGATAATGTGTTACCTAATCGTACTTATGAGGCTAAACGGATGTTAACCTCAATTGGCATAGGATATGAGAGGATACATGCCTGTCTCAATGATTGCGTATTATTTAGAATTGACTATGCATCATTGAAGGCCTGTCCAAAATGTGGCGCCTCACGGTACAAGAAGAATGGATCTGCGCCTGTCAAAACCATGTGGTATTTACCAATAATACCATGATTTAAGCGCATGTACAGTAGTAAAGAGTTAGCCAAGGACTTGACATGGCATGCTGATAGAAGGCTTGAAGAAAGGATTGAAGATGAAAAGATTCGACATCCCTCAGATTCTCCTCAATGGAAAAAGATTAATGATGATTTCCCTGAATTTGGTGAAGAATCAAGAAACCTGCGCCTTGTATTGGCTACAGATGGCATGAACCCTCATGGCTTGCAAAGTAGCTCACATAGTACATGGCCGGTGATTTTGATGATCTACAATCTTCCCCCATCGCGATGCATGAAGCGAGAGCATATAATGATGCCTATACTCATTTCTGGGCCGAAACAACCTGGAAATGATATAGATGTCTACTTGGCTCCTTTAATTGAGGATTTGAAGGTGTTGTGGGACATCGGTGTTCAAGTATATAACGGGTTGAGAGAAGAAAATTTTAATCTCAGAGTCATGTTATTTGGAAAAATCAATGATTTTCCGGCAAGAGCAAACCTCGAGGGATATGGTGTACATGGCCAATGTGGATGCCCCATATGTGTCAAGAGTACAAATCAATATCGATTGACACACTCTCAGAAATATGCATTCCAAGGGCATCAGAGATGGCTAAATCGGAACCATCGATATTGTCGGTGGAAGAAAGCTTTTAATGGGAATATAGAAGAAGGCCGAGCTCCTAAGTGCTTAACTGGTGAAGAAGTGTTTGAGAATGTAAGAGACTTGGAGGTTAAATTTGGAAAGACTTTTGCAGGTGGCCTTGCAAAAACTGGGTGGAAAAAAAGGTAATTTTCTTTGAGTTGCCGTATTGGATGTCTTTACATGTTAGACATTTTCTCGATATAATGCATATTGAGAAAAATGTATTTGATAGTGTCATTGGTACACTTCTAAATGTGTCCGGAAAGACAAAAGATGGCGTAAAGGCACGGTTAGACTTGGTTGAAATGAAGATAAGAGGAAAATTGGCACCAACAAATAAGGGGAAACATACTTATTTGCCTCCAGCAGCTCACACTCTAGCCAGGAAAGAAAAAATTGCATTATGCGAGTTTCTTAATGGAGTGAAAGTTCCAGAAGGGTATTCTTCAAACATTAGCAGTCTTGTATCAATGAAGGATTTGAAGCTAAAACACTTGAAGACTCACGATTGTCATGTAATCATGGATCATTTGCTACCAATTGCTATACGGGCCATTTTGCCAAAAAAGGTGAGAGACACGATAACTAAATTGTGTTTCTTCTTCAAAGCAATGTGGAACAAGGTGTTTGATCCTGAGCAATTTCCTGCACTTCAGAAACAAATTGTCATCACTTTGTGTGAGCTTGAAATGTATTTTCCACCTGCTTTTTTTGATATAATGACTCATCTACCCATTCACTTGGTTAGAGAGACTCAACTATGTGGACCGGCTTTTATGAGATCTATGTATCCGGCTGAGCGATATATGAAGGTATTGAAAGGCTATGTGAAAAATCATAGTCGACCGGAAGGTTGCATTGTTGAACGGTACATAGTTGATGAAGCCATTACATTTTGCACAGAGTATCTGGCAGATTCTAATGTTGCAGAGCTTCCAAAGTCTCATGTTGTGGGAGGGGGAACAGAAGGAGTCGGATTAATGGGAAAGTAATTAGTTAGTGTTCATATTACACAAAGGGATCAGGCACACCTATATGTGCTCCACAACACCGATGAGGTTGACCCATATGTTGAAGAGAATAAGAACCAACTTAGGAGATTCAATCCAATTAAAAATGAGAGCTGGATTTCAAGAGAGCATAATAAGAGTTTCATCGATTGGTTCCGAAAGCATTTTGAAGAGAAACAGAAAGAGAATCCACAGCTTTCAGTTTCAGATAAATTGACACGACTGTCGATGGGTCCGGACAGACTAGTATTTTGTTATTCAGGTTATCGTATAAATGGTCGCACATTCTATACAAAAGACCAAGATGAGCGAAGTACAATGCAGAATAGTGGTGTGAGTTTTGTAGCTCAAGCAATGCATATCTCAAGTGCGAAAGATAATAATCCTATCTATGTTGATTTATCATATTACGGGGTGATTGAACGTATATGTGAGCTTGATTATAGTTGGTTTCGGGTGCCTGTATTTGGGTGTAAGTGGGTTGACAATAAACATGGTGTCGATAATAGTGAAATAGGCTTCACTCGAGTAGACCTTGAAAGGGTGCGATACAAAGATGACCTTTCATTTTAGCGTCACAAGCTAAGCAAGTATTTTTTGTTACCGATCCTATTGATAAGAGGTGGTCCATTGTTTTATCGGCAAACAAAAATACTTGTATTGATGATGATTATGAAGAAAGTGAAGATGATGGAGAAAATCCTATCTCATTAGGTGATTCACAATCAATTGATAGTGATGATGACTTGGATATAAGTGATGATGAATTGTATATGCGACAAGATTACCAAGAGGGGATATGGATTAATCCATCAGTTCATCGCCGTATTAAAAAAAATGGTCGTACCGATGGGAAGCAAAAGACTGCTAAGCCAACGACAAAAAGAAAATGATGAAAGGTATTTGAACTTATTTCATAATTGTATGATAGACTTAATTTTTTATCAATATTTATACTTAGTTGCTAGAAAATTTATATTCTTGAGATTTGCCTATTTTTGTGAAAAATTTAAGGGAAATAGGGGATTGATTGAATTTAAGGTTAATTTGGTTTAGTTGGGGGTTAATTGTGTTTAATTGGGGATTAAATTTTATTTATTTTGTGGTTTAGGATAATTATGTTCTAGAATAATAGATATGAACCCAAATTCTGTATTTATTACTTCTATTTTAAAATTATTATTGCCAACTGAATCTGCCAAATTTATATGAATCTAACTTCTGTATTTATTACTTCTATTTGAAAATTATTATTGTCAAATGAATCTGCCAAATTTATATGAATCTAACTTTTGTATTTTTTGTCTTTTGTAGGTCAATGGCTTCAAATCCTGATGGTAGTTTTCCCGAGGATGATGTATATGGATCAGATAGCATTCATGAGGCGGAGATACGGAGAGGTGTCACGGCTATGAAAAAAGTTATCAATGCCAGAAGTAAAGGCATAAGGCTACCTGTCGGCTGGAACAGAGGTCAGCCAGTTAACCCAAACAAATCAATATTTGTTGGTTATATAGGCGTGCAGGTTTGGCACAAGGTGTCGATTGTCATGAGTGATTGGCGAAAAGTCCCGTCACCAATAAAAAAAACGTTTGGGATGAGATAAAGGTAATTTGGATATTATCATATTTGTAAGTGTTAATGTATTATCATATTCTCTAAATTATAATTTTATATATACTTTGTTGTTTGATTTTTGTAGTTGGCATTTGATATTGACGAAAGTCGACGAAAGTACGTACTATCAGAAGGTGGGAGGCTAGCACATAACTTCAAGAGCTACATAAGCAGAAAGTATGTGCGAGATGATGATGGAAATATTAATGTCAACCCACCCCCACAATATGAGACATCACAAGCCGATTGGACGACATTTTTAGATGTTCGCTTAGGAGATCCTAATTGGCAGGTAGCTAGTCATTTTAATTTACGGTTTCATTTTTTGGTTATTGCGTTTATATTTAGCTAATAATTTGATAATGTAATAAACAGAAAACGAGTAGGGACAATCAGGAAAGAGCAAAGAACCCTGAATATCCTTACCGGAAAGTGAGTCTTGGACATGTTCTTGTGGAGCAAATGGAGGTATGTAGTTCATTTAGCAGTGAATCCTTACAATTTTTTTAATAAAAATTCTATGTTAATGCATACATATATTTTTTAATGAAAATATAGAGAGATAGAAGAAGGGATGCGGGATCCGATTGTACAGAGGTGACATGAGCACGTGTGGAGGATTGCGCGTTCCGATAAAACAAATCAAATTGATAACGACAATGTTAGAAGAGTGGTGAATGAAATGGTGAGTTATTGACAATTTTTAGCTATATAATGTGCTATATGTTTGTTTTGAAATATTATTGAAAGAACAAAGTTCACTAATTTTTTTTTTTTTAAATATATCATTACAGCAGAGCATTTCACAAGAGAGTACTAGCCATAGTGGAAATGAGACGAGTCGAGATGACATATTGGCTAAAGCTCTTAAAAAGAAGGAGCATCTGGGTCGCGTTAGGGGTGTTGGCTTTGGGGTCTCACAAAGAGACTATTTTAAGGATCGAAAGCCTGCTACAGAAATGGAGGTGGAAAACTTGAGAAACATGGTGAAAAACCTCTCCGAAACTATGGTTGTCATGCAACAACGAATTGATGTTTTGAAAGCCCCTAACTCGCGTCAGCCACATGGAGATGACGTGATTTCTTTGAAAGATAGCAGCCCAGAACCAGGTTATAAGATGCTTCCTGAGGTAAAAATTTGAACTTGTTTATTAATCATACAACTTGCGACTCTCTATTTCTGTAAATCATACAAAACTTTCTAATATAATGTTGTATATATATGTGTGTGTGTGTGTGTGTGTGTAGGGTATCAATCCATGTCAATTAGCACTTTTATCACCATCATATCGTGTGGTGGCTAAAGGACAGCTATACAATCGATCGGAGACTGATAGAACACTTCACAACTGTCCATTAGCCACCAACAATGTGAAAGTGCGCATTGACACTGCTATTAAGGAGAATACACTCCTACCCGTCTCTCTCAATGATGAAGTGATCACCATTTCTAGTGGTCTGGGTACCTTTGTTGCTTAGCCAGCGAGTCTTGTCATTGTCACTGATGCACCGGTATGTAATTAATAGCTAGTCATTAATAAATTATAACAATTTGTTTGAGGTTACTAAATATACTTTGGTGTGTAACATTCATATTTTATTTTCTTGCTTAAACAATCCAAATCATCTGGAAACCGTAAGTCAGGGACGTTGAAGCGGTCAGCTGTCAAAGGAAAATCTCCAGTGGCTGAGCCTGCAGGTGAAGTAGACATATGTGCAGACCTTCAACTAGATGGACTCCCTAATGACCTTGTATTTCTGGGAAAGTACACGAAGATGATGAAGATTGGTGCCCTGATCAATATATACATGGACGAATATGAATTTGTCATTCCCAGAGTACATTGGAAAGGAGGAGATCTGTCACCTTCTGCGTAGAACAGAGATAGGAGCCTCTATCATTATAGCGTACATAAAGTAAGTTTTTTAATTGTTTTATTACATCTGAACTACGATTATTTTCGTTACTCGAAATTCATTTTTTATGCTCAATTTAGGTGTTTGTGGTTTAACTACGTGATCGCCGAAGGGAAACAAGCAAGTTTCGGGTTTCTTAACCCACATTCCATAGCTGCTCATGCAGACGCGCCAATTCAACAAGTGCAGTACATAGCACGTGCTATGATACAGAGTGCACAACAGAATAAGTTATTTCTTGCACTTTACAACACCGGGTGAGCTACTAAAGAGTCGACTTTAATTTGTAAAACTATCTACGTAAAACAAATATTTAACTTATCTTTTGAATGCTTTGTAGGGGTCATTGGTTGTTGCTTGCAATTGATCCATTTCAAGAGATTGTTTACTATCTGGATTCTGTGCATGGTGAGCCGCAATACCGAGATGATATGATACTAAAATTCAATCAGTAAGTTTTTCAATCAATCAATGTATCCATTATATTTAATATTTTTTTAAATTGTATTTATTTCACATAATTGCTTGTTTTTAACATATTTCCTTATTTTTTATAATTTTTTATAGAGCTGTGCACATATTTCGTGCAAATTGCAACAACCAATCCAGAAAATCCAAAAACTCGGTCTGTAAATGGTTTACTATAAAGGTTAGCGTTTTCTAGTTTCATGAGATTATATATTCGTATAGAAGTTCGTCTTCTAATACAACGTAACTTTGATTGCTTTTGTAGTGCCCCCGGCAGACCAACGAGGTGGATTGTGGCTATTTCGTTATGAGATTCATGAAAGAGATTATTAACCACGGACAATCTATAATCCCAACAGCGGTATACATAATCCTAATATATACTTAATTCTATTACTTTTGAAATTATTAAACCTTTGGTAGGTAATTGAAACGTCATTTCAGTTTGCAATTAATCTCTCTCTCTCTATATATATATATATATATATCTTGCAGTACTTTCATGATTGTCAATCCTTCTATACTGATGAGCAAATTGATGAAGTAAGCTGCGAAGTTGCACGTTACATTTTATTAGC
Organism: Buddleja alternifolia; assembly: GCA_019426215.1. Lineage (NCBI taxonomy): Eukaryota > Viridiplantae > Streptophyta > Magnoliopsida > Lamiales > Scrophulariaceae > Buddleja > Buddleja alternifolia. The sequence goes on from CM033399.1 coordinate 29,985,914, forward strand.
AGCTCCTTAGAAATTAGATAATGTAGTTTTTGTACATTGTGACTTGTTGTAAATTGAGATTTGATTTATTGTATTTCGGAAGGTCATTAGTAATTTAATTAGTTGATTGTACATTTTGTTGGAGATTATAACATTTTATTGTTGGAGGAAAGAGATGGTAATATTGAAGTTCGGGGTGGTGTTTGTATATGTTGAATATGTTTTGTTCTTAGTTGAAATTTGTTGGTTGGTTTATTGCATATTTATGTACAAGAATATTATCATGATAGGGCAATAAATAATTAAAAAAAAACAAAAAAAAAATTTGTACTTATGACAGCGATTCTTCCGGAACCGCTGGCACAGTGTGAACCTGTGACAGGGGTTCCGGAAGAACCGCTGTCACAGTTCGAACCTGTAACAGCGGTTCCATCCGGAACCGCTGTCATAGGTGAACACTGTGACAGCGGTTCCGGCGAAAACCGCTGTCACAGGTTCGTATTTTTTTTTTTTTGGTTTTTCGACAACGATTTCTGGAAAACCGTTGTCATAGGTGGACACTATGACAACGGTTTTCAGGGAACCGCTGTCATAGGTTGATCTATTACAGCGGTTAAAAACCGCTGTAATAGGTCCACCCCTATAACAGCGGTACCTATGACAGCGGTGCCCAAAAAAACCGCTGTCATAGGTCATTTTTGTAGTAGTTTGTAATGTGAATACTTTGCTTGTTGGCATAAAGTTTATTACTTTCACGAAAAAAAATAAAATTTCAATTGGATTACTATATTGGTATTATATTTTATTTTATATATGCTGGAGTACGTAAGAACTATTATAACTGTTTGGGGGGAAACACAAAAAACCAATAAGTATATATTCAGGTACTTTTATAAATTTGATGGGTATCCATATTTATTTATTTGAATTGAGTTGTGTTGTTATTTTATATTTTCTACCTTTGTTGACTTTCCCTTATATTCTAGGGAAAAAAGTTTCTATTTTTAATATGAGTGAAATAATAATATTATATTTTAAATATATTATGTGGATCATAACATATTTCATATTTTTTTATATGTTTAGGCTTTTCTGTTAGAAAAATCTTAAAATAATTTATCGTGCATGACACGAGGATCACGCTAGTTCCTTATATTTACAAGATATACTATCTCATATGATTAATATGCAAGTGAGAATTGTGTGTGTGTATGTACACAATTATTTCTTTTGAAAAAAAAAGGGTTCAAATTTGGTATCTTTGTGCACTTTATAGTTGATTCCGTTATTCAACATACAAATTATAATTTGAGACGTGGTGAAGAGTAATCCAGCCTCAGACACAAAAATCCAATTGGTTCGGGTCATCTCTTTTAAATTAGTTTCCCATTTTGTATTACTTTTCATACGAGATTGATATTGAAGCTCCAAAAATTACTATAGAAGCTCCACTTTGATTTATCTTTCTATAAAAATGATTGTAACGCCCATTTACAATTAAAAGCCTCAAACAATGTACCAATCAATTATAATTTTTAATAATTTATTAAATTTCTATACCTGATATATCTTTTTTTCCACCATATACCTTTTATGTATGAATGAATATAATATTTTCTCTTTGTTCGGATAATATATTTATGAACTGCATAATGATGTGTTCCTAAAAAAAATGAACAACAATGTAAAATGTATTCTTTTACTTAAGCATTAAATTGTACAAAATGAACTAAACCACCAAGAAAAATATTTTGTAACTTTTTTGTGTATTCAAATATGAAGTACTCATATATTTTGACTGTTTATATGCATTAATCAATGTTATTTTTTCATTAAATAGAAGCCAAGTTTACTTGAGCATTTTTTCATGTATAATTGTTATCGATGTATTTTATTGAAGGAAGAAAGATTTAATATGATTGTTAGGTGCTAATATGCAATCAAATTAAAGTAAATTCAAGTTGAATGTTGCTTTTCGTTGGTTTCTATTATGATAGTTTTTTGTTTTTCAACTTTAACATAGTATATACTTTGTTTTGTGGATGATATTCTATGTTTTAAATGGACTAGCTTTTATATAAAGTAACAAAGAAAACATCTACAACTTGATAATGTTTTGCTCTTATTTAAATTTGAAAAATTATAATTAATGTGTTTTAAGAATTATGGACATTCTAGTCATATTTTAGTTTAAAAATTAAAGATGGAGTTTCTATAGTAATCAGTGGAGTGCCAATATCATTGCCCCTTCTCATATATACATGCATTTTGATATGCCCACTGTTACTGAGCGGCCCAAACAAAGTTTAAGAAACGAATCTGGGTCAAAGATTTTGAGATTGTTTGCAAACTCTACTACTTATAGAGAAGTACTTTTAAGTGAAAAATAAGCAGAATCACTTGAAAAGCAAAAGTGGGAAGTGTTTGCAAAGACAAGCAGAAAGTAGAAAAAAGCTACAAGGAGTGTTTGCCAATAGAAGTGATTATCAATTAATTTTTTTACAGAAAGTACAATATTGCCCTTAAAATAAAATAAAAATCATATTTTCTTCACATTATGTTCCTACTATTTTTTAAACAAAATACCCCTAAAGACCTATGTTTTATGAAATAATACTGATTTTTAAAGGATAGTCAACATATTTTACAAGTGTTCGTCACATGCTCACATTCAATTTTTTTTAATTTTTTTTATCTTTCTTTTTAAGTTTTTTAAGACTCATTGACATGCAATAAGCATTTTAACAAATACTATAATCATAAAAATAATTTAACAATAAAAGTTAATTATTTTTTAATAACAGTACATGATATAAGCTAGGTTGGGAGTTTTGGATTTTCAGAACTCTTGGCCATGAAATATCTCTTGATTTCATTAATATCCAACTACTAAAATATAATTAATTTAATCTTCAACAAATCAAGTAGGGATCCTAGGAAAGGGATGAACGATTTTACATTAAGAAATTGCTCTCCCGATGTTTTTGTGAATTTTAATGTTAATTTTTTTAAAAAAAGATCTAGGGACTAATTTGAGAATATGGAAATATTTTCAAGGATAAAATTGTCATAAAAAATTTATTTTAATTGCAGGATTTTAAAAAGCACCTAGAAGCACCCCCTACACAGCTTGGAGCTTTTGGCTTCTGGGAGCTTAATTTTAGAGAATCAGAAACAAAAGCAGGATTTGCAAACATTACAAAATTACTTCTTTTTAGCTAAAAGCTCAAAAGTGCTTTTGTTTAGAGTTTGCAAACACTCCCTTTATTTTGTTTAGAATATTGTTAGTTTGTAGGTATCAACTTACAGTTTGCAGCTATAATCTCCAAATCAACCTCAGAAGTCAAACGGACAGGGGAAGAAGATTGAATTTTATCCGCCGTGTATGCCAGCCGGTACCTTCACACCAGAAACTCTCTCTGGGATTATGTATCTAAGTTGGCAAACGCTATTAGTTGAGTCGTAATAGGAGATATAAACACTATGAATAGTAGTTCCGAAAAGACGGGAGGTGCACAAGTGGCTTACAGCAAGTGTAGACAGTTTTTGGAATGCGATGACACTTGCGGTCTTATTCATTTGAATTTCATAGGACCTCCTTTTACATGGGCAAAAGGAGAGCATTCAACTCTACAAGAGCGCTTGGATAGAGCAACTTCGAATCCGGAGTGGCGTTTACAATTTTTTTCTGCAACAGTCCATCACTTACCCCGACTTGGATCAGACCATTCTCCTTTATTGCTTTCTTTAACCGGAGATATGGTGGATCTTAGAGGAAAGGGGCAATTCAAATTTCAGACTGCTTGGTTCACTCACAGACAATTCAAAGACATGATTAAAACTGAGTGGGAAACTATCAAAGACCGAGACATTTATGAACAAATTCAGTATATCCGTGAAAAGAGGAACAGTTGGAACTAGGGGTGTACATGAACCTGCTCAACCCGCCCGATCCGCTCAAACCGACCCGATCCGCACGAAAACCGCCGGTTTGAAACTATTAAATAATTGTGGTGGGTTGAAAAAATTGCAACCCGCCACTTTCGGGTCGGGTGGTGGGTTTAATAATTGTAACCCGCCACCCGACCGCTAATTGTATATGTCATAAGTATATATATGTGTGTGTATATATATATATAGAGATAGAGTTAAAGATTAACCCTAAACTCTTAAAACTATATAGCATATATATAAACTTTAATAAGAGTGGTTTTATTCATATTAATGTAAAACACTTTATTTTTAATTTGAGTAAATAAATTATTTCATTTGAACATATGTTTTCTTGATTTGAACGAAGATGTAGATGTATATTTTGATGATAAACTTATAAGATAATTTAATTTTATTAATATTTTAGAGTTTACAATTCATGATAAATATGATTTTTATTTAATAACATCATTTATTTTTGTATTTCTCATCAACTCAATTTTTTTTAGTTAAATGTACAACAAATGTGTTATTTAGATTCTTACTTACTAGTTGAAACTAAAAGTAAGTTGTAAGAACTATAATTATAATTTGATAACCCGCCAACCCGCCCACTAAATACATTAAACCCGACCGACCCGAACCGCTCGATTTGAAAGGATAATTATGCGGTTTCGGTTTGAGATTTTGTCAACCCGCATATATCGGGTCGGGTTATTTTTTTGTTTAAAACCGCCCGAACCCGACCGCGTACACCCCTAGTTGGAACAAAGAGGTTTTTGGGAACATATTCAAAAGGAAACGTGTGCTAACATAACAGCAAAGATTACAGGAATCCAAAGAGCTCAAAGTAGATATTTCAAGAAGCTAGAAATTAAGCTGACAGAATACATACACCTAGGGTTTCCCGAAACTCTCCAACAATCAGCTAGAGGACTTGATGTATATTTTGACTAACGACGAGGTAAAAAGGACAATCTGGGATATGTACCCGACCAAGGCTCCGGGATCGGATGGACTCCAACCTCTCTTTTTTCAACAATGTTGGGACACGATTGGAGAGGATGTCTTTGAGACAGTCCAAAAAGCTCTCCAGACAGGTAGTATTGATTCCCTTATTAATGAATCCAGCATTATTTTAATCCCCAAAGAAAAGAACCTAGCACATCTGTCAAAATTTCGACCTATTTGTCTTAGCAATGTTATTCTAAAAATCATTACGAAAACCATGGCAAATCGACTTCGACCCCTTATGAATAATCTTATCCCGCAAACACAAAGTAGCTTTATCAAGGGTCGTCAGACCATTGATAATGTTATTGTTACGTAGGAGATTATTCATAATAGGCGAATTTCGACGGGTCGAAAAGGAAATTTTATTGTAAAAATTGATTTCGAGAAGGCATATGATAGGATTAACTGGTCTTTTTTGGAAAATGTGTTGGGTGAAATGGGTTTCTCCGAGACTTGGATCAAACTCATCCTAGAGTGCACCTCCAAAGCCAAACTATCCCTTTTATGAAACGGCGAGACAACAGAGCAATTCACTCCAAGACGAGGCCTGAGACAAGGGGACCCCCTATCTCCTTACTTGTTTATGTTCTGTATACAGAAATTAGGTACCCTGATAGATCGAGTAATGGCAGAATGGAAATGGAGCGCGGTTCCAACTTACAGGATAGGACCGAGGGTCTCTCATCTTATGTTCGTCGATGTTCTCATTCTGTTTGGGGAGGCCTTGTTGGGAAAAGTCGATTCAAAATCGAACCCAAATTGGTACGCAGCGGAATTAAAATAGAGACCTAGCTCTTTTACGTACATGCATGACATCAAAAAATTAAAGCATACATACTATGGCTTAAAGCAATTAATTAAACACTTTAATTAATAATAATTATTGCCTATCTATAGCTAACAATTAAAAGACTATATAATTAAACACTTTAATTAAAATCAATAATTGAATAACTATAAAAATAATTGAAAAAGAAGAAAGCAAACCTTACACCGAAGATTCGAAATTCGCCGGTAGAAGAAGAACTCGTTCACCGCAAAGTCTTCTTCGCAATGCCTCAACAAACTCGGGAGTGTGGGCTCCAAAAAATACTACTAAAATAAAACTCCGTAAGAGGAATTTTATTTTCTTAAAAGCTAGCTTGCTCTCGTAAAATATACAAGAACTACTTGCTTTCGTTTTTGTTTGGTGTGTTTGAACTTGTAAATGACACCCCTTTATATAGGGTGAAAAAAGATGAAGTTTGATTAAAAAAAAAATTAAGTGGGGATGTTAAATAAGAAAAAGAAAACTTAGTGGGGTGAAAAAAAGAAAACAAATTTTTTTGACCATGGTAGCAGCCGGCTGCTGGCTGCGCGTGAACAGTACGCTACTGTTCACGAATGTGAACAGTACACGCGTACTGTTCACGTGTAATTTTTTTTTTTTTTTTTTTAAATTAAATCACTATTTAATTAAATATCTTTTTCCAAACATATTTCCCACGTTAATTTTCATCTAAGTTCAAACTTATCCATCTAATGGATATACTTTAGTATTTATTTGTAGAGTTTCAATTTGAGGTTTGCGAAGGGACCTTAGGGAAAATTAATTTTAGCTCCAAGTAGATTAAATCAAATTATCATCACATGATAATATTTAATATCACTTAACAATATTTAATTCCACTAAATAAATATTGTTGCACTCTAAAATTAACTTCAATTTATTTTGAATTCCCATTCTTTCGTAAAGAAATATTTCATTAACTCCTCTATTAAATATCCTTGAAAAAAAATAAAATTAATACTACTATTATTTTATTCTTCACATCTTATCCTATAATGCTCAATTTGCTTCTTATCAATTTTCCAAATGAAAAACTATTTTTCATATAATTTTAGTGACACTTCACTTGAAACACTTTGGCCAAAGTTTTAGAAAAATTGAACATTGCAAATTCATTATAGGGGATATATCTTATCTCTCATGGAGATTATAGATTCCATATGAATGTCCTTTCTAATCACATTTTTATGTCATTGCCCAATGTATAAAGTATATTGGCCACCGAAGACCTCACTTCTAAATATATCAAAGCAATGTACACTAGATGCATTAGTCCACGACAATCATAGGATTAAGAGTAATTGTACAAAATTATTTATTTTCAATAGTAGTAAAAATAAATAATCTGTTTGGTCCGGTTCAGTATTTCAATCTTATTGATTTACACGAATATACTATACATTGGAATCCATATTCCCATGATTAAGACAAATCATCAAATATAGTATATTGTAGTCTTTAGCAGATAAGACGCCCATTCTTATCACCGACTACAACCCATTTATAATAACATAAAAAAATCCAAGTCTTTTCCCATGGAACAACACTTCCATTTGGATTATCATATGTAATTATGGACTACGTCTATCTTATAGTATAATTTCAATTATGCTCATAACTTGTAAAAGAACAATTTCATAAATCAATAACAAATGCATCATACAATTGGATTTTTAGGGCATAATCCCTAACAATCTCCCACTTGCCCTCAAATCCAATTAGCTACAAAACTAACACCCATCACTTCTAAATGAGAATCAAAACTCTTTTGTGCCAATGTTTTAGTAAAGGGATCTGCTAAATTATTAGCTGAGGCTATCTTGGTGACCACAATCTCTCCACGATCTACATAATCTCTAATTATATGATACTTCCTTTCAATGTGCTTTGAACGCTTATGACTTCTAGGTTCTTTAGAATTGGCAACAGCACCAGTGTTATCACAATAGAGTATGATTGGCGTTAACCCATCTTTAACAACCTCTAGATCTAAAAGAAATTTTCTCAGCCAATAAGCTTCTTTAGCAGCCTCAGAAGCCGCCACATATTCAGCTTCCATGGTGGAGTCTGCAATGCAAGACTGTTTCACACTTCTCCAACTAATAGCTCCTCCACCAAGAGTAAACACATATCCCGAAGTGGAACGTCTAGAATCACGATCAGATTGAAAATCTGAATCTGTGTAACCTATTGGTAACAGCTCCTCACTGTGATAGATAAGCATATAATCTCTAGTCCTTCTCAAGTACTTCAAGATATGCTTCACTGCTATCCAATGTTCTGGTCCAGGGTTCGATTGATATCTACTGACCATCCCTACTGCATAACAAATGTCAGGCCTTGTACAAAGCATAGCATACATGAGACTACCCACAGCTGAAGCGTAGGGTACATTCTTCATGTGTTTTTCCTCTTCAAGTGTTTTAGGACACTGTTCTCGAGAAAGTTGAATTCCATGTCTAAAAGGCAATGACCCTTTCTTGGAATCCGCCATGTTATACCTTGCCAGTATCTTATCTATATATGCAGCTTGTGATAAGCCTAGCATCTTGTTCTTTCGATCTCGCAAAAGTTTGATCCCTAGAACATAACTAGCTTCACCTAGGTCTTTCATATCAAATTGATTGGACAGCCAAATCTTAACAACAGATAACGTTCCTACATCATTTCCAATTAGTAGGATATCATCCACATAAAGCACTAAGAACATTATAACCTTTTCATGATGTCTCTTATACACACATGGTTCATCGGGCATCTGTTCAAATCCAAAAGATTTGACAGCTTCATTGAATCTGATGTTCCATGATCTAGATGCCTGCTTAAGTCCATAAATGGACTTATTCAGTTTGCATACCATATGCTCCTGTTTTCTAACTGAAAATCCATCTGGTTGTATCATATAGATTTCTTCTTGAAGATTTCCATTCAAGAATGCTGTCTTAACATCCATTTGCCATATCTCATAGTCATAATGAGCTGCAACGGATAAGAGAATCCTTATAGATTTAAACATGGCTACAGGTGAGAAGGTTTCGTCATAATCAATGCCTTCCACTTGGGTGTAACCCTTTGCCACTAGTCTTGCTTTGAAGGTCTCTACCTTCCCATCTACTCCTCTCTTTCTCTTGTAGACCCATTTGCATCCAATGGGCTTAATACCTTCCGGTGCCTCTACAAGTTCCCAGACATTATTTGAGTACATTGACTCCAACTCAGATTTCATTGCAGTGACCCATTGGTCAGCATCTATATCTTCGAGAGCTTCTTTGTAGCTGAGAGGATCAGATTCATGTTCAGGTTCAACCACAAGGGTCTCCTGAAGATATCTACCAGGTCTCCTGATAATCCTCCCACTACGACGTGACTCATGTGTACTAGGTTCCACATCAGTAGTTATATTAGGTACATCATATGTATTATCTATGTTCTCAGTTATATTAGGCTGTTCAGATGTAGTATCTGATACTGTCATCTCTTCTAATACAAGCTTACTTCGACTCTTGTAGTCATTTAATAGTTCATCCTCAAGGTACTTGGCATTTGTACTTACAAATACCTTATGATCATTAGGACTATAAAACTGACCACCTCTAGTCTCTTTAGGATATCCTACAAACAAGCATACTTCTGTTCTTGATTCCAACTTGGCAGGATCCTTTCTTAACACGTGTGCTGGACATCCCCAAATACGAAGATATTTAATGTTAGGCTTTCGCCCAATCCATAACTCCACAGGTGTTTTAGGAACTGACTTAGAAGGAACTAAGTTCAATAAATACGCAGCCGTTTCAAGTGCATATCCCCAAAAAGAACTAGATAGAGTCGCATGACTCATCATGGACCTTACCATTTCCATCAACGTTCTATTTCTTCTTTCTGCAACACCATTCTGCTGGGGTGTACCCGGTGCAGTAAGTTGAGATCTAATCCCATTTGTAGTTAAGAAATCCAAGAATTCTCTTGATAGATATTCACCACCTCGATCTGATCTAAGTGATTTGATATGTTTATCTAATCGATTTTCAACTTCAGCCTTAAACACTTTGAACTTTTCAAAAGATTCAGACTTGTGTTTCATTAGATATACATATCCATACCTTGAGTAATCATCTATAAAAGTTATGAAATACTCAAAACCTCCTCTTGCTTGAATGTTCATTGGTCCACAGACATCGGTGTGAATCAATTCAAGCAATTGTGTGGCTCTATTGCCTTTTCCTTTAAAAGGCCTCTTGGTCATTTTACCTTCCAAACATGATTCACAGACTGGTAAATTCTTAAGGTCTAATTGACTTATAAGTCCATCAGATACCAGTCTTTGGATCCTGTTAGAATTAATATGACCCAAACGCAAATGCCACTTATATGCTTCATCAGTCATAGGAGTCTTTCTTTTAATGGTAATATTTGTTTACTTGTATTAGCCTCAGAATTACCAACAGAGTATGTATCAGGAAATAATAAAAATAAACTATCATTTTGAGTACCTTTGCAAATAAACGATTTATTATGCTTAATAGAAAAACCTTGTTCAAAAATGACAGTAAAACCATCATCCATCAAACAACTAACAGAAATCAAATTTCTACGAATAGAAGGTACATAAAGACAGTCTTTTAATATTAATACTTTGTTTTTGAAAAATAAATTAACAAGTCCATAGCTACTACTGGCACGCTTGTACCATCTCCCATCATCAGGTACATTTCACCATCACTTAGCTGCCTGGTCAGCTGAAACCCCTGCAACATATTGCAAATATGATTAGTTGATCCAGAATCCACACACCAGGAATCTGGTGGACTTCCAACTAAACATGTTTCAAGTAAACAAGATATCATCATACCTTGATTGGGTGCCTTGCCAGATTTAGCAGGAAGACTTGCTAAATATTTGGGGCAATTCCTTTTCCAATGGCCATCTTCTTTACAATGGAAACAGTTTCCTTTTGCAGATTTGGCTTTCTTTTGAATTTTTGTTGCTACAGTAGCACCATTATTCTTCCCCTTTTTCCATTTCTTGGCATTCCATTTCTTGGCTTTGGTACCAGATGTCTGAGTAAAATTGACACTCCCTTTAGCCCTCAGAACACCTTCTGCGACTTGGAGTTCATTCATCAATTCAGGCAATGAGTAATCTTTAGCATTCATTGAATAGTTAAGCCTAAATTGATTAAATGAACTTGGCAGAGAGTTCAGGATCATATCCTGCTGAGTTTGACTATCAATTTTGGCACCAAGGATTTCTAGTTCATTTAGGTAAGCCATCATCTTCATGACATGCTCTTGAACTAGTGTTCCTTCAGACATCTTAGCAGTAAGCATCTTCCTCATGAGCTCATGTCTACTTGCCCTATCCTGCCCTCCAAACATCTCCTTGAGATGTTGCATCATCATTGAAGCAGTCACCATCTCTGCATCTGATGCTTGAGAATATTAGACACAGATGCTAGGATATAGCATTTTGCCATCTCATTGGCTTTTATCCACCGTTCATAACGGTTCCTAATAGCTTGTGATGCATTAGTAGCAGGAACTGGAGGACATGGTTCTCCAAGAACAAACTTGTGCTCATCATGAGTTAGCACAATTTCAAGATTCATTTTCCACTCGGCATAGTTAGGTCCTAGTAACTTATTTTCTTTAAGGATAGATTGCAGAGGACTCATAGATGCCATTTATGAAAACTGTAAAATTTACAAGAAGTTATGAGTCAAAACTTTAGCAATGAACAAAATTATTCACCTAACCAAATTTGTACATGCAATGATAACCTATCTTTATACATTTTCCTTCCTGGCGGCAGGACCGAAAAATATAAAAATTTCTCTCTCTCTCTCTCTCTAGATTTATGTATATATATGTATATATTTTTTATATATATATATATTTAACTCTATATATATATATACATAGCAGCCGCCCGTCATCGCCCGCCGTCGCCACACGCCAGTCGCCGCCGCCACCGCCAACCGTGGTCATTTAGTTTAGGTAATATATATATACACACACACATAGAGTATATATAGATTTAAATATTTGAGTATGTATATATTTGTGGATATGTGGGTGTATGTATATATTTGTGTGTATGTGTGAGTGTATGTATATTTGTGTATATATGAGTGTATGTATATATATTTGTGTATGTGTGGGTGTACGTATATTTGTGTATATGTGGGTGTATGTATGTATATTTGGTATGTGTGAGTGTATATATATTTGTGTATATGTGGATGTATGTATATGAGTGTATGTATATATTTGTGTATGTGTGTGAGTTATTTGTGTATATATGGGTGTGTATATATATTTGTGTATGTGTGGGTGTATGTATATTTGTGTATATTTGGGTGTATGTATATATATTTGTGTATGTGTGGGGTATGTATATTGTGTATGTGTGGGTGTAAGTATATTTGTGTATATTCTTGAGATTGCCTATTATTGAAAAATTTAAGGGAACTAGGAATTTATTTGATGCATTTAGTATTAATTTTGGTTAGTCGGGTGTTAATTACGTTTGATTTGAAATAAATTGTGGTTATTGGTGGTTTAGGGTACATTGATCAAACTGGTGATCTATTTTATACTTAGTTGCTGAAAATATGATGTTTTATTTATAGTTTTATGTGATTTATGTGATCCGACTGGTGATCAATATTTGTAGTTGTTGGAAATATGATGCTTTATGTGATTCAACTGGTGATCAATATATTTTTATAAAATGGTGCTTTATTTTATATTTTTGTGATTTATGTGATCCAACTGGTGATCAATATTTGTAGAAATATGATGTTTATGTGATCCAACTGGTGATCAATATTTTCGTATAGTAAGATCGGCAATTTGGGTTTGTTGTGGTGAAAGATTATATATTGGGTTTGTTGTGGTTGAAATATACGAATTTTGTTGGCTGCAAGTTCGGGGGAAGATTAAGTCGAGAACTTGGTAGAAATTTTGCGTTGTTACTTTGCCGAATTTTTTCTAGAATAATGGGAAATAAATTAAAATGAAAATTATTAATTAAATTTAACTATAAACTGATGATAAAATTGTTTAATTTAATTAATTCAGAATCAAAATGGATCGAAGTTGGATTTTAGCAGATCGTATGTCGGAAACATGAGATGAGAAAGGGGTGAAAGAGTTCATAAAGTTTGCGGTTGACCAAGCACCAGATCGAACTAGGATCACTTGCCCGTGTTTACGTTGTTGTTTTGGAAAGAGAATTAGTCCACGTGAGTTGGAAAATCATTTGGTGTGTAATGGAATTGATAAAAGCTACAAACGTTGGACAAGACACGGTGAAAGCAGTGTCCCGTTGGATGATTTGGGTGCTACATCATATCCATCACATGATTTCAACATGAATGATTATGAGCCTGATCGTTTGGAGGAGATGACAAATGTGATTGAGGAGGATTTGCGAAATTGTCCTAAAATATTTGACAATTTGACAAGTGATTCAAAGACACCACTGTATAGTTGGTAGTAAATTCACAAGATTGAAAGCAGTTCTTAACCTATACAAGTTAAAAGCCAACAATGGGTGGAGTGATAAGAGTTTCATAGACTTGCTTGGTTTATTAAAAAGCATGCTACCTGAGGATAATGTGTTACCTAATCGTACTTATGAGGCTAAACGGATGGTAACCTCAATTGGCATGGGATATGAGAGGATACATGTCTGTCTCAATGATTGCGTATTATTTAGAATTGACTATGCATCATTGAAGGCCTGTCCAAAATGTGGCGCCTCATGGTACAAGAAGAATGGATCTGCGCCTGTCAAAACCATGTGGTATTTGCCTATAATACCATGATTTAAGCGCATGTACAGTAGTAAAGAGTTAGCCAAGGACTTGACATGGCATGCTGATAGAAGGCTTGAAGAAAGGATTGAAGATGAAAAGATTCGACATCCCTCAAATTCTCCTCAATGGAAAAAGATTGATGATGATTTCCCTGAATTTGGTGAAGAATCAAGAAACCTGCGCCTTGTATTGGCTACAGATGGCATGAACCCTCATGGCTTGCAAAGTAGCTCACATAGTACATGGCCGGTGATTTTGATGATCTACAATCTTCCCCCATCGCGATGTATGAAGCGAGAGCATATATTGATGCCTATACTCATTTCTGGGCCGAAACAACCTGGAAATGATATAGATGTCTACTTGGCTCCTTTAATTGAGGATTTGAAGGTGTTGTGGGACATCGGTGTTCAAGTATATAACGGGTTGAGAGAAGAAAATTTTAATCTCAGAGTCATGTTATTTGGAACAATCAATGATTTTCCGGCAAGAGCAAACCTCGAGGGATATGGTGTACATGGCCAATGTGGATGCCCCATATGTGTCAAGAGTACAAATCAATATCGATTGACACACTCTCAGAAATATGCATTCCAAGGGCATCAGAGATGGCTAAATCGAAACCATCGATATTGTCGGTGGAAGAAAGCTTTTAATGGGAGTATAGAAGAAGGCCGAGCTCCTAAGTGCTTAACTGGTGAAGAAGTGTTTGAGAATGTAAGAGACTTGGAGGTTAAATTTGGAAAGACTTTTGCAGGTGGCCTTGCAAAAACTGGGTGGAAAAAAAGGTCAATTTTCTTTGAGTTTCCGTATTGGATGTCTTTACATGTTAGACATTTTCTCGATATAATGCATATTGAGAAAAATGTATTTGATAGTGTCATTGGTACACTTCTAAATGTGCCCGGAAAGACAAAAGATGGCGTAAAGGCACGGTTAGACTTGGTTGAAATGAAGATAAGAGGAAAATTGGCACCAACAAATAAGGGGAAACATACTTATTTGCCTCCAGCAGCTCACACTCTAGCCAGGAAAGAAAAAATTGCATTATGTGAGTTTCTTAATGGAGTGAAAGTTCGAGAAAGGTATTCTTCAAACATTAGCAGTCTTGTATCAATGAAGGATTTGAAGCTAAAACACTTGAAGACTCACGATTGTCATGTAATCATGGATCATTTGCTACCAATTGCTATACGGGCCATTTTGCCAAAAAAGGTGAGAGACACGATAACTAAATTGTGTTTCTTCTTCAAAGGAATGTGGAACAAGGTGTTTGATCCTGAGCAATTTCCTGCACTTCAGAAACAAATTGTCATCACTTTGTGTGAGCTTGAAATGTATTTTCCACCTGCTTTTTTTGATATAATGACTCATATACCCATTCACTTGGTTAGAGAGACTCAACTATGTGGACCGGATTTTATGAGATCTATGTATTCGGCTGAGCGATATATGAAGGTATTGAAAGGCTACGTGAAAAATCGTAGTCGACCGCAAGGTTGCATTGTTGAACGGTACATAGTTGATGAAGCCATTACATTTTGCACAGAGTATCTGGCAGATTCTAATGTTGCAGAGCTTCCTAAGTCTCATGTTGTGGGAGGGGGAACAGAAGGAGTCAGATTAATGGGAAAGCAATTAGTTAGTGTTCATATTACACAAAGGGATCAGGCACACCTGTATGTGCTCCACAACACCGATGAGGTTGACCCATATGTTGAAGAGCATAAGAACCAACTTAGGAGATTCAATCTAATTAAAAATGAGAGCTGGATTTCAAGAGAGCATAATAAGAGTTTCATCGATTGGTTTCGAAAGCATTTTGAAGAGAAACAGAAAGAGAATCCACAGCTTTCAGTTTCAGATAAATTGACACGACTGTCGATGGGTCCGGATAGACTAGTATTTTGTTATTCAGGTTATCGTATAAATGGTCGCACATTCTATACAAAAGACCAAGATGAGCGAAGTACAATGCAGAATAGTGGTGTGAGTTTTGTAGCTCAAGCAATGCAGAATAGTGGTGTGAGTTTTGTAGCTCAAGCAATGCATATCTCAAGTGCGAAAGATAATAATCCTATCTATGTCGATTTATCATATTACGGGGTGATTGAACGTATATGGGAGCTTGATTATAGTTGGTTTCGGATGCCTGTATTTGGGTGTAAGTGGGTTGACAATAAACATGGTGTCGATAATAGTGAAATAGGCTTCACTCGAGTAGACCTTGAAAGGGTGCGATACAAAGATGAACCTTTCATTTTAGCGTCACAAGCTAAGCAAGTATTTTTTGTTACCGATCCTATTGATAAGAGGTGGTCCATTGTTTTATCGGCAAACAAAAATACTTGTATTGATGATGATTATGAAGAAAGTGAAGATGATGGAGAAAATCCTATCTCATTAGGTGATTCACAATCAATTGATAGTGATGATGACTTGGATATAAGTGATGATGAATTGTATATGCGACAAGATCACCAAGAGGGGATATGGATTAATCCATCAGTTCATCGCCGTATTAAAAAAAATGGTCGTACCGATGGGAAGCAAAAGACTGCTAAGCCAACGACAAAAAGAAAATGATGAAAGGTATTTGAACTTATTTCATAATTGTATGATAGACTTAATTTTTTATCAATATTTATACTTAGTTGCTAGAAAATTTATATTCTTGAGATTTGCCTATTTTTGTGAAAAATTTAAGGGAAATAGAGGATTGATTGAATTTAAGGTTAATTTGGTTTAGTTGGGGGTTAATTATGTTTAATTGGGGATTAAATTTTGTTTATTTTGTGGTTTAGGATAATTACGTTCTAGAATAATGGATATGAACCCAAATTCTGTATTTATTACTTCTATTTTAAAATTATTATTGCCAACTGAATTTGCCAAATTTATATGAATCTAACTTCTGTATTTATTACTTCTATTTGAAAATTATTATTGTCAAATGAATCTGCCAAATTTATATGAATCTAACTTTTGTATTTTTTGTCTTTTGTAGGTCGATGGCTTCAAATCCTGATGGTAGTTTTCCCGAGGATAATGTATATGGATCAGATAGCGTTCATGAGGCGGAGATACGGAGAGGTGTCACGGCTATGAAAAAAGTTATCAATGCCAGAAGTAAAGGCATAAGGCTACCTGTCGGCTGGAACAGAGGTCAGCCAGTTAACCCAAACAAATCAATATTTGTTGGTTATATAGGCGTGCAGGTTTGGCACAAGGTGTCGATTGCCATGAGTGATTGGCGAAAAGTCCCGTCACCAATAAAAAAAAACGTTTGGGATGAGATAAAGGTAATTTGGATATTATCATATTTGTAAGTGTTAATGTATTATCATATTCTCTAAATTATAATTTTATATATACTTTGTTGTTTGATTTTTGTAGTTGGCATTTGATATTGACGAAAGTCGACGAAAGTACGTAGTATCAGAAGGTGGGAGGCAAGCACGTAACTTCAGGAGCTACATAAGCAGAAAGTATGTGCGAGATGATGATGGAAATATTAATGTCAACCCACCCCCACAATATGAGATATCACAAGCCGATTGGACGGCATTTTTAGATGTTCGCTTAGGAGATCCTAATTGGCAGGTAGCTAGTCATTTTAATTTACGGTTTCATTTGTTGGTTATTGCGTTTATATTTAGCTAATAATTTGATAATGTAATAAACAGAAAACGAGTAGGGACAATCAGGAAAGAGCAAAGAACCCTGAATATCCTTACCGGAAAGTGAGTCTTGGACATGCTCTTGTGGAGCAAATGGCGGTATGTAGTTCATTTAGCAGTGAATCCTTACAATTTTTTTAATAAAAATTCTATGTTAATGCATACATATATTTTTTTAATGAAAATATAGAGAGATAGAAGAAGGGATGCGAGATCCGATTGTACAGAGGTGACACGAGCACTCGTGTGGAGGATTGCGCGTTCCGATAAAACAAATCAAATTGATAACAACAATGTTAGAAGAGTGGTGAATGAAATGGTGAGTTATTGACAATTTTTAGCTCTATAATGTGCTGTATGTTTGTTTTGAAATATTATTGAAAGAAAAGGTTCACTAATTTTTTTTTAAAAAAATATATCATTACAGGAGAGCATTTCACAAGAGAGTACTAGCCATAGTGGAAATGAGACGAGTCGAGATGACCTATTGGCTAAAACTCTTAAAAAGAAGGAGCATCCGGGTCGCGTTAGGGGTGTTGGCTTTGGGGTCTCACAAAGAGACTATTTTAAGGATCGAAAGCCTGCTACAGAAATGGAGGTGGAAAACTTGAGAAACATGGTGAAAAACCTCTCCGAAACTATGGTTGCCATGCAACAACGAATTGATGTTTTGGAAGCCCCTAACTCGCGTCAGCCACATGAAGATGACGTGATTTCTTTGAAAGATAGCAGCCCAGAACCAGGTTATAAGATGCTTCCTGAGGTAAAAATTTGAACTTGTTTATTAATCATACAATTTGCGACTCTCTATTTCTGTAAATCATACAAAACTTTCTAATATAATGTTGTATATATATATATGTGTGTGTGTGTGTGTGTAGGGTATCAATCCATGTCAATTAGCACTTTTATCACCATCATATCGTGTGGTGGCTAAAGGACAGCTATACAATCGATCGGAGACTGATAGAACACTTCACAACTGTCCATTAGCCACCAACAATGTGAAAGTGCGCATTGACACTGCTATTAAGGAGAATACACTCCTACCCGTCTCTCTCAATGATGAAATGATCACCATTTCTAGTGGTCTGGGTACCTTTGTTGCTTAGCCAGCGAGTCTTGTCATTGTCACTGATGCACCGGTATGTAATTAATAGCTAGTCATTAATAAATTATAACAATTTGTTTGAGGTTACTAAATATACTTTGGTGTGTAACATTCATATTTTATTTTCTTGCTTAAACAGTCCAAATCATCTGGAAACCGTAAGTCAGGGACGTTGAAGCGGTCAGCTGTCAAAGGAAAATCTCCAGTGGCTGAGCCTGCAGGTGAAGTAGACATATGTGCAGACCTTCAACTAGATGGACTCCCTAATGACCTTGTATTTCTGGGAAAGTACACGAAGATGATGAATATTGGTGCCCTGATCAATATATACATGGACGAATAAGAATTTGTCATTCCCAGAGTACATTGGAAAGGAGGAGATCTGTCACCTTCTGCGTAGAACAGAGATAGGAGCCTCTATCATTATAGCGTACATAAAGTAAGTTTTTTAATTATTTTATTACATCTGAACTACGATTATTTTCGTTACTCGAAATTCATTTTTATGCTCAATTTAGGTGTTTGTGGTTTAACTACGTGATTGCCGAAGGGAAACAAGCAAGTTTCGGGTTTCTTAACCCACATTCCATAGCTGCTCATGCAGACGTGCCAATTCAACAAGTGCAGTACATAGCACGTGCTATGATACAGAGTGCACAACAGAATAAGTTATTTCTTGCACCTTACAACAACGGGTGAGCTACTAAAGAGTCGACTTTAATTTGTAAAACTATCTACGCAAAACAAATTTTCAACTTATCTTTTGAATGCTTTGTAGGGGTCATTGGTTGTTGCTTGCAATTGATCCATTTCAAGAGATTGTTTACTATCTGGATTCTGTGCATAGTGAGCCGCAATACCGAGATGATATGATATTAAAATTCAATCAGTAAGTTTTTCAATCAATCAATGTATCCATTATATTTAATATTTTTTTAAATTGTATTTATTTCACATAATTGCTTGTTTTTAACATATTTCCTTATTTTTTATAATTTTTTATAGAGCTATGCACATATTTCGTGCAAATTGCAACAACCAATCCAGAAAATCCAAAAACTCGGTCTGTAAATTGTTTACTATAAAGGTTAGCGTTTTCTAGTTTCATGAGATTATATATTCGTATAGAAGTTCGTCTTCTAATACAACGTAACTTTGATTGCTTTTGTAGTGCTCCCGGCAGACCAACGAGGTGGATTGTGGCTATTTCGTTATGAGATTCATGAAAGAGATTATTAGCCACGGACAATCTATAATCCCAACAGTGGTATACATAATCCTAATATATACTTAATTCTATTACTTTTGAAATTATTAAACCTTTGGTAGGCAATTGAAACGTCATTTCAGTTTGCAATTAATCTCTCTCTCTATATATATATATATCTTGCAGTACTTTCATGATTGTCAATCCTTCTATACTGATGAGCAAATTGATGAAGTAAGCTGCGAAGTTGCACGTTACATTTTATTAGCAACTCCTTAGAAATTAGGTAATGTAGTTTTTGTACATTGTGACTTGTTGTAAATTGAGATTTGATTTATTGTATTTCGGAAGGTCATTAGTAATTTAATTAGTTGATTGTACATTTTGTTGGAGATTATAACATTTTATTGTTGGAGGAAAGAGATGGTAATATTGAAGTTCGGGGTGGTGTTTGTATATGTTGAATATGTTTTGTTGTTAGTTGAAATTTGTTGGTTGGTTTATTGCATATTTATGTACAAGAATATTATCATGATAGGGCAATAAATAATTCAAAAAAAACAAAAAAAAATTTGTACTTATGACAGCGATTCTTCCGGAACCGCTGGCACAGTGTGAACCTGTGACAGCGGTTCTGGAAGAACCGCTGTCACAGTTCGAACCTGTAACAGCGGTTCCATCCGGAACCGCTGTCACAGGTTCGTATTTTTTTTTTTTTTGGTTTTTCGACAACGATTTCTGGAAAACCGTTGTCATAGGTGGACACTATGACAGCGGTTTTCAGGGAACCGCTATCATAGGTTGATCTATTACATCGGTTAAAAACCACTGTAATAGGTCCACCCCTATAACAGCGGTACCTATGACAGCGGTGCCCAAAAAAACCGCTGTCATAGGTCATTTTTGTAGTAGTTTGTAATGTGAATACTTTGCTTGTTGGCATAAAGTTTATTACTTTCACGAAAAAAAATAAAATTTCAATTGGATTACTATATTGGTATTATATTTTATTTTATATATGCTGGCGTACGTAAGAACTATTATAACTGTTTGGGGGGAAACACAAAAAACCAATAAGTATATATTCAGGTACTTTTATAAATTTGATGGGTATCCATATTTATTTATTCGAATTGAGTTGTGTTGTTATTTTATATTTTCTACCTTTGTTGACTTTCCCTTATATTCTAGGGAAAAAAGTTTCTATTTTTAATATGAGTGAAATAATAATATTATATTTTAAATATATTACGTGGATCATAACATATTTCATATTTTTTTATATGTTTAGTCTTTTCTATTAGCAAAACCTTAAAATAATTTATCGTGCATGACATGAGGGTCACGCTAGTTCCTTATATTTACAAGATATACTATCTCATATGATTAATATGCAAGTGAGAATTGTGTGTGTGTATGTACACAATTATTTCTTTTGAAAAAAAAAGGGTTCAAATTTGGTATCTTTGTGCACTTTATAGTTGATTCCGTTATTCAACATACAAATTATAATTTGAGACGTGGTGAAGAGTAATCCAGCCTCAGACACAAAAATCCAATTGGTTCGGGTCATCTCTTTTAAATTAGTTTCCCATTTTGTATTACTTTTCATACGAGATTGATATTGAAGCTCCAAAAATTACTATAGAAGCTCCACTTTGATTTATCTTTCTATAAAAATGATTGTAACACCCATTTACAATTAAAAGCCTCTAACAATGTACCAATCAATTATAATTTTTAATAATTTATTAGATTTCTATACCTGATATATCTTTTTTTCCACCATATACCTTTTATGTATGAATGAATATAATATTTTCTCTTTGTTCGGATAATATATTTATGAACTGCATAATGATGTGTTCCTAAAAAACATGAACAACAACGTAAAATGTATTCTTTTACTTAAGCATTAAATTGTACAAAATGAACTAAACCACCAAGAAAAATATTTTGTAACTTTGTGTATTCAAATATGAAGTACTCATATACTTTGACTGTTTATATGCATTAATCAATGTTATTTTTTCATTAAATAGAAGCCAAGTTTACTTGAGCATTTTTTTCATGTGTAATTGTTGTTGATGTATTTTATTGAAGGAAGAAAGATTTAATATGATTGTTAGGTGCTAATATGCAATCAAATTAAAGTAAATTCAAGTTGAATGTTGCTTTTCGTTGGTTTCTATTATGATAGTTTTTTGTTTTTCAACTTTAACATAGTATATACTTTGTTTTGTGGATGATATTCTATGTTTTAAATGGACTAGCTTTGATATAAAGTAACAAAGAAAACATCTACAACTTGATAATGTTTTGCTCTTATTTAAATTTGAAAAATTATAATTAATGTGTTTTAAGAATTATGGACATTCTAGTCATATTTTAGTTTAAAAATTAAAGATGGAGTTTCTATAGTAATCAGTGGAGTGCCAATATCATTACCCCTTCTCATATATACATGCATTTTGATATGCCCACTGTGCTGACTGAGCGGCCCAAACAAAGTTTAAGAAACCAATCTGGGTCAAAGATTTTATTTTGTTTAGAATATTGTTAGTTTATAGGTATCAACTTACACTTTGCAGCTATAATCTCCAAATCAACCTCAGAAGTCAAACGGACAGGGGAAGAAGATTGAATTTTATCCGCCGTGTATGCCAGCCGGTACCATGACACCAGAAACTCTCTCTGGGATTATGTATCTGATGGGATTAGTGTGGAGACACAAATCAAAAAAAGAAATGGATGTTATACATGACCTATGCATGACCTATCCATTGGCAAATGTCATGGATGACATATGAACCAACTTGCAAAAGAATTGATGGCCAAGATTAATGCAAAAGAATGGAAGGCATGTATTCAATCTTGTGGGCTTGGAAATTGCCTATAAATAGAGGGCCATTTCTTCATTTGTAATCACACCAACCAAAGAGAGCAAGAGAGAATAGGAGGCATAAGTGTGTAGTGAGTTAGGAGCAATTTATTGTGAGAGATAAATTGTGGGTTACGTGAAACACTTGTGGGTTTTTTCTTTTGGGGAAATACAAAGGGGTTGGGAGAGTGTTCTATATAACTTAGAGAGTGGTTGTACAAAAGTAGTTTTCTTGAGTTTGTCTATAAACTCAAGTGTGTATTTTGTACCGGTAAAATTCTCTCTTAGTGGAAGAACGGAAACTCTGGTGGACGTAGGCAAATTGCCGAACCACGTAAATCTGTTGTCTCATTTTCTTGCTTTGATTCTTACTTTTAAGTTCTTTTATGCGCGTTGATTCCTAACAGTATCTAAGTTGGCAAATGCTATTAGTTGAGTCGTAATAGGAGATATAAACACTATGACTAGTAGTTCCGAAAAGACGGGAGGTGCACAAGTGGCTTACAGCAAGTGTAGACAGTTTTTGGAATGCGATGACACTTGCGGTCTTATTCATTTGAATTTCATAGGGCCTCCTTTTACATGGGCAAAAGGAGAGCATTCAACTCTACAAGAGCGCTTGGATAGAGCAACTTCGAATCCGGAGTGGCGTTTACAATTTTTTTCTGCAACAGTCCATCACTTACCCCGACTTGGATCAGACCATTCTCCTTTATTGCTTTCTTTAACCAGAGATATGGTGGATCTTAGAGGAAAGGAGCAATTCAAATTTCAGACTGCTTGGTTCACTCACAGACAATTCAAAGACATGATTAAAACTGAGTGGGAAACTATCAAAGACCGAGACATTTATGAACAAATTCAGTATATCCGTGAAAAGAGGAACAGTTGGAACAAAGAGGTTTTTGGGAACATATTCAAAAGGAAACGTGTGCTAACATAACAGCAAAGATTACAGGAATCCAAAGAGCTCAAAGTAGATATTTCAAGAAGCTAGAAATTAAGCTGACAGAATACATACACCTAGGGTTTCCCGAAACTCTCCAACCATCAGCTAGAGGACTTGATGTATATTTTGACTAACGACGAGGTAAAAAGGGCAATCTGGGATATGTACCCGACCAAGGCTCCGGGATCGGATGGACTCCAACCTCTCTTTTTTCAACAATGTTGGGACATGATTGGAGAGGATGTCTTTGAGACAGTCCAAAAAGCTCTCCAGACAGGTAGTATTGATTCCCTTATTAATGAATCCAGCATTATTTTAATCCCCAAAGAAAAGAACCTAGCACATCTGTCAAAATTTCGACCTATTTGTCTTAGCAATGTTATTCTAAAAATCATTACGAAAACCATGGCAAATCGACTTCGACCCCTTATGAATAATCTTATCCCGCAAACACAAAGTAGCTTTATCAAGGGTCGTCAGACCATTGATAATGTTATTGTTACGTAGGAGATTATTCATAATATGCGAATTTCGACGGGTCGAAAAGAAAATTTTATTGTAAAAATTGATTTCGAGAAGGCATATGATAGGATTAACTGGTCTTTTTTGGAAAATGTGTTGGGTGAAATGGGTTTCTCCGAGACTTGGATCAAACTCATCCTAGAGTGCACCTCCAAAGCCAAACTATCCCTTTTATGAAACGGCGAGACAACAGAGCAATTCACTCCAAGACGAGGCCTGAGACAAGGGGACCCCCTATCTCCTTACTTGTTTATGTTCTGTATACAGAAATTAGGTACCCTGATAGATCGAGTAGTGGCAGAACGGAAATGGAGCGCGGTTCCAACTTACAGGATAGGACCGAGGGTCTCTCATCTTATGTTCGTCGATGTTCTCATTCTGTTTGGGGAGGTCTCTACCAATCAAGTTCATGTGATTAAGGATATTTTGAGGGATTACTGTAATATGTTAGGACATGCTGTCAACAACCAAAAATCCAGAATTTGCTTCTTTGCCAATATCGGCTTCTCTTTAGCGAGAGAGATGGCTTAGTCAACAAGCTCGTTTGGGCATAACTCAGGATTTATGCTGTTATCTCGGAACACCCCTCTACCACACTAGAGTCCTTCGGAAAACTTATGCTTTCTTGGTCGAAAGAACTAGACAAAAGTTTAAAGGATGGAAAAGGAAACATCTCTCAATAGAACGTCGATCAAGGCATGCACATCCAATATCCCATCTTACTATATACAGACGTCTCGATTGCCGGTGGGAATTTGTGATGAGATGGATAAACTTAATCGGCGATTCATATGGGGAGGGACCGAAGAGGAAAGAAAGATTCATGCGGTGAATTGGGACACGATTTTCAAGAACAAGATAAATGGGGGATTAGGAAGTAGACGAACTCGGAAGGCAAATACGACGTTCCTAGGAAAACTGGTCTGGCAAATGCTTAAGGAAGGAAACTGACTATGGGTCCAAGGTATGGGACACAAGTATGCTCATCACCATCGGCCCAAGAGCAAAAGGACCACTTCATACACCTGGCGAAGCATTAAATCAGCTTTCTCGTTACTTGAGCAGGGATTGAAATGGAAAGTTGGTAATGGGTGTCGAACGCTATTCTGGACAGACGTATGGATAGGGGAGATGCCGTTAAGCCAAACTATAGAGCAGCTGCTTATGGACGAGGACGAAAAACGTACGGTTTAAAGCTACTGGCAACCCGGTGTCGGATGGAATTGGGACGACCTAGATCCCCTACTGCCAGATATTAAGAGACATCTTTGGGAATGGAATCTGGACAAGCATAGCTCACGAGAAGATATGCCCATTTGGAAGTATACGGAAGATAGAAACTATAATTGTAAAAGTGCTTACGAGAGTCTTACAAGAGATAACTCGCAAAATGAGGAAGAAGTTAAATGGAAAAGAATCTGGAATGTGAAAGGAGCTTTTAGAAGAAAATTCCTCCTTTGGTTATTGAGACATAACAAGGTCCTGAAGAATTTTGAGCTCAATCTGCGCCATATTACGCCAAATGCGGAGTGCAATATCTGTGGTCACACCGAGGAGACGACCCTACATGCTCTTCGTGATTGTACATGGGCGAAGAATATTTGGAAGCAACTCGTGGCCCCGAGTCAACACACAACCTTCTTCTCTAAGGCGCCTACTGACTTGGTGGATTGGAATATGACCATGACACTAAACAGGTATGATTAGGGTGTTAAATGGGATATGATTTTCACTGAAACACTCTCTTTGATCTGGCAGGGACGAAATGAAGCAGCTCACAACGAGGATATAATCACTCCACAAGTCGACATAATCTCCATCAGAAACCGAGTGAATGAAGCCAAATATGCAACTCTGAATAACCCTGAAATGGTGACGCAACACATGGACTTTCGATGGAAGCCTCCCATTGCAGGAGGTTGGAAGCTAAACGTTGACGCTGCCTATAAAACCTAGATGATCCATGAGAATAGCGCTGGTATAGGGGGCTGATTCGAGATGATAACTGGAGTTGGTTTCGTTGATTTTTTGGATCTGTCTGTGCCAATTCAATCTTAGAAGCTGAACTTATTGCCATTAAGAAGAGTGTACACTTAGCATGGGCGACAAGGAGAGGTGAAATGGAGGTGGAAACCGACAGTTACGAGGCCTACACAGCATTATGGAAGCTACTTCTGAGCATAAATATTTCAACACCATTGCTGAAATTAGAGACAAGTTGAAGCTACCTTGGAGGATTGAAATAAATTACACTTGGAGAGAAGCCAACCAATGTGCTGATTATATGGCTAAGAAAGGGATCAATCATCCACTTGTGGTGACAGCAAACCCAGACAATGATTTAATTGAACAAGATCGCAATGGAAAATCATTGCGTAGAATAGTGACTACAAACGTAACCCTGATCTGTCGGGTCAGAATAACTAGGGTACCTCCTCCCTTGCCCAAAAAAAAATAAAATTATACTTTTATATAAAAGGTTTTGAGTTCAATTTCAGACTGTCACAATTTGTAATTTTTTTTTTTTTATTTTGAGTTTTACAAAATCTGTGTGGTTTAAAAAGATTAACGACCCCAATTTTTCAATCAAGATATCTCCGGAATTTAAAAAAAATAAGAATTAGTCAAATAGTCTACTAGTTAGTGGATGCTAGTTATTGGTATTATGATTAGCGGGTCCCCACCGTTTGGTCCTTTTCAGAATAATGAGTTTTCTATTTATCTCCAAGGATTTTTATATGAATGTTACGTAATTGCATTATCTTGAATTGTCTTCTTTCTCTTACCAAAAAAAAAAAAAAAAAAAAAAAAGAATTGTCTTCTTTCTCTATTGCTTATTGGGAGTGTTTGTTCCTCACCATATTAAGGGATTATCTATCACATTTTATATATACAAAATATTCTTTTCAACATATAAGTTATGTGGATTTCATAATGGCGTGTATTTATTAAGTAAAATGAAAGATGGAACATCAAATCGGAAGAAAAGATTCAATGTGGAATCAAATGCAACTAAAATTTCCTCTCTATATCATTAATGTGTTTTATTTTTTTATATGTAATTAAATAAGTTTAATTTTTCCTATATATATATATTATAAATACACATAGACACACAAACACATAAAATATAGAATAAATATAAATATATTCATATTTATATGTGTCACAGACACATATATAGATACAATATATATATATATATATTGTATTTATAGTACATATTATACAGTTACATAGTTAAATATGTCTTTTATTTATATATAATTTAATATATGTAAGTATGCTTCTATATTAAAAATTATGTATTTCCATGGTATACATGTTTACATATATATATATATATATATATTAGTTTTTATCCATAATTTTATATTTAAATATATTTCTATATATTATGATTGTGTAGTGTAAATAAAGTTACATAATAATAAGTTAGATTTTTTTAGTGTCATTGTACCAAATGTGCCGTTAGTGTAACAATTGATTTTGCAAAACTTCTAAGGATTACTAAGTGCTTATGGTAGCAGCGTGTAGTCAGTGGTGGAAAGTCGGTGGAGATAACGCGAATTATCAGCGAGGTGACTGTGATGGATAGAAAAATAACACCAGAAAAGTATCAAAGTTGAACAACAGTGCAGAAGCGAAATGGATCGAAATTTGGCTCTGGTGCCAATTGAAGTAGAACAAGTAACCAAACGATAAGAAAATTAAAAGAAAACTAAAGATTATTCTAAGTTAAGCTAACAATCTAGAATAAACTAAGAATATTCAATTTTTTTTTTTAATTCTAAGAGAGGGGGTACCCAAAAAGAATAATTCGCTAACCCGACATACCCAGGCTAATAGTTACAAAACGGGGCCATGTAATACCCTCCCTATCATTGTCTAAAAGGTGACAAATTTGTGAATACGGTACATCCATGTGATGCATCTGGGTATTAATACCCATTTTGGCTAAGGCATCAACTACTTGATTCGCTTCTCTATAAATGAGCTGAAAAGAGACATCTCAATCTCGAGTATGCACACTACGGATGCTAGAAATCACCTCAAAGTGGTGATGTTCCCTAGAGGCATCCCCAATGCTTTGAAGTGCGGCTCGACAGTCAGTTTCAACAGTTAATTTCTTTATGCCATGGCCCACGCCATCTCTAATCCCAATAAGATGGCACGCAACTTAGCCTCCAGTGACGAGCATGGGTCAATGTGACCACTGAACCCCCTTAACCATGTTCCATGCTCATCTCGAAAGGTACCTCCAACCCCCTTTTGGCCACCCGCCGTCACTGCAGCATCCACATTTAATTTGATGTAGTCGGGTGCCGGTTTGATCCATCCAGTGTGAATCTGAAGATGTATCACATCTGGATCAAAGTTAAAGGCATTGATAATACCATCAATTCTTTTATGTAACATCTCGATGTCCCCCGTAGGGACTTCCTCACGGGCCCCATGGATCACCTCATTTCGAGCCTGCCAAATAAAAGAAATGGTTTCAGCGAAGACCACATCCCATTTATCACACCAATCATACCTGTTTATCTTGTGTGACAGATTTTTGTCGATCCATTCCTTCGCTGTACCTGAAAAGAACGAATTAAAAGAGTTAGGACGCACAATTTGTAACCAAATTTTTCTAGCCCAAGCACAATCCCTAACAGCGTGAATTGGGGTATCCGTATCAATTCCACAGATGGGGCAGGTATCATTGTGAGCAATTCCCCGATTTTTTAACATTGAGGTCGTAGTCACTTTATTATGTCGGAGTAGCCATAGAAACATTCAGCGACGATGTGCACCCGGTATTTTCCAAAATTTTCCCCACCACTTAGAGTCCACCGACATCTCAGATGGTTGAGTTAGTGCTGCGTAAGCACTCTTACAGCTATATTTTCCATCCGGAGAGAAAAGCCAACGTGGTCTGTCTTTTTTACCTGCAAGTGAGTCCAGGTCCATCTCTTGCAGGCGATGTACAATATCTGCTGGTAATCCTTGTAACGCGACCCATTCCCAACCAATTCCCGGTCTCCAATAATGGTCAATCGTGTTACGTAGCTCCTGCGGCTGAAGAGGCCGTTCGGTATGGAGGGCTAACGGGTCCTCTCCGAGCCAGACATCTTCCCAAAATCGAATGCGAGAGCCGTCCCCAAGTATCCATCGAGTTCCAGTCTTGAGGAGAGGGATCACAGACTGAATGCTACGCCATGTGGCCGAGGTAGCATTTTTTGCTCGAGCTCGATGTCTCAAGATATATTTATGCTTGAATACCTGGACCTACAACCTATCCTCATCATTCATCAGCTGCCATCCTAATTTGCCAAGAAGGGCCAAGTTTGTAATTTTCGTCTTTCATAACCCCAGTCTTCCTTGTTTCTTTGGCTTACAGACTGTTTCCCAATTGACAAGATGCAGTTTTCGTTTCGTATCCGAGCCTCCCCATAGAACCTGTCGATTCTTCTTATCAATGCGTCACAGATACCGAGAGGAAGACGCATAGTTTGCATGTGATAAGAAGAGATAGTTTCTGTAACCGATTTAATCAACGTGGCACGCCCTGCAAGTGAGAGGTGCTTACATTTCCAGCCCTGCAGTCGTTTCTTCACTCGGTCTACCAGAAATTCAAAATCCCTCCTGAGAATTCGGCCGTGGTGAAGAGATACCCCTAGATATCGACCCAAATTATCAGTCCGTCCAAGATTCATGGTGTTACTAATTCGACACTTAATCTCTGAGGTGACATTCTTGGAGAAAAAAATCTTAGACTTATTCGCATTCACTGCCTGTCCCGAAAGATTACAGTAGCATTGCAAGATATCCATAATTGTGGCAGCCTAAGAAACTGTAGCTTCCCCAAATAACAGAAAATCATCGGCGAACATCAAATGTGAAATCCGCGGTCCATTACGAGATGTGGGAACAGGATGCCATTTTCTTCCCCGAACCGCCTGATCAATGAGACAACCTAGTTTCTGCACGCAGAAGACAAAAAGATAAGGCGATAGGGGTCCCCTTGTCTGAGTTCACGCTTAAGATCAAACCACTCTGTTACCTCACCATTCCATAGCAGGGACAGTTTAGCTCGAGTGGTACAATCCATGATAAGCGAAGTCCAAGTCGCAGGGAAACCAATCTCCTTTAACACATTCGCAAGAAATGCCCAATTAATCCGATCATAAGCTTTTTCAAAATCAATTTTGGCTATAAAAAAACCTTTTTTACCTTTTAACCGAGTCAAATCATGAACAATCTCCTGAGTAATTAATACATTATCAATCGTTTGTCGGCCCGGTATAAAACTACTCTGAGAATGTGGGATAAGGTCATCAATAAATTCTTTAATCCGATTAGCCAGAGTTTTAGTAATTATTTTTAAGCTTACGTTCGTGAGACTAATCGGGCGAAATTGCGAGAGATGTGTAGGATGCTTATCCTTAGGAATTAACACAATACGCAATTTATTGAGAGATGGATCGATACTACCTGATTGGAGAGCTTTCTGTACCAGCTGGAAAATATCCTCACCCACCGTATCCCAGCAACGTTGATAGAACATGGGCTGTAATCCGTCTGGTCCCGGTGATTTCGACGGTTTCATGTCCCATAATGCTTTCTTCACTTCATCTTTCGTTACCGATCGAGACAGAACCTCCACATGGGATTCTCCTAACTTCAGAAAATTAGATGTGTGGATGTAGTTTCTCAAGGGATCCCCAGGGTCGTACAACACTTGGTAAAACTCGACTGCCTTCTGCTTTAAAATCAACGGATTTGATTCCATGGACCCGTCTTCCCGTGCTAGCTCTCTCACCTTAGCTTTTCCTTGTCTAGTCACGGCAGAGATGTGAAAGAAACGAGTATTGAGGTCTCCTGCCCGTAACCATTGAGCTCTAGATTTTTGTTTCCAGAACAACTCCTCTTGTCGTAAGGTAGTGAAATATTGAGCTTGTAGCTTATTCTCCAACTTTTTTAACGAATACCGAAAATTAATTCCTTGTGCCCTTTGGATCCCCGATATACGCGCAACCAGTTGTTGCTTCCTTTTGAAGATATTGCCAAACACATCACGGTTCCAAGCATGAGATACCTCCCTAGTATGCTGAATTTGTTCAGTTATTCCCTGATTCCTTTTCATCTGCCACTCTTTATCAATCATCTCATGGAACTGCGGATGCGTGAGCCATGCCGACTGAAACCGAAAATAGTCGAGACTAGTCCCAAATCGTGTGTGCTCGGATAAGGTGAGCATTAACGGTGCATGGTCCGACCCTATTCTCGGTAAATGTCGCACTGTCGCTTGAGGAAAGGAAATCCGCCAGCTATCATTACACAAAGCCCTGTCCAACCTTTCTTGAAGAGATGATTTACCTCCTTTCGCCCAAGTGAAGGGCGAACCAATAAATTTAAGATCGATAAACTTGCATTCATCAACACACTCCAAGAATTTTCTACACTTATATGGATCAATCGGAGTGCCCCCTGATTTCTCTGATTGTGTAGTCACCACGTTCATGTCTCCCGCAATAACCCATGGTCCATGTATGTGAGGTGCCATCTGCTTAATGTGAGCCCACAGGTGATTCCGTGATTCCACATGAGGACTTGCATAAACAGCCGTAAGAATCCAAGTCGTCTCGCTATCCCGTCGGATAATTGCGGTGATGCTCTGCTCATTGACCTCCACAATATCAATTTTGACTTCCGAGGAAATCCAGAAGAGCCAGATACCACCTGCAAAACCCCTCGCTTCCACTTTCTCCACCCGATCAAACTTACTTAGTTTCAAAATAGCATCCGCCTTGTGCCCCGATACGCGCGGCTCAACAAGGACGAGTATCATCGTCTTATGTCGAACAAGAACTTCTCTAAGCGAATTCAGAAAATCAGGTTTTGCCGCACCCCTGCAATTTTAAAATATAGACTTCATTTAAACTATACAGAGGGAAAAATTCAACTGACACAAAAAAAGTCATACCTGGGGGGGGGGCGGATTGGAACCCCCCTAATCATACACATATCGATGTCGGTTGCTAGTCCACTCTCGGATTCAGTGTGCCCCACTTGTCGATGTCCCGGATCACCCCTAATCTCACCACAACGGGATATATCCAGTTCTTCAACTGACTCATCATCCGAGCTGGTGTCATTTGCTTCATGATAGTCTGGGGGGCGGGTGTGTTCAAATTGAGACCCCGGTGTGAACGATTCCAACAAGTTCTGTATCCTCTTTTCTGTTTGACCCGGCCGTGTTTGAGTAACCTGTGCATGTGATTCGGTCATCTCCTGGTCCTGGTTCACATTTGATGTTATAGAGTTGTTTTGAATGGGATATGTAACACCATGTGATATCGGAGGAATTTTCTCTCTCTCCACGAGGTGCTCAATTTCGGTCCTAGATAGCTGTTTATCAACTCATCTCCAGACTTTGGTACCTCCCGCTCTAGTTCTTCCCTCTACTTGCGTGTTTGGAGCTTCGGTTTCATTCCCCATGTTGTCCTCTAAATCTTGTAAGGCCGAAAATCGTGATCCACTTGGAACCCGATCCTTAGCATGCATTGCTTGCTTGCCTTGGTCACGAGTAGCTATTTTCTTGGACGCCACATTGTGCTCGGCCTCTCGGACAGAATCCTTATCCCATGTGCCCCAATTGCTCCGATCCACTCGTGCCTCTGTTTGAGAACCTGTGCCAAAATAGAAAACGGCTTGATCTTGATTTGTCTAAGGACCATTGTCTTTCCTCGGTCCCCTCTTCTAACTCGTGATGGGACGATATTCCATGGCCCTAGAGTAGTTGGTGTGTGTTGTTTTCCCCCCTCCTTCGCCTGTTCTGATTCCTTTTCCTTTTGTTTTTGTGAGCCACAGGTTTCCCTTCGGTGTCCCACCGCACCACATTCAAAGCAAATTAAGGATAATCCTTCATACTCAATTAATTGTAATTTCTTATTGACCTTGATAGCTGGCACGAGTGCTTTCTCCAAATCAAGCTCAACACATACCCGAGCATAACGTCCTCGTAACGATTCCTCGGTATTCCTACCAATACCCCTTACCTTCCCAATCAAACCCCCCATGCCTCTAAGATGTTTATCATGAAAATAGTGTATTGGAAAGTCTGGAAAACGAATCCAAACTGTTGTATTTGAGATTTTTTCCTTCTTCGGGTTGAAAGATGGATCCCATTTACGAACCGTTAAGTAGTGACCAAGAATCATCCATAGCCCCTCACGAAGTACCCTATCATATTCGGCTTTGATGCGAAACCGAATGAGATAAAACTCATTCCCTAAATCAACAGGATTCACCTCATAAGGGAGCTTCCATAAAGCCTTCATACGTTGTTTAAGCATGGTATAGCCCACTTTACGACCAAGGACCTTCACCACGAGAGCTCTGCGGTAAGGAGTTGTCATGTCAATTAAATCTGCTGCTGGAATAGTGTAAACAGGTATAGAGTCATCCGCTTCATCCTCACTCAACTCCGCGTTATCAAAAGAATCATCCTCGCCCTCGCCGGTATAAAATCCCGGAGTTATTGTCCTGCGATTCCATGCTTGCCGGAGTCTGCCCGTACCCCATGTATTAGTCAAGTTTTCATCTTTGTCCGAGGAGCCGTCCTTACCAGTCCCGTTTGCCGCTGGCTGCTTGTCTGCTATAGCCGCTGCTGTAGGTTGAAATTCAAACGCAGAAGTTGAGTTTTGCATCGGAAATTCGGGGGTAGGATTCATAGTCGTCCCGTCATCTGGCCCCAGAAGACTCCTTTTCAGTTTCTTGGTGTTCCTGTTGGGTGGTTGATCATCGTCCAGCGCTTCCATGCACGGAGGTGGTGTACGTTCGGCGGCCAAAGTCTAACCGAAAGAGACGTTGTGCGTGTTTCTTTTTCCTAAAGCACCGTGTTTCTTTTTGACCACTTTTAATAAAGCATGTTCTCCTAAGAATATTCAATTTCAATCCCATTCAAAGGTACCTAATAACTAATAAGAGTGTGGGCCATAGTTTATAATTTTATATAGGTTCTTACCAGATGACGATAAAAGGAAATAAACTTGGATTAAGATAATTAAGCTAAATAAGGAAACACAATTAATCTAAATATTCCCCAAATCACTCTCTGTTTCGTAAAAAAAAAAACAATCTAGATTAGGGTGGATCCAACTGCGTGTTCCAAGCCCCGCGATAATCTATAATTTGAGATTATCTTTCAACCCTTGCGTTCGATTCGCTATTTGGTGGTTCAAGTCTTAAATTCAACGCTAATTAAATGTATTCGAACTTCTCTTCATCTTCTTCGAGTGGACCGCAATTGATGAAAATAATTACCGTCTTCGAATGACACAATAATACAGTGAAAGAAAGATTCAAGTCCAGATAAAAACTATCTCTCTGATACTTAAATCTGACACAAGATAATCTTATACCTACGTGAGAACCTTTCGATCAAATGTATTATTTTAGATGTTGATTATTGGCTTCGAATACAATAATGAGATGAAAGATAAAATTCAAGTCCAGATAAAAATTATCTCCCAGATACTTAAATCTGACAAAAGATAATCTTATACCTACGTGAGAATCTATCTTTTTTCCATACTTGAATATGTTCGAATTCAAAAGGGTAAATTGAAAACTCAAGTCCAGTGCATAAACTATCTATTCAATACTTAAATCTGAATAAACGATAATTTACACCTCCATGAAAGTTTTCGATTCGTAAAAATTACAGGCAATCGAATGCCGATACAAGCCTTGAAAAGGCAAATTCCTTCGAATCTAATACTAAATTACATTACGGCTATTCCTAAATTATGCTAAGAGCTACTCCTACATTACGCTATGAACTACTCCTAAGAAAACGAAAATGCAGAAGTGTGGTGATCTTGCGATGTCTTTTTTTATGTCTGGCGCGGCTGTATATATGGGTCTTCAGAACCGTTCTCAACCCCCGTTCCTTATCTTCGGGAACCGTCTTCAACCGCTTCTTCAACTGCTCTTTCAAATATCTTCAACTTGGCGCGTTTTCCTTGAATGCAGATTATAGGCTTTTGGATTCATTTTATGTTTTAGATTCGATTCTTGGGCTTTTTGTCAATTCAGCCCCTGTCTTGGCTATTTTCTGAATTTAATGGGTCTTGTCTGGTTTATTTGTAAACCCATTTCCTTATTTTTCGAGTTTCCCCAGTTTAGGCTATTTGGGCTCTTTAATTCGAAAGCCCAAATTATTTGGTGTAAACACTCTCCCAACTTAAAGATATTAAAATCCCTTAATGTAATCCTATTCCTTTTCGATCCCCATCACAAAGGTTCGAGTTCTGCTGAAGCATGCTTGGAGTTATAATTATGTGTGTTTAAGTAGTAAAAGGCACTTCTATCTAGACATGATTCTCTCTAATTTATTCTAAAAATTGGAAATGATAGAAAAATCTTGATTTTATGTAGAAATATCCTTGCACCATGTAACAAAATCTAGAGAAACAAATCATTTCTAAAGGTGGTTATATTTGTCTATAAATGTAGTACAATGAGTTATAGATTAAACAATCAATACCAATCTTCTTTCAACTATTCTCAATTCCATAACTATTTACAGACTACTCATGATTCTTTTTCATCTTTAAACAAGTCCACATCTCATGCATATCACACAAACATCTATATATAATACATGTAATAGTGTTAGAATACAGAAAACCCCGTAGAGAACCTTTATTGATGAATAACATATATATAGATATAATAGAGGCAGTGGCGGATCTAGAATTTGGGTCCAGTGGGTGCACCAGGATTTGTTCCAGCCATGTACGGTACGCTATATTTATGGGGGAAAATATAATAAGGAATTAGGTTCAATTACAACTCTTGGCATACTTTATACTCTTATATCTCTTTCTTTATAGCCAAAGTTTTGGATTTTGGGAGGGCCGAACTCAAAATAAAGGGAGAAAACGTGATATTTTTCGATCTTGAGGGGGGGAGGGAGAAATTCAAATACTACAAATACATTTAGACTAATTTTACTACAAGTCTACAAGCACTTAGACTTTTACTACAAACAAATACATTCAAAATTGTATTAATCAACCAATTAGACTAAAAGTAAGTTAAATCAAATTTTAAATTTCACTCAAGCATTTAATCAAACACTTTGGCTACACTAACTAGTAACTTCAATAACAAATTAACAATTACCAATGAAAACTAGATGGAAATTGGAAATTTGAAATTGATGGGGAGCACTTTGAAAAATTGAGTGGGGGCACTAATGTAAATTTACAAATTAAAACAAAAAAATTAGTATATATATTAATATAAAAAAAATTGAGTGGGGGCACTTGCCCCCCTGGCCAAAGCCTACGTTCGCCCCTGAATAGAGGGTTATTTGCATCCACTTCCCTTGAGGTTTGGTCGTTTGGCATCCAACTCCCCTATAGTTTGAAATTTTGGTAAATACCTCCCCTCCTACTATTTTTGGTAAAAAATTCTAATGAAATATTACTATAATTAAGACTAAAACACCCTTATATCTTT
This sequence comes from Buddleja alternifolia, assembly GCA_019426215.1. Lineage (NCBI taxonomy): Eukaryota > Viridiplantae > Streptophyta > Magnoliopsida > Lamiales > Scrophulariaceae > Buddleja > Buddleja alternifolia. The sequence continues at coordinate 30,022,360 of CM033399.1, forward strand.
TTTTATTTTATTTAGAAAGGCATATTTAACGTTCAAAATCTAAATTTTACTTTTATCATCTCATTTTTTAAAATAGGTCACTTTTAACAGTAATATTAATGTATCAACAAATTTTCAATGTCAAAATTATGTTAAAAAATTAAGTGCAAGTTATGTTTCATAATAGAGAATAAAAAATAAAAATACGTTTGAGTTCATAAAGTGCATGTCATTATCTTGATATAGGGAAACAACACATTAATTTTTAAATAATGAATTTTTTTTGGATTCCAGACTAACTCTTAAAATAAGTAAAAGAAAAATTAAAATAAAACCACATTTGAAAAATAAAAGATCATGGAATAACTTCAATATTTTTAAATTAAATGCGTAGATTTTTCAAGAAGCATGCGTCAGTTTTGTTATAATATGAATTCCCCTTAAGGTTTGTATTATTAATCAAAGATATATATAGAGGTTTACAAGATAGACATAATATAAAATGTAACTATCAATAAAGGTAAACCTAAACTAATAAGGAAACTAATAACAATGCTATAATAATAATAATAATAATAATAATAATAATAATAATAATAATAACGCTAACACTCCCCGGCAATCGAAACGGCAGGTGATCGAACGTTGTGACTGGTGCGAAAATCATCAAAAAGCGAGGAAGGAAGACCTTTGGTGAAGATGTCTGCAAACTGACGAGCAGAGGGAACATGCAAAACACGAACCTCACCTAAGGAAACCTTTTCACGCACAAAGTGTAAATCCAATTCAATGTGTTTAGTGCGTTGATGCTGTACTGGATTAGAAGAAAGATAGACAGAGCTAATATTATCACAGTAGACGAGAGTAGCCCGTTGAAGAGGACAATGAAGCTCAAGAAGGAGATTACGGAGCCAAGCTGTTTCAGCAACAACATTGGCGACACCACGATATTCGGCTTCTGCACTAGACCGAGAAAAAATAGGCTGGCGTTTGGAGGACCAAGAGATGAGATTGTCGCCAAGGAAGATACGATAGCCAGAGGTAGAACGACGAGTAGTGGGGCAACCAGCCCAATCGGCATCAGAATATGATATAAGCTGAGACACAAACGAATAAGAGGAAAGGGAGAGACCATGAGAGAGAGTGCAACTAAGATAACGAAGAACACGTTTAAGTGCATGCATATGGTGGTACAGGGATCGTGCATAAAGAGGCAAAGCTACTGAACAACAAAGGAGAGATCAGGGCAAGTGAAAGTCAGATACTGAAGGGCACCAGCGAGACTTCGATAGAGAGTGGGATCAGAGAAAGGAGGGCTAGAAGATGCCGAGAGCTTTGACTGAGTGTCGGCTGGTGTAGAAGTGGGATTACACTGAGACATATTGGCCCGTTCGAGAATTTCACGAGCAAACTTTTCTTGAGAAAGGAAGAGACCAGAAGATGAATGAGAAACAGAGATACCAAGAAAGTAATGGAGAGGACCAAGAGCGGTCATGGTAAACTCAGAGGAAAGACGGGAAGTAAGCTGAGAGAGAAGCGAAGAGGATGAAGTGGTAAGAACGATGTCATCAACATATAATAGAAGATAGGCCGTTGAAGATCCGTGATGGTAGATAAAGAGAGAAGTGTCAGCACGACTGCTGATGAAGCCGAGAGAAGAGAGGTAGGTGGCAAAACGAAGATGCCAAGCACAAGGGGCCTGCTTAAGACCATAGAGAGCTTTCTTGAGATGACAGACATGATTGGGAAAGTCGGGATGAGAATAGCCAAGAGGTTGCTTCATATAAACAGATTCAGACAGATGTCCATGAAGGAAAACATTTTTGACATCGAGTTGATGAAGGGGCCAAGAATGAGAGATAGCTAGACTAAGGACGGTACGAATAGTGGCGGGCTTGACGACATGACTAAAAGTATCGTCATAGTCAATGTCAAGGTGTTGAGTGAAACCCTGAGCAACGAGACGAGCTTTGTACCACTCAAGAGACCCGTCGGAACGAAATTCGTGACGAAAAATCCATTTGGATCCCACAAGATTAGTGTTTGGAGGACAAGGAACTAGATCCCAAGTGCCATTAAAATGTAGAGCAGAGAGCTCGTCATCCATGGCAGCTTTCCAATGAGGGTCACGGAGAGCTTGAGAATGAGAGCGAAAAATAGGAGACGAAGAGGAAGAAGAGGAGGTAGAGAGATTAAAGAGCTGCCGAAGTTTAGTGATGCCAGACATAGAACAAGTGGTCATAGGATGAGTAGCAAGAGGAGGTTGAATCGGATCAGGAGGAGGCGGAGGAGGGGGAATTCGGGTGGGGTAGGCACGAAATTAGGAGACCGAGGTAAGGAGAAGCCGAGAGGAGGGCGCGCAGATAGAGGGAGTGGTGAAGAGTGGCAACAACTTGCAAGATGGAGAAGGGGGAAGGGGTCATCGTCGGAAGAGAGAAAATCGTACAAGGATTGGACTGGAGGGGAGGAAAAAAAAGAGTAAGGAAAGACGGACTCATCAAAAGTTACATGACGAGATATGATAATTTTACTAGCACTAAGATTCAGGCATCGAAAACCTTTATGATTAGAGGGAAAACCTAAAAATAAGCAAGCAGAAGAGCGAGTAGATAGTTTGTGAGAAGCGGTGGCAGAGAGATTAGGATAGCAGAGGCATTCGAAAATGCGGAGATGAGTGTAAAAGGGGGAGAGATTATAAAGAATTTCAAACGGGGTCCTATAAGAAAGAGTGGAGGTTGGAAGAATATTAAAAAGATGAACGGCCATGTGGGCGGCTTCGACCCAAAAAGGAAGAAGAAGAGAGGCTTGGAAGAGAAGAGTACGCACGATGTTATTCATAGTTTGGATAGTGCATTCGGCTTTACCATTTTGTTGGGAGGTGTGAGGACAAGAAAAGCAAAAAACTAATCCATTTTTAGCAAAAAAATCATGAAATTTTTTATTATCAAATTCACCACCATGATCACATTGAAAAGATTTGATTTTAAAGTTAAATTGAGTATTAACCTATGAGTAAAAATTGACAAAGATTTGAAAAACATCGGACTTATTGCGTAAGGGAAAAATCCATAAGAAATGATAAAAATCATCCAAAAATATAATATAATAACCAAAATCACCTATACTAGGAACTGGTGATGTCCAAAGATCCGAGTGAACAACATCAAATAAAGCAGAACTAGACGAAAGAGAACTAGAAAAAGGAAACCGCTTGTGTTTACCAAGCTGACACGCATGACAAAAGTTTCTAGAAAAATCCTTATTACAATTGATAACTGAGCCGTCGATGCCATGTGGAGAAGGGTAGAGGAGCGGAAGAATGAAAAGTCCTGAGAGCTGTGGAAAAATTGAAAAACGGATAAAGATCGCCGTCACTGTCACGCCGAAGAATTACTGAGCCGGTCCTAAGGTCTTTAATAGAAAAACCAAAAGGATCAAATTCAATGGAGCAAGAGTTATCACGAGTGAATTTACGAACAGACACAAGATTTTTAACTAAGGATGAAGAAACAAGAAAATTTTGTAAAGAAAGTGAACGAGATGGAGTATTTATTTGGGATTGACCAATAGAAATTACCGGGAGTACATCACCGTTACCAACAACTATGGAATTTGAAGGGTGCTGAAGCGGGCTGGTTGAAGGAAGGGCCCATGTGGGAACTGGCCCGAGTATTCCAGTAGCGCTGGGCTGTGCAGGGGGCGGAAGTGGGCTGCTGGTGGATGAGTGTTGAAAGCCCAATTGCCAAGGTGATGATGTGGGCTGATTATGCGCGACCCAATGTGCTGAAGGAAGTTGTGGGGCTGTTGAATGCATATAAGTGGGCGGCTGAGCATGTGGCGGACGTGGGCCCTGAAATTGATGATGGGCTGGCGTATTTGAAGGAGTACACTAGGGACTTGAATAATAATTGGGATTAGTAGTGTAACCCGATTGTTGGTGTTGGTGAGATTGACCACCACGGCCACCAGACCGACCACCACCTCATCCCCAATATTTTCCATTACCGCAATACGTGTTTTGACTTTGAAATTTATTTTGGGAAAAGAAAGCAGTGGCGGAATCAGTATTGGGCGGATTGGAGAGAAAACGGGATTCGCGGGCTTCATGTGTAAGGAGTAAATTTCGGACCTCGGAAAAAGATGGGAAGGATTTTTGGGTAGTAATTATAGTGACGAGGGAGAGGTAGGATTCGGGAAGGCCTTGTAAAAGTTGAAGAATAAGGATTTGGTCAGTGACAGGGCTATCAAGGTCCGCGAGATTATCAGCAAGATGTTTCATCTCTTAACAATATTGAGAAATAGTAAGAGATTCTTTTTGAAGAGTATGGAAACGTTCATTAATTTGCAAAGAACGAGAAGGTTTATTGTTGAGAAAATTTTCTTCAATTGCAAACCATAATTTGTGTGAAGTGGAATACTCTAAATCAATATTTTTGAGTAACTTTAAATCTACTGTGGAATAAAACCAACGTTTAATGGTGGAGTCAAGAGCAAACCAAGAGTCATCCACATCAGAAGAGGGTTTGGATTTTCCAGAGAGATGATCAAAAACGGAATAACTATGGCAGAGGTCCATAAGCATACCTCGCCATAATTTATAGTTGGAACCATTATCAGTAAGCTTAAAACCAAAAGAAGAGTGGATATTTTCGGAAGCCAAAGCGGGATGAATGACCGGCGATTTGAGAGTAAGGGGTGGTGGTTCACGGATATCGGTACGAGTGGCAGAGGATTCGGGAGTTTCAAACATAATGAAGGGAGATAATCGAAAACACGAAACAACGTAAAGAGAAAATAAGGGAGAGAAAAATAATCGAGAATAATTATCGTAGAGAATCAATCGAGCCAACCGAAAAGAGGAGAATACCAACGATGTTGAAAGGCACAATGATCCCGTGATTTGATGGGATGATAGTGCTGTAGAAGGCTGTATAGTGAAAAGATATTGCGTTGAGAGGAGCAACGACTAAAGGGAGAGGAAGAGAGACGCCGGTGGTGATAGAGAAGATGAACGACGGCGGCAGAGCAAGGGAGGAGAGGGGGCGGCAGCCTATGTAATTTCTTAGCCCTAGGATATTGTTAGGCTGATACTATGTTATAATATGAATTCCCCTTGAGGTTTGTACTATTAATCAAAGATATATATAGAGGTTTACAAGAGAGACATAATATAAAAGGTAACTATCAATAAAGGTAAATCTAAACTAATAAGGAAACTAATAACAATGCTAATAATAATAATAATAATAATAATAATAATAATAACAACAACAACGCTAACAAGTTTTAGTCAGAACATATGCTATATATATGTATATATATATATATATATATATATTTTGATATGTATGAAAAAGTGCATTGGATGAATCCTTTTATTTAATACATAGTAATCTACTGATAATTGTAAATGTTGCTATCTTTTTTAATCATAAACATTGATATATAAATATTATGTCATCCATGACACTCTAAATTTTAAATTAGATATTTGTTTTTCTTCTTCCTTTTGTTTTAGAAAAATTATGATTTATAAAAATAAATATGAATTATATTTTTCTGTAGGGAAATATATTTGAATTATATTGAATGTAATGATAATGAATAATGGTATTTTGGTTGTATAGTAATTTGAAATTAGAATCTTTGACCAAAAATAGTAAGAGGGGCGATATTTGCCAAACTCTCAAACTACAGGGAAGGTAGATGCAAAAAGACCAAACCTCAGGGGAGGTGGATGCAAATAACCCATATAATAGATAAGAAACCTTAAGCAATAAATAAGGTAAAAGATAAACATGAAAAAGATACAAAAATATCCTAAATCTATACAAAAATATTTAATATATTTAACACTCCTCCGCAGTCGAAACGGGAGGTTCTCGGACATTTTGAAATGAGTTTTCTTTGAAGAGGTGTCTTCAACTCATTTCCCAAAGGGTGTGGGTATTATTATATATAATCAAAGGATGAAGATGTCAGGAGGGACTCTGAATATCTATCTTCATCTCTGCCACAACCATTCACCCACAATCATTACAAAAGTTTATTTCTTCCGTTTCTCTGGCGTAAGGCGTACAAAAATACTTCATTTGATTCCAGCCTCTAGTATTATATTCTGAATCATAGTTATTTTAATACAGGCTTGGTAAATTATTTTGAGTATTCGGGTTTGTCTTCAAAAGTACAATTCGCAGGCAAACAACAGTTCTTATTACTGGGCTCCATTGTATCCTGGGACAAATTCGCTATTAACTCAATTGCACTCGGTATGGGACGAATATTGTCTTGAGAAGAGCGTAAATTTTGCGCGACTTGGAGGTTACACGAAATCATTCATACAACTTGTTCATCCAATATTTCTAACAATCTCAAGACAATATTATGGCTTCTCAAAATTTGCTACAACTCACGTATGATTTCATGAAATATTCATTGGAGAGGTTTGTTGGTGGAGTTTTAGACGGAGGATAATTTTGATATAAAATCATTGGGCGATTAGATTCGGTTTCCAGAATGCTACAAAATACTTTGCAATGCCTTTTTTGAATGAAAGATCACTGAATTGTGGATGCACTAAGATCGTAGAGCAATATAAAGTCATGGTGATTAGTTCTGATGTACCAAATAATTAAGTCATTCTTTTATCACTTCGTATAACTTGTATCGTAAAACTTCTATAACATCCTCGTATACGAGAATATGAGATAAGTACTAATATATTGAAACAGAACATATGGCACCCCAAGATCCGCGTGTTTTTTATAAACCGAGTAGGGTCGACCTAGGACCCGACCCTATAAGGACTGATCGTTGCCCTCCGTCAAGTACACGTGTAAAGCATCCAAGGGTGATAAGTCTCATCTGTCATTCATTCTATAGTACAGAGTGGAGTTCCTAAAATACCTCCATTTATGAAGATTCATGGACAGAGAATCTGAGCAATAAATACCACGAATTATATATCGTATAGCTTAGGTTATTCGTAAACTTGAGAGTACGATCCTATAATACAAATGTTAGATACCTTCGTAATACGAACCATAGATATTACCATTGTTTTATTCGAACTACGTTTAGACTTGATCCTTTAGAGGTACGTAGGCAGCTCGGTAGTATTCGAGTGCAGTCTATAATCCTGAGAGTACGCTTGTTGGTCCGTATTCGAGGTCTTCTTAACTGAAATAGTGTGGGGTAAAATCCGTGCTAGATCAGTTGGCGCCGTCTGTGGAAAACTACTCGAGGGTCACTGAAATCAACAACAGAGATGGAGGGAGATAATCAGAGGGAGAAGCATGTTCGTATTGAACACTCAATGTCTGCTGCACCGGTGAGGGATGTGGGAGATCCCAGTGAAAGAAAAATAATGCTGACAAGAGGAGAGTTAGATAAGATGATACAGGAAATGGTGGATGAATTGTTGAATCGTCTTATGGCATCTGGACCAGTAACTCCAAATGCTCAGAGGGCACCTGTGACGCCCTTGGCGCCTAAGAGGTTGTTTCAAGGGCAAGAGGGAATGAATCTAAAGCCTAAGAAGAGGGGAGAAGTTGTAGGTGCATAATCTGACGAAGAGGTCGACAGTAGAGCTGATGCGCGTTCAAAAATTCGACGAGGAAAACAGCCTGTGCAGGAAGAAAGAGAGAGGCCAGCTTTGTCGAGGGTAGAGATTGATAATATGTATGAGAAGCTTGACAGGGTAAGTCGTAAACCAGAGCCTCCTCGACCAAAGAGTAGGCTAGTTTCAGCATTGATGGCTAGAAATTCACCATTTTGCGAGAGTATAATGTTTGAAAAACCTCCATGTTCGTTTAAAGCCCCTCTTTTACCTACTTATGATGGGACGGGTGCTTGTTAACACACGTAACAACACGGTATCGACAAATAATAAAGAGTAAGTAAGATTGTCTCCACAGGGAAGGTTATCAAGTACCAAAAAAAGTTTATCCTATTATTTAGACTATCGATTAGCAAGATTTAAGATTTTAACTATTTAAAAGCAGAAATTAATAAAAGCAGAATTAAATAAACGATAAATCAATAAATGGAGAGCCTAGGGATTAAGACTTCATCAAGGTATTTTTATGGATTATGAACATCATTGGATTGTAAATTCTTGCATTCATTAAAGATCCGAATTTCCTTAATTACATGGATACTCTCCCGAGATCTCCATGAGTACCCAACTAAACTCGTTCTCGTCACTCCCATGATCAATAACTAATCTAGATGAATCCATTAATTTCCATGAAATTCGTTAGCTAGCCTCATGCACAATTACTAATATCCCTATTGAGTAATTTAAACACGTCTATCAAATCTGAACTAATGAATTAATTCACCTCCCGGTACTTCTCAATTCATCTTAAATCATGTATTTGGTGGCCAATCATCTACAAGCATTAAGCCCTCATTGATAGATTAATTAAAGCAAGAAATAACCCAATGAATATCAACAATCCATAATAATACTCAAGACTACATCTTAAACCCTAGAAAATTATTTAGCTACTCATAATTAAACAAGAAGAAGAAATAATTTGTATAAAACTAAGAAATCTCATGTTTAACAATGGTGGAAAATAATAAGAACAATTGGGGAAGAAGAAGAATTCAAGAAAAACCAAGAAGAACCCTTATGTTGATGGCAAGAATCAAGATTTCTCTTTCTTCTCTTCAAAAGCTTCCTTTTCTTTCTCTCCAAGTTTTCTCTTTCTCATTTTCTCTCCCAAAAGCGTCTTCTCACCCTCAAGAATCTAAAAACTCTCTATTTTTCTGACTTCTTCTATTTATATAGGAATTCTAATTACAAAAGACCCAAAATCCGAGCCCAACCAGAAATTCTGATTTCTACGCGCTGCACAGTGGTGCCGAATATTGGCACCACTGTGCCAATTCTGCTGTCCACTTTTTTCTTCACTTTTTTTTCTTCAACTTAACTCTTTTCGTTTGGACTCTTCTTTGCTCCTCTTTAAGTCTCTTAGTTGACTTCTTCACTTTGCTTAGAAATCCCTTCATTTACTCGCCAATTCAATCATTTCTTGCCTTAAAAGCATTTGAACGACTTAGAAGCCAAAATACGCAAATACAAATAAAAACAACTAAAAAGATCAACTCAAGGTATGAATTCAAGACAAATGTGAGATAAAAACATACTAAATCAATGTTACTTTTAAGACCTAACATGCTCCGGGGTCACATTTGACGACGTTTGAACTATTGATATCGTTGTATCATCAATCGAATGCGATCAATGCAAGGGTCTTTGTAACGACTTTGGTTGGTCGGGCTCAAGACTGGTTCACGAGTCAACAACTCGGTTTGATAGTGTCTTATGAGCAGCTAATTAAGATATTTGAGAATCACTTTGCAGCCAACAAGAAAGCCAGAAAATCTATCTTCCATGCTTGAGGGATTTTGTACATCGATTTAATCAGGAAGTTTTAGAAATACCTGAATTAACTCATGATCTTGTTGTAACATTTCTTTTATTGGCTTTGAAAAAAGGTACATTGGCATCCGCCTTAGCTCGACGTGCACCAAAAGATCAAGAAGAATTGATGTAATTAGAAGAACAATGCATCAACGAGGAAGAAATGAATCTATCAAAAGATTCCGAGGCTCTTAAGCCCATAAACGATCGAAAAGATCGAAAAGAAAACAACGATCGACAGGAAGGGTCGAGGTCTGAAAAGAACCATGAACGACCCCGTCGATACCCAAAGTATGAGCAATACACGCCTTTGAAAATGTCAAGAGGAAGAGTTTTAATGGCAGTGCAACACTTGAATGTGATTCAGTGGCCGAAGCCAATGAAATCGAAATTACGAGCAAATTCAAATAAATATTGCCAGTTTCACAAGGATAAAGGTTATGATACCGAGGATTGCTATCAGCTGAAGGATGAACTCGAACGCCTAATAAAAAATGGTGTCTTGAATGAATTTATTGATCGTACCCTTGCGGAAGTAAGATCCCCTGAGGCCAACCGCAGTAAAGAGGTAAAAAGATCACGAAGTAGATCGCCAGATCGATCCCAATATCGAGGAAATGATGAGCGGTATCATGACAATCGGGGTTATGGAAATCGTCATTACGATAGGCCTCGAAATAATGAATATCGTCGGGACAATAATTATCGACGAAATGATGAAAGGAGAGGGAATGATACCCGTCATGAGGATCGACAAAAGGAGCTTGCCAATGTGGCCAGGGCAGAGATACACACTATCGCGGGGGAGGGGGAGGGGGAGGGGGGCAACTGGAGGAGATTCGTCTAACGCAAGGAAAAGGCATAAGAGGGAAGTGAGTGGCAATCACTATCGTCAGGAGCCTACGAAGGTCTTCTCTATACATAATCACGACCAACCAATAGCTTTTGACGATAGGGATTATGAGGGCATGATTGTTCCCCATAATGATCCGATGGTGATAACGATGGATGTTGCAAACTTTGTTGTACACAAGGTGTTGGTTGATACTGGTAGCACGGCAGATATAATTTTTTGGGATGTATTTCAAAAGATGGACATGGGGAAAATAAATCTACGAACGGTGAATACTCCCTTGAAGGGTTTCACAAGATCACACATTATGCCGAAAGGTTCAATCGAACTTGATGTATCATTGGGGTCGGCCTGGAAGAGGAGGACATTGCGCGTGACCTTTTTGGTCGTAGACACCCTTTTGCTTATAACATGATTGTGGGTAGACCGATGCTGAATATGTTTGGGGCTATAGTGTCGACCCCTCACTTGAAAATGAAGTTTAAAACCAGGGATGGTATTGGCGAAATGAGGGAAACTCAGTTAGAGGCTCGTGACTGTTATACCACCTCGCTGGCAACAAACTCCAGCAAGAAGAGGAAAAGAGAGGTCGCAAGGGTGAATGTCGTCGATGAAAATGCCACAATTCTGATGAAGTAGTTGGATAAGAAGCAGAAGAGGGTGGATACGAGGGTACAGCCTGTGGAGCATAAAACGATTCAACTTTTTGAGAACGATGCAGAAAAAACTACGAGAATTGGGGGAAAACTAAGTCCCACGATAGAGTCGGAATTGATAAGATTTCTCAAAGCCAACACTGATATTTTCGCTTGGAAAGCCGCTGACTTTCAAGGCATTGATCCCGCAGAGATAGTGCATCGTTTAAATGTCGACCCCGGTGCAAAGCCAGTTCGTCAAAAATAAAGGAATTTTAGCCCTGATAGAGACGCCATTATCGAAGAGGAGGTGAAAAAGCTGCTAGATGTAGGCTACATAAATGAAATTCAATTTACTGAATGGCTAGAAAATGTAGTTCTTGTACCAAAAGCCGAAAACAAATGGCGCATGTGTACTGATTTTACTGATCTAAACAAAGTTTTCCCTCAGGACCCCTATCCTTTGCCTCGAATTGATTTATTAGTAGATTCAACTGCAGGTTGTGCTCTCTTAAGTATGATAGATGCATATCAGGGCTTCAATCAAATTATGATGGCAGAAGAAGATAGGGAGAAAACTTCCTTCGTAACTGCACGAGGTGTTTATTGTTATAATGTGATGCCATTTGGACTACGAAACTCTGGAGCTACCTATCAGCGTCTGGTGAACATGATGTTTGAAGAGGAAATTGGTAAAACTATGGAAGTATATGTTGATGATATGCTCGTTAAATCAGTGGACCACTTGGGTCATTTGAAAAAATCTTTTGAAATAATGAAACGATATGGATGAAACTAAACCCTAATAAATGTACATTCGGAGTCCGTGGGGGAAAATTTTTGGGGTACATGGTCTCAGAATGAGGTATCGAGGCAAACCCTGAGAAAATCGAAGTTATTCTGAATATGAAATCCCCTGCGAATGTAAAAGATGTACAGAAGCTAACAGGGAGAATGGCGAGCCTAAACAGATTCATATCTAGATCCGCTAATAAAGGACTGCATTTTTTCAAAATTTTTCGGAAGGTAAAAAACTTCACGTGGACAGAAGAATGTGAAAAAGCTTTCCAAGAGTTGAAGGAATATTTGGTGTCCCCCCCCCCCCGATTTTAACGAAACCTATTTTTGGGGAACCATTGTTCTAATATATATGGCAGTATTGTTGTCAGCCATTAGTGCAGTGTTGGTTTGAGAGGTTGATAACGAACACAAACCAGTATATTATGTCAGCAAAGTAATACAAGGTGCAGAATTGAACTACTTGGAAATTGAGAAGTGGGCGTTTGCCTTAGTAACTTCGGCTCAAAAATTGAGACCATATTTTCAATCTCATCAGATTGTGGTTTTAACCAATCAACCATTAAGGTAGGTTTTAGCAAAACCAGATGTGTCGGGAAGACTCATAAAATGGGTTATTGAGTTGGGTGAGTTTAATATTGAATATAAGAGTCGAACAGCAGTAAAGGCGTGGATAATGGCGGACTTCGTCGTAGAGATGACGATGGAGACACCTCTTTAGGTAGTTGTAATAGAGCCAAAAAAACCATGGTTATTGCACGTTGATGGATCGTCAATGACGAAACGAGGAGGGATTGGAGTCTGGTTGCAAACCCCAGATAAATTGGATATGGAGTTCGCTATAAAATTGAACTTCGATGTTACCAATAATGAAGCAGGGTACGAAGCCCTTATTGCTGGTTTAAAAATGGCGAAAAGCTTAGAAGTGAAGATGTTAATGGTTTACACCGACTCTCAGTTGGTGGCAAGGCAGGTTGCCGGATCGTATGAGACTAGAGAAAAAATGATGATAAAATATTTGAAGAAAGTGAAGGAGTTGATGCTGGAGTTCAAAAAAGTTGAGTTGCATAAAATCCCAAGAGATGAGAATGAACGAGCAGACGCATTATCGAAACTTGCGAATCAAATTGTGGGATTGAAAAGTAGGAAGGTAGCTCTGTTGGTGCCAGAACACTCGGAAATAGAGTCAACGACTTTGGTAATGCCAGTTGTGGTTGAGAGTTCATGGAAGGATGTAATTACAGACTACTTAGTTAAAGACGAGCTACCTAAAGATAAAGTTGAGGCCAGGAAGGTCGTTCATAGAGCAACGTGGTTTGTAATGATGGAGGGAGGGCTATTCAAAAGGTCAGTGGGGGGTCCACTGCTACGATGCTTAACTCCATTAGAGTCTGAATATGTTCTACGGGAAGTCCACGAGGGAAGTTGTGGGAATCCTTCCGCGGGAAGATCATTAGCTCAAAAAGTTACGAGGCAGGGTTATTTTTGGCCTAGCCTAGTTAAGGATGCATATGAATTTGCCAAGAAATGTCGGGAGTGTCACATGCATTATAATAAAATACATCAACCAGGGACCCCTATGGAAGCAATAAAAATTTCATATCCATTTGATCAATGGGGAATTGATATCTTAGGTTGGTATAGACAACTTATCGACATACCTGTTGTAAAACAAGGTGAAATGCATATTTACTTGATTATTAAATTTGTATGCAGGACCTTTCCCTCCAGCCCAAAACCAAAAGAAGTTCGTTATTATGGCAATAGAACACTTCACGAAGTGGATAGAAGCAGAGGCTGTGGCTCGTATCACGGAAAAAGTCGTTATTGACTTTGTTGGGGAAAATATAATATGCAGGTTAACTAACCCAGACAAAATTGAATAAATACGAATAATATTAGAGTTATTCTCATTTAGAAGAATATAATATGCAGGTCTGACATACCGCGAATATTGATATCGGACAATGGGACGCAATTCAATGGCAGAGCTGTTACGGATTGGTGTTCGGAATTGAAAATACAGTAGAACTTTACCTCGGTTGGACATCCGCAGGCCAATGGATTGACGGAGGTGGCAAATAGTATACTCTTACAAAACTTGAAAACCAAACTGGAAGGTGAACGAACGGGATGGGTAGAAGAATTGCAAGGAGTGTTGTGGGCATATCGAACTACGCCCCGTTCGTCGACAGGAGAAACTCCGTTTTGTCTTGTGTATGGATCAGAGGCAGTCATAACTGCTGAAATTGGTATGGCAACCCATAGGGTGAGTTCATATGAACCTCGGGAGAATCAAATGGCGAGGGGATTTGAGTTGGATGTTGTCGACGAGATAGGAGATAGAGCATATGCAAATATTCTGAGGCAGAAGAATACGATGGCGAGAGCATATAATAAAAGGTTGAAGGCCAGATGTTTTCAAGTAGGCGATCTCGTTTTGAAAAAAGTCGAAGTATCGAGGCATGTGAAGAAATTAGAAGCAAATTGGAAAGGAACATTTAAAATTGTTAAAATCACAAAAGCAATGGCATATAGGTTGCAAGATCTCAATGGGAAAGATCTACCTCGTCCATGGAATGTAAATAACTTACGAAAATTTTATGCTTGATGAGAGGGATCGAAAAAATCAACCCTCCTTCATACTTGACGAAAGGATCGACCCTTCTCTGTTTTTATTTCCATTTCGTTAATCATCTAAATAACTAAGAAAGCAATTTCGATATTTGAACAAATTCACACTTGTTAATTGTTTGAATTAAATGAGATTGTCATTCGTTTAAATAAGATTTTACGACGAAGAATAAGATATACGGAACGTTGGTTCAAGGCATTTAGCAAATTCGATAAACAGGGAAATGGACGATAATGCTTAAATTTAAACAAAACGGAAATAGATACAAATACCATAGAAGTGGATTAAAACATTGTCTTAATCCAAAGAAATAAAAAAGTCTTAGTCTAAAGAACGTCAAAATCAATCTGCAATTACTTGAGGCTCGTCAGCAGTCGTAGCCTCTTCTCCGCCTTGACCTTCCTCACTTCTTTGGGCAACAGTTGCTGCAAGCTCCCGTTCGAACTGTAAACTCGCTCTCCAGATTCCCCGATGACCAAAGCATCGAATTCGGGAAAATAGGTGTAAGCAACGTTGTCGGCAGGGGTGGCGGAGGCTCGTTTGATAGGGGCTCTTAGATAGGCTTCTGCAAACTCATTCTCTTGAAATGTGGATGGTAAATTCCCTGTTTATTTCAAGTAGTCTATTGCCTTAAAGAAGCCGTCCTGGACATCGTTAAGAGCTTGATCCAGCAAACGGTCGTCAAAGACCGTGGATCGTAGCATGTCACGAGCTCCACCCAATCGAGCCTCTTCTAGTTGACGTCTGAAAGATGAGGACTCTTGGAATTCCCTACGACCTGCAGCTTTACCTAAGCCGAATTGACGACGTCGTTCGGCCTCAGTACTTTCATGCAGTAAGTCCAATTGCTGACGAAGCTCATTGTTGGTTCTTTCAAGCTCAGCCATTTTGATTTTGTCCCTGTCATATGATCGGCATATGACATCGAGCTCCATCTATAAAAACAAAATTTCAAAACTTCAGATTTAGACTAATTTAAAATTAAGCTACTATTATAGTAATCGATTCGTATTTACCTGCAGAGAAGCAGCCTTCTCTTTGTCCTCTTGAGCAGCCGTAAGCTCAGCAGCGACCTGTCCCTTATAGTCAGTGAGTTCTTGCTGAGATCGACTTAAGATCTCTTTCATCGTCGAATTGTTAAGCGACAACTGTGAATTAGGAGCTTCGTCTAAAAAATCGATCAGCAAATATAAATGAGCTATATATATATATATATAAAAAAAATGATAAGAATGATAAATTGCATACCCTTTCAAGATATTGAGCTGCCTGTTTCTCGACGAAAGGATGAGGCCGTTCGAGTATAAGAGCCTTATCCTTAGGCAATAAAGTGCAATGAAATAATTCGATTGATGTATTGCCACTAGGATGCTCGATTATGCTGCTATCGGGGTATATGTGCCAATCTTGGATTAGTGCCTGCTGGTCGGGTCGTAGTGGAGCTCGTTCAATAACCTCACATTCGAGGTAATCTTTAAGCAGGAACGATTCAGCCTGATTATGCAATTCATAATCACGAGCGTCAGGCTCGTCCGTAGTCTCGGCTCGGGGACTCTCAGCTTGAGGACTCGACCTCGTGGCAATGGCCTGAGAAGTACCCTCTCGATGAGGACGTTTCTCCGGACGACCATAAGGGGCATTAGTTAATTCCCCGACTGGCTCAGAGCGTCGTCAACGAATGAGTAAGCCTTCTTCGACCTCTGTATTGGCAGCTAGCTCCGTGATTCTTGGAGAGATGCAACCGGTGGGCGAGTTGGCTGGGCAGGGGACTCACCTATTCTTATTCCAAGTTGTCCTTGACTTCGCCCCCGGCCACGACCTCGGCCTGTACCACGACCTGTTGCGGCTGCTGCCCTTTGGGCTGCTTCGGCTGCAATTACAGCTCTCTTGTCTAAACGAGCTTGTCTCTCTTCCACTGCTACGAATGTAACCAAGCAAAAAACAACGAATATATTATTATATATATAAAAAAAAAAGATGATGAGTATATAATAAATGTGGAAAGGCAAATACAAAGTGTTACCCAAGTTTTCGACGATGGGTACGTTAGCCCTACTAAGCCCACATGTGACTAGCACGGACTCATTCATTATTACCTCAGGCTTGAATAGTCGCTTATGAATACGTTTTAAGGTTCGGCGAGATATAGTGGGTCTACCAACGTTGCTTAAATCAACGAGATCCATACCCCATGGACGAGGTACGTTCCATCGTTCATTTAAAGGGGGAGCAATGAAGAAAAACTTTTCTTCCAATCTTTGAAGGAAGATTGGGTGCGAGACTGAATACGACAATGACGCTGAGGAGATAGGAAGAAAAAACCTTCTTCCGAAGATTTAGTGGATCGACGTACGGATAAAAAACCATTAAAGTTCTTTATATTCGGATGAACTCCGTACATTCTCATGATGACTATGAAAAAGATAATATGCCTATAAGAGTTGGGAAGTAATTGTGTGGGACTCAGACGAAGGAAGAGAAGAATATTTTCTATGGCAGGATGTAAAGGGAATCTAAGTCCTAAAGCGAGATGGGCCACATGCACAGTGCGGAACCCTATGGGGGGGACGATGCATTCTATCATTCTATGATATAAAGCGAGTTAGAACGATAGTTCGGAAGTTGGAAGGGATATGATATTTAGCTCTAATGTCGGCAATGTTCGATGCGGTTAAAATAGAGGAATAACCTAACCAGGAAACTATTCTACGAGCCCTATCCATATTGGGAAATAACTGTAGATTAGTATTTTCATTTCCCTCGAGATTCGGATAGGGAGGTGGGACATCAGGCTCTTCTGGTTCGATAACTATAGGAGGGTCGTTCATATGAGGTTCGGGAGAAGTTTCTGGACTACTCGAACTACTGTCAGACTCACTATTAGAGGACGAGGTAGTCTCATTTTCCTCGTCAGAGATATGGGGTAAATCAGCACCCACACTGGGAATACTCATAATGTATTTCTGGAAAATGCAAATATGGGAAAAATAAAAAAGAGAAGGGTTAAGCTTATACCTAGCACGAGGGAAAACTTGAATATGAACTACGAAATGATCTTCAAACAGCAAGAACACCAAGCAGTTGCAGATAATCTTTAAAGAAACTCTGTAAAAACGGAAATTTGCCAAAGTAAAAACTCCAAGGAAGTATAAATTGGTATATATATAGTAAGAGGGGCATAGGAATCAACGGCATGGATTAATTGGTAAAAAGTAAATCTGATGGTAAAAAAGAGATGTCGTTTCGAATTCAACTGATGTCCCTCGAAATTCAAAACGGCTAATAGTTGGATCAGACACGTTTCTCGGGAAACGGCGTGTCAGAATTAATGACGTAAACGGATGCAGAGTAATGATTACATAAAAGAGTCGAATAGTTATGATGAAGAGAATTAAATGCATTAAAAAGCCTTATTTATCTACTTCGTCAGCAATCACTCAGCTAATTAAAATTAGTTTCCTCATTACTACCGAAGTGGGGGACTAATGATGTGCCAAATAATTAAGTCATTCTTTTATCACTTTGTATGAATTGTATCGTAAAACTTCTATAACATTCTCGTATACGAGGATAAGAGATAAGTACTAATATATTGAAATAGAACACGTGGCACCCCAAGATCCGCGTGTTTTTAATTAACTGGGTAGGGTCGACCCAGGACCCAACCCTATAAGGACTGATCGTTGCCTCCGTCAAGTACATGTGTAAAGCATCAAAGGGTGATAAGTCTCATCTGTCATTCATTCTACAGTACAGAGTGAAGTTCCTATAAATATCTCTATTTATGAAGATTCATAGACGGAGAATCTGAGCAATAAATACCACGGATTATACATCTTATAGCTTAGGTTATTCGTAGACTTGAGAGTACGATCCTATAATACAAATGTTAGATACCTTCATAATACGAACGATAGATATTACAATTGTTTTATTCGAACTACGTTTAGACTTGATCCTTTAGAGATACGTAGGCAGCTCGGTAGTATTCGAATGCAGTCTATAATCTTGAGAGTACGCTTGTTGGTCCGTAATTGAGGTCTTCTTGACTGAAATAGTGTGGGTTAAAATTCGTGCTAGATCAGGTTCCACAATCAATGTCCTGACCACGAATCTTTCAAGCTAAGTTCTCTTTTAAATTTTTAATATTTATATTGATGACATCATTTGATTAAAATATAGGATACAAGAGTCAAACATATATACATGCACGTTAAGAGATGATTCTTGTCATTTACTTATATTTTATATAAATTGCGCATATGTGATAATTTGTGATAGCATTATGGTTTTGTTTAATTTAATAAATTTTGCATGTATCATGATTATGGGCTTCATTGAAAATTGCCATAATGCATTATTCGTCCTTGTAAACTTGAGGCAAGTGGGAACTGGGATGTGTGAAAACTGGAAAGGCATGAGACTTTTAAACAATTCTTGCAACAAGTGGGATGTGGTTAATTAGTCACTTTTGTAAGTTAAATTTATAAAATCTTTTAATGCAAATTAAGTGTTTTAAATTTGGAATTTGACTGTCACATGTTTTGATGATCGAAAGGCATAGTACAAAAATATAAGTAAACTGTATGTGTACTCCTTGATGTGAAATTTTGAAGGATTGTGGTATAGCAATATATGTCAACATATGTATATATGGTTGGATTTCACGCACAATCAGATACTTTTATGATTATTAACTATTAGGTGACATAATTAAGTCTGAAGTGCAAAATTAAGTTTTTTGTGTAAAATAAAAAGATTATAAGAAAAGTCTTAAACATAAAAAAGAAAAAGATGTTAGTGTTACAAGACATAAGAACTTTCTTTCGTATTGAAGAACAATTTTGAATGCATAAGTCGTGAGCATATGGTGGAGGTTTGTTAAATAATTTTCAAATTAAATTCACTTGATTCAAGGTTTGATGTGATTTATTTTAAATTCAAGAGTTGCGACTTTTCAGAGGTCTTAATTTGAACTAAAAGTTGAACGGTAATTAGTTCATGTCTGGAAAGTTGTATCATTATTCAAAAGTTGCATCTCTTTATTCAAACTACATGAGATGTTAGTGAAAAATGAGTTTAATTCCACTGTCTTCTTATGTAAAGGCTGAAGAAAGAAAAACTCCATTTTTATATTTCATATTTTATCAAATTCCGTAAACTCTTCTAAGACTAAAGCAGAATTAATCTTGTTTCTCTATTCATTGAATTGTTACAGCCTTTATTATCATATTCCAATTCAAAGGACATCTAGAAATCAAATCGAATTAGTGAAATCATTGATTATTCTAGCTTTTTGGGTTATGTTAAACATAATAAAGCATATAGATATATGTGATTGAATCTAGAGATGCACTTGTCATGTAAATAGATTTAATTCTATTCCTAAAATACAATAACATAAAGAAGAAAATGATATGTTAATTTTTGGCATTGATTTAGAATATGTTCACCATGTTCAACAATTTTCATCTTCTACGTTTGATATGAAAGATATGTACATTGCTAATGTGATTCTTGGTATTACGATAATTAGAGATAATGATGGTTTACTCTTTCTCTCATTACATTGAACTCTACTACAGAAATGACCTATGACAGCGGTTTTTTTGGGCCTATGACAGCGGTTTTAACCGCTGTTATATGGGTTGACCTATTACAGCGGTTTTTAACCGCTGTAATAGATGACCCTATGACAGCGATTTTCAAGAAATCGTTGTCGAAAAACAAAAAAATAAAAATAAAATTTGAACCTATGACAGCGGTTTTGGCCAAAACCGCTGTCACAGGTACCCACTGTGACAGCGGTTCTTCGGGAACCGCTGTCATGGTACAAATTTTTTTTTCTTTTTTTTTATTATTTATTGCCCTATTATGATAATATTCCTGTACAGTAATATGCAATAAACCAACCAACAAATTTCAACTAACAACAAAACATATTCAACATAAACAAACACCACCCCAAACTTCAATATTACCATCTCTTTCCTCCAACAATAAAATGTTATAATCTCCAACAAAATGTACAATCAACTAATTAAATTACTAATGACCTTCCGAAATACAATAAATCAAATCTCAATTTACAACAAGTCACAATGTACAAAAACTACATTACCTAATTTCTAAGGAGCTGCTAATAAAATGTAACATGCAACTTCGCAGCGTACTTCATCAATTTGCTCTTGAGTATAGAAGGATTGAGAATCATGAAAGTACTGCAAGATATATATATAGAGATTAATTGCAAACTGAAATGACGTTTCAATTACCTACCAAAGGTTTAATAATTTCAAAAGGAATAGAATTAAGTATATATTTGGATTATGTATACCGCTGTTAGGATTATAGATTGTCCGTGGCTAATAATCTCTTTCATGAATCTCATAACGAAATAGCCACAATCTACCTCGTTGGTCTGCTGGGGGCACTACAAAAGCAATTAAAGTTACGTTGTATTAGAACACTAACTTCTATACGAATATATAATCTCATGAAACTAGAAAACGCTAACCTTTATGGTGAACCATTGACAGACCGAGTTCTTGGATTTCCTGGATTGGTTGTTGCAATTTGCACGAAATATGTGCACAGCTCTATAAAAAAATATAAAAAACAAGGAAATATGTTAAAAACAAGCAATTATGTGAAATAAATACAGTTTAAAAAAATATTAAATATAATGGATACATTGATTGAATGAAAAATTTATTGATTGATTTTTAGCATCATATCATCTCGGTATTGCGGCTCACCATGCACAGAATCCAGATAGTAAACAATCTCTTGAAATAGATCAATTGCAAGCAACAACCAATGACCCCTACAAAGCATTCAATAGATAAGTTGAAAATTTATTTTGCGTAGCTGGTTTTACAAATTAAAGTCGAGTCTTTAGTAGCTCACCCGGTGTTGTAAGGTGCAAGAAATAACTTATTCGGTTGTGCACTCTGTATCATTACACCTGCTATGTACTGCACTTGTTGAATTTGCGGGCTTGTTTGAGCAGATATGGAATGTGGGCTAAGGAACCCGAAACTTGCAATTTTCCCTTCGGGGATCACACAGTTAAACCACAAACACCTAAATTGAGCATAAAAAATGAATTTCGAGTGACGAAAATAATCGTAGTTCAGATGTAATAAAATAATTAAAAACCTTACTTTATGTACGCTGTAATGATAGAGGCTCCTATCTCTTTTCTACGCAGAAGGTGACAGATCTCCTCCTTTCCAATGAACTCTGGGAATGACAAATTCATAATGGATTCGTCCATGTATATATTGATCTGGGCACCAATCTTCATCATCTTCGTGTACTTTCCCAGAAATACAAGGTCATTAGGGAGTCCATCTAGTTGAAGGTCTGCACATATGTCTACTTCATTTGCAGGCTCGGCCACTGGAGATTTTCCTTTGATAGCTGACCGCTTCGACGTCCCTGACTTACGGTTTCTAGATGATTTGGATGGTCCAAGAGACTGTTTAAGCAAGAAAATAAAAAATGAATCTTACACACCAAAGTATATTTAGTAACCTCAAACAAATTGTTATAATTTATTAATGACTAGCTATTAATTACATATCGGTGCATCAGTGACAATGACAAGACTCCCTGGCCAAGCAACAAAGGTACCCAGACCATTAGAAATGGTGAACATTTCATCATTGAGAGGGACAGGTAGGAGTGTATTCGCCTCAACTGCAGTGTCAATGCGCACTTTTACATTGTTGGTGGCTAATGGACAGTTGTGAAGTGTTCTATCAGTCACCGGTCGATTGTATAGCTGTCCTTTAGCCACCACACGATATGATGGTGATGAAAGTGCTAATTGACATGGAGTGATACCCTACACACACATATATATATACATATATATATATACAACATTATATTAGAAAGTTTTGTATGATTTACAGAAATAGAGAGTCAATTAATAAACAAGTTCAAATTTTTACCCCAGGAAGCATCTTATAACCTGGTTCTGGGCTGCTATCTTTCAAAGAAATCACGTCATCTTCATGTGGCTGACGCGAGGTAGGGGCTTCCAAAACATCAATTCGTTGTTACATGGCAACCATAGTTTCGGAAAGGTTTTTCACCATGTTTCTCAAGTTTTCCATCTCCATTTCTGTAGCAGGCTTTGGATCCTTAAAATAGTCTCTTTGTGAGACCCCAAATCCAACACCCCTAACGCGACCCGGATGCTCTTTCTTTTGAAGAGCTTTAGCCAATAGGTCATCTCGACTCGTCTCATTTCCACTATGGCTAGTATTCTCTTGTGAAATGCTCTCTTGTAATAATATATTTAAAAAAAAAAAAATAGTGAACCTTGTGCTTTCAATAGTATTTCAAAACAAACATACAACACTTAGAGCTAAAATTGTCAATAACTCACCATTTCATTCACCACTCTTCTAACATTTTTGTTATCAATTTGATTTGTTTTATCGGAACGCGCAATCCTCCACACGAGTGCTCGTGTCACCTCTGTGCAATCGAATCCCGCATCCCTTCTTCTATTTATCTATATTTTCATTAAAAAATATATATATGCATTAACATAGAGTTTTTATTAAAAAAATTGTAAGGATTCACTGCTAAATGAACTACATACCTCCATTTGCTCCACAAGAGCATGTCCAAGACTCGCTTTCTTGTAAGGATATTCAGGGTCCTTTGCTCTTTCCTGATTGTCCCTACTTATTTTCTGTTTATTACATTATCAAATTATTAGCTAAATATAAACGCAATAACCAACAAATGAAACTGTAAATTAAAATGACTAGCTACCTGCCAAGGTTCACCTAAGCGAACATCTAAAAATGCCGTCCAATCGGCTTGGGAAATCTCATATTGTGGGGGTGGGTTGACATTAATGTTTCCATCATCATCTCGCACATATTTTCTGCTTATGTAGCTCCTGAAGTTACGTGCTAGCCTCCCAGCTTCTGCTAGTATGTACTTTCGTCGACTTTCGTCAATATCAAATGCCAACTACAAAAAACAAACAACAAAGTATATATAAAATTATAATTTAGAGAATATGATAATACATTAACACTTACAAATATGATAATATCTAAATTACCTTTATCTCATCCCAAACGTTTTTTTTTATTGGTGACGGGACTTTTCGCCAATCACTCATGGTAATCGACACCTTCTGCCGAACCTGCACGCCTATATAACCAACAAATATTGATTTGTTTGGGTTAACTGACTGACCTCTGTCATTCCAGCCGACAGGTAGCCTTATGCATTTACTTCTGGCATTGATAACTTTTTTCATAGCCGTGACACCTCTCCGTATCTCCACCTCATGAACGCTATCTGATCCATATACATCATCCTCGGGAAAACTACCATCAGGATTTGAAGCCATCAACCTACAAAAGACAAAAAATACAGAAGTTAGATTCATATAAATTTGGCAGATTCATTTGGCAATAATAATTTTCAAATAGAAGTAATAAATACAGAAGTTAGGTTCATATCCATTATTCTAGAACGTAATTATCCTAAACCACAAAATAAACAAAATTTAATTCCCAATTAAACACAATTAACCCCCAGCTAAACCAAATTAACCTCAATCAACCCCCCTATTTCCCTTAAATTTTCCACAAAAAATAGGCAAATCTCAAGAATATAAATTTACTAGAAACTAAGTATAAATATTGATAAAAAAAGAAGTCTATCATACAATTATGAAATAAGTTCAAATACCTTTCATCGTTTTCTTTTTGTTATTGGCTTAGCAGTCTTTTGCTTCCCATCGGTACGACCATTTTTTTTAGTACAGCGACGAACTGACGAATTAATCCATATTCCCTCTTGGTGATCTTGTCGCATATCCAATTCATCATCACTTATATCCAAGTCATCATCACTATCAATTGATTGTGAATCACCTAATGAGATAGGATTTTCTCCATCATCTTTACTTTCTTCATAATCATCATCAATACAAGTATTTTTGTTTGCCGATAAAACAATGGACCACCTCTTATCAATAGGATCGGTAACAAAAAACACTTGCTTAGCTTGTGACGCTAAAATGAAAGGTTCATTTTTGTATCCCACCCTTTCAAGGTCTACTCGAGTGAAGCCTATTTCACTATTATCGACACCATGTTTATTGTTAACCCACTTACACCCAAATACAGGCACCCGAAACCAACTATAATCAAGCTCCCATATACGTTCAATCACCCCGTAATATGATAAATCGGCATAGATAGGATTATTATCTTTCGCACTTGAGATATGCATTGTTTGAGCTACAAGACTCACACCACTATTCTGCATTGTACTTCGCTCATCTTGGTCTTTTGTATAGAATGTGCGACCATTTATACGATAACCTGAATAACAAAATACTAGTCTGTCTGGACCCATCGACAGTCGTGTCAATTTATCTGAAACTGGAAGCTGTGGATTCTCTTTTTGTTTCTCTTCAAAATGCTTTTGGAACCAATCGATGAAACTCTTATTATGCTCTTTTGAAATCCAGCTCTCATTTTTAATTGGATTGAATCTCCTAAGTTGGTTCTTATGCTCTTCAACATATGGGTCAACCTCATCGGTGTTGTGGAGCACATATAGGTGTGCCTGATCCTTTTGTGTAATATGAACACTAACTAATTGCTTTCCCATTAATCTGACTCCTCTATTCCCCCTCCCACAACATGAGACTTTGGAAGCTCTGCAACATTAGAATCTGCCAGATACTCTGTGCAAAATATAATGGCTTCATCACCTATGTACCGTTCAACAATGCAACCTTCCGGTCGACTACGATTTTTCACGTAGCCTTTCAATACCTTCATATAACGCTCAGCCGGATACATAGATCTCATAAAAACCGGTCCACATAGTTGAGTCTCTCTAACCAAGTGAATGGCTAGATGAGTCATTATATCAAAAAAAGCAGGTGGAAAATACATTTCAAGCTCACACAAAGTGATGACAATTTGTTTCTGAAGTGCAAGAAATTGCTCAGGATCAAACACCTTGCTCCACATTGTTTTGAAGAAGAGACACAATCTAGTTAACGTGTCTCTCACCTTTTTTGGCAAAATGGCCCGTATAGCAATTGGTAGCAAATGATCCATGATAACATGACAATCGTGAGTCTTCAAGTGCTTTAGCTTCAAATCCTTCATTGATACAAGACTGCTAATGTTTGAAGAATACCTTTCTGGAACTTTCACTCCATTAAGAAACTCACATAATACAATTTTTTCTTTCCTGGCTAGAGTGTGAGCTGTTGGAGGCAAATAAGTACGTTTCCCATATTTGTTGGTGCCAATTTTCCTCTTATCTTCATTTCAACCAAGTCTAACCGTGCCTTTACGCCATCTTTTGTCTTTCCGGGCACATTTAGAAGTGTACCAATGACACTATCAAATACATTTTTCTCAATATGCATTATATCGAGAAAATGTCTAACATGTAAAGACGTCCAATACGACAACTCAAAGAAAATTGACCTTTTTTCCACCCAGTTTTTGCAAGGCCACCTGCAAAAGTCTTTCCAAATTTAACCTCCAAGTCTTTTACATTCTCAATCACTTCTTCACCAGTTAAGCACTTAGGAGCTCGGCCTTCTTCTATATTCCCATTGAAAGCTTTCTTCCACCGACGATATCGATGGTTCCGATTTAGCCATCTCCGATACCCTTGGAATGCATATTTCTGAGAGTGTGTCAATCGATATTGATCTGTACTCTTGACATATATGGGGCATCCACATTGGCTATGTACACCATATCCAAATAACATGATTCTGAGATTAAAATTTTCTTCTCTGAACCCGTCATATACTTGAACACCGGTGTCCCACAACACCTTCAAATCCTCAATTAAAGGATCCAAGTAGACATCTATATCATTTCCAGGTTGTTTCGGCCCAGAAATGAGTATAGGAATCATTATATGCTCTCGCTTCATGCATCGCGATGGGGGAAGGTTGTAGATCATCAAAATCACCGGCCATGTACTATGTGAGCTACTTTGCAAGCCATGAGGGTTCATGCCATCTGTAGCCAATACAAGGCGCAGGTTTCTTGATTCTTCACCAAATTCAGGGAAATCATCATCAATCTTTTTCCATTGAGGAGAATCTGAGTAATGTCGAATCTTGTCATTTTCAATCCTTTCTTCAAGCCTTCTATCAGCATGCCATGTCAAGTCCTTGGCTAACTCTTTACTACTGTACATGCGCTTAAATCGTGGTATTATAGGCAAATACCACATGGTTTTGATAGGCGCAGATCCATTCTTCTTGTACCATGAGGCGCCATATTTTGGACAGGCCTTCAATGATGCATAGTCAATTCTAAATAATACGCAATCATTGAGACAGGCATGTATCCTCTCATATCCCATGCCAATTGAGGTTAACATCCGTTTAGCCTCATAAGTACGATTAGGTAACACATTATCCTCAGGTAGCATGCTTTTTAATAAACCAAGCAAGTCTGTGAAACTCTTATCACTCCACCCATTGTTGGCTTTTAACTTGTATAGGTTAAGAACTGCTTTCAATCTTGTGAATTTACTACCACTATACAGTGGTGTCTTTGAATCACTTGTCAAATTGTCAAACATTTTAGGACAATTTCGCAAATCCTCCTCAATCACATTTGTCATCTCCTCCAAACGATCAGGCTCATAATCATTCATGTTGAAATCCTGTGATGGATATGATGTACCACCCAAATCATCCAACAGGACACTGCTTTCACCGTGTCTTGTCCAACGTTTGTAGCTTTTATCAATTCCATTACACACCAAATGATCTTCCAACTCACGTGGACTAATTTTCTTTCCAAAACAACAACGTAAACACGGGCAAGTGATCCTAGTTCGATCTGGTGCATGGTCAACATCAAACTTTATGAACTCTTTCACCCCTTTCTCATACTGTTCCGACATACGATCTGCTAAAATCCAACTTCGATCCATTTTGATTCTGAATTAATTAAATTAAACAATTTTATTATCAGTTGATAGTTAAATTGATTAAATAATTTTCATTTTAATTTATTTTCCATTATTCTAGAAAAAATTCGGCAAAGTAACAACGCAAAATTTTTTACCAAGTTCTCGACTTAATCTTCACCCAGGTAGGTTGCAACCAACAAAATTCAGATATACAAAAATATTTTTTAATAAATAGGCAAGTCTCAAGAATATACACAAATATACATACACCCACACATACACAAATATATACATACACCCACACATACACAAATATATACATACACTCACACATACACAAATATATACACATACATCCACATATACACAAATATACATACACCCACACATACACAAATATATATACATACACTCATATATACACAAATATACATACACTCACACATACACAAATATATATACATACACCCACATATACACAAATATATATACACACACCCACATATACACAAATATACATACTCAAATATTTAAATCTATATATACTCTATATGTGTGTGTATATATATATATATATTTATCTAAAAGAAAGTACCTAAACTAAATGGACCACTGCGGCGGCGGCGGAGGTGAGCGGCGACGGCGGGCGACAACGGCAGCAATAGCAGCGGCGACGGCTACTATGTATATATATATATATATAAAGAGTTAAATATATATAGAATATATACATATATATGCACATATATATATATCTAAAAAGAGAAAGAGAGATACCGGAGCGACGGCGGCGGACGGCAGACGGAGCGGCGGACGGCGGCGCGAGAGAGAGAGAGAGAAACCGAGAGAGCTAGAGAGAAAGAGAGAGATGTACGGTGGTGGTGGTGGTGGTGAGAGAGTTGAGAGAGAGAGAGAGAGAGAGAGAGAGTGAGTGAGAGAGAAATGAGGGGCCGGGTTTTCCGTGGCAGCGGTTCGTGGCCGAACCGCTGTCACATGTGTCTTTGTGACAGCGATTCGGCCAGAACCGCTGTCACATGTGCATTTGTGACAGCGGTTCGGCCGAACCGCTGTCACATGTATATTTTGTGACAGCGGTTCTGGCCGAACCGCTGTCGCATTCATTTTTATTTTGTTCTGGCATCATATGACAACAGTTCGGCTTGAACCGCTGTCATAGGTCCGAACCGAGTACCCCCTATTACAGCAGTTTTTCAAAACCACTGTCATAGGTACGCTGTAATAGGGCTTTTTTGTGGTAGTGGAAAAAGTGTTGAATCAATATCGTTGTTATCTTATTAGTACTCCTTTTTATTCTAGCATTAAGATGGTTAAGAATACTGGCAGGTTATTAAAAAACTTGAACAATGTTAGAGTTATTGATTGTCTTATGTATGCTATGATTGGTACTAGATCAAACACTGCTTGTGTTGTTGGTAAGTTGAGTAGATACTCGAGTAACCCAAGTCTTGAACATTATTAATAGGTTTTTGAAATATGTAAAGAAAACTATTAACTTGGGAATTTGTTATAGAGGATATTCTTCAGTTTTGGAAGGATTAATTGATGCTAGTTGGATAATTGAGCTGGAAGATCATATGTCCACAAGTGGATGAATCTTCAATCTTGGTGGGGGAGCTGTTTAGAGCTCTAAGAAGCAAACATGCACTTGCTTCAAGTAGTAAAGAGGCGGAATGGCTAAGGAATTTGTTAATTGAAATTCCGGTGTGGCCAAAGCCGATGCCACCAATATCAATTCACTGTGACAGTGAAGCCACATTGTCAAGGGCCCATAGTAAGGCGTATAATGAAAAGTCCAGACATATTGGACTAAGACATAGATATGTGAGACAATTACTCACCGATGGAGTAATTACAATTGATTTTGTACGGTCTTTTGAAAATTTAGCGGATCTTTTGACAAAAGGATTGACGAGGGACTTAGTACAAAAGATTGCTAAAGGGATTGGACTTAAGCCCATATTTTTGGACCACCAATGATGGAAACTCAACTCCATCTCAAAATATGAGAATCAGAGTTCAATGAGCAAAGTACATCATATGAAGTGGTTGAAGCACTAATACTATTATTCATCCCGAGGAAAATAGTGCTTGTACCTGTAATGTTAAAGGAAGGTGGAGTTTTATACTCTTAATAGATTTATAACACATGTGTGGTAAAGTGTTTTTATTACGGGGGCACTTTTGATAAATCTACCTATGTGAGTGTCGAAGGTGGTGCCGCCTTCTATGCGTTAAGGGCTTAAGAGCACTCATGAAATGGGATATAGACACAAGGCCAATCCACGTGTCGGCTTTTCGAATACTCAAGATTATTGGATATATGTGTGTGTTAGCGTTCTCGATTTTTCATATAGGAAGTTGGTTCAAAGACAAGTCTACCATTCTTTCTGATTAATTTTGAAATGCTTTCACTAAGTAATGGTTCAAGTCGTGAGACACCATTATTTATGCACATAATCCGGAGTCTATGTTATAGATATATTTAATTTTAAAAATGGTGGAGGATTGTTAGATATTTTTCAAATTAAATTTAAATCATTTATTTGATTATGATTTAATTTTCAAATTTAATATTAATTTTAATTTATAGATTAATGGTGTGATTTATTTTCCGATAGTTTTCTGAAGGTTGTAACTTTTTGTTTGGAATTTTCTAAATTTGAATATCAAAATACTAACGTTGAAAGCTTTCTTCATTTTGAAATGAGTTTTCTTTGAAGAGGTGTCTTCAACTCATTTCCCAAAGGGTGTGGGTATTATTATATATAATCAAAGGATGAAGATGTGAAGAGGGACTCTGAATATCTATCTCTGCCACAACCATTCACCCTCAATCATTACAAAAGTTTATTTCTTCCGTTTCTCTGGCGCAAGGCAGTACGTACAAAAATACTTCATTTGTTTCCAGCCTCTAGTATTATATTCCGAATCATAGTTATTTTAATACAGGCTTCGTAAATTATTTTGAGTATTTGGGTTTGTATTCGAAAGTGCAATTTGCAAGCAAATAACAGTTCTTATGACTGGGCTCCATTGTATCCTGAGACAAATTTGCTATTAACTCAATTGCACTCGGTATGGGACGAATATTGTCTTGAGAAGATCGTAAATTTTGCGCGACTTGGAGGTTACACGCAGGGACGGAGGGAGGGGGGCTGGTGGGTGCCACCGCCCCCCCTCAAATTTTAAAATTTTCAACTTTTGCTTATGAAATTTTGTAATTTTGTGATTTCGCCCCCCCTCAAAATTTTAACTTTCACTTTTACCTATAACATTAACATTTGTAATTTTGCTCCCCTCGAAAATGACAAAAATAATCTTTCTATCAATTGACTTAACCAAACATCATATAAAAGAGTAGTAGTGAAAATGAAGTTATTTTTCTATGATATTATAATACTATTATTGATCAGTGAATAAGAACAAGTGGATCTTTCCTGACTAGCTCTAGAAATGATAAATTACTAATCACACTCTTGCATAATTAAGGACTTTCAATATCCAATTTGCATATGTAAAAAATTTCAAAATTTTGATTTTGCCCCCCCCCCCCCTCCCAAAAAAAATTGCAAACTTAATTTACATCCCTAATAAACTGAAGAATAACCTATATATATGGTAATTTGTAAAGTAGCTAGCCTACTTTTAAACTCAAATGGACTACAACTATATACGGCTTATATATCTAACTATCAAGCTAAATTATAGTTTCACTTTTGTATATATCCATCATTCACAACAGTCCAATAAATTTGAGTTACGAGTTATGACTTTAAATTTTTTCCTTTAACTTTTCCCTCCAAACATACTTTTTAGGCTTTTTATATTTTGTTTTATTTAATATTAGGACCATTTTCTATTTTAGTTTTAAAATTATATTTTATTTAATTAGTTAAAAAAAATATATCAAATATTATTTCTATGTGGTTCGGCAATTGACTACGTCCACGGGAGAGGATAAGAGAATTTCACTATTAACAAAAAGAGGTATAGAGTACAAAGTATGCCAAAAGTGTTCTTACTAAACCTAATCCTCAATTTTTTCGCATATATATAGCGTACCGTACCGCGGGGGGCATGCCCCACGCACCTCCATACAATCCTTCACTACTGGGTAAATGAAACTCACAAAAAATTCGCACCCCCCCCCCCCGCCCTCACCATAATTGCTGGCTCCGTTCCTGGTTACACGAAATCATTCGTACGAGTTGTTCATCCAATATTTCTAACAGAATTCCCGACGGCGGCAGAATGAGAATTCCCGGCGACGGCAGAAGAGGAATTTCTAATGACAGAAACAGAAAGAATATGAGATAAGGGGTCTTTTGAAGGCTGCTGTGGAGACTAAACAGCAAGGACGCCGTCGTGAGATGTGAAGGAGGTGTCTGCGATGGGTAAA
Organism: Buddleja alternifolia; assembly: GCA_019426215.1. NCBI lineage: Eukaryota > Viridiplantae > Streptophyta > Magnoliopsida > Lamiales > Scrophulariaceae > Buddleja > Buddleja alternifolia. The sequence continues at coordinate 30,054,067 of CM033399.1, forward strand.
GATGTATTTAGGGCCGAGACTGGTGGTGTTTGAGAGAGAAGAGAAGCGACGTCTTTGGGGCTGGGATTAAAAGGCGGCGTAGTGAGTTGTAGAAGAAGATTGAGGGCGGTAGAAAGATGGGGATAGGCGGCAATTATTTTCGACAGTGAGGGGGTGGAGGTGGGATTCACCGGCGCAAGAAGAGATGAGAGGAGAGTCGGGGCAGTGAGGTTTGGTGACAGATTTTCAAGAGCGAGAGAGGGAGACGAGACAGGTAAGATGAATAAAGTGAATAGGGAACAGAGAAGGTAAAGAGAAGAAGAGGCGTCAGACGAGGAATGGATGGCGGCAGAAGCTAAGAATCGATACCATGAAAACCCCGTAGAGAACCTTCATTGATGAATAACGTATATATAGATACAATAGATAAGAAACCCTAAGCTATAAATAAAGTAAAAGATAAACATGAAAAAGATATAAAGATATCCTAAATCTATACAAAGATATTTAATATATTTAACAAATAGAATAAGCCTTCTTCACACACACACGTACACAACCTTACACTTACTGTGAAACACACTAAAAATGTTGCGCCATTTGTTTTTGTCGATACTTAAAGACTGTCTCGGCATCCTTGTCACCGCGCCCACTGCAATTAACTACGACTTTCGTGCCACTGGCCAATGTCGGGCAGAGTTTTTCGAGATATGCCAATGCGTGAGCCGCCTCCAACGCTGGAAATATACCTTCTAATCGGCACAACAGTGCATATGCTGCAAATGGAGAAAACACAACTGGTAAATCGAGTCTCATAGTTGCATACATGTATGAATATGTATATACAGGCACAAATAATTAATTAATGCGGTCAAAAAAATTTCTGCAAATTAAGTTTGAACTCGGATTCAAAAAAGCAGGTGATTATCAGGGAGTCTCATGGTTCCAAAGTCCTGGTGTAGTTACCATGTATGGTGGAGTGGTAACTCCTAAGAGTAACCCAACAAAGAGCAGAGTATACATGAGAAAATCAACATTATTGTGGACATACAAGACAGGGACGGAGCAAAAATTTGATATTTGGAGGGTTGAATACAAAAAAAGAGGGCGGGGGGGGGGGGGGGGGGGGTGCGGAACCTGGTATTTTTAAATTTTGGTGGGCAAAATTTAAAATATCAAAAGATATTAGGGAAAAAAAACTAAATCTCGAAATTGAGGGTGCAGGTGCTCTCACCAAGTCCCTCGCTCTGTCGAGATAAAGTTAATGACCATAAAAGTGGCTATGGTATCACTCATCATTCTAGACTATATATGAACAGGAAAAATTCTATGCTTTACCGAATCTAATGATTCTAGTGTATATATCTCTCACATAATAAAATATATTATGTGCGGTCCCTATACACATTTGTGTGCAAGAAATAGGCACAGAATTCACAGTCAAACCATTGGTCTCCATCTGTCATAGAATTACCCATATGTATAGATGTTATACCATCAATGGCTTCTTCGTCTGTGACTGTGTAGAACTCTGCGCATTCGATCTCTTTGAGAAAGCTCAACTCGGGGCTAACCCCTGGATATTCCAGCCTGCATGCATCTTCAACATTAATCAAAGATCCAAAATAACCATAATTTGTCATGATCAGAACTAAACACTTACCCAACACCAATAGAGTGTGGGCCAATTATCTGGCCTTGGTCATCTTGCAACAAATAGCTCATGGCTCCATGATATACACCTATCTCTCCTGTATCCAAAGTTGCTGAATGCTTGCCACTATCTATTCCATGCCCACCAGCCTCAACTCCAATCAATCGTACATCCTCATCTCTCACAAATTCATGAAAAATCCCCATTGCATTAGACCCCGTCCCGACGCAGGCAACCACAACATCTGGCTTCCCGCCCCACTTCTCCATTGCTTGTTTTCTCGTTTCTTTTCCTATTACCGACTGGAATTCCCTGACCATGCTAGGGCACGGGTGAGGCCCCACTGCGGTGCCCGTCAAGTAGTAGCTACTGTCTAAGTCTCCGACCCAGTTTCGGATTGATTCCGAAGTAGCATCCTTGAACGTTCCTTTAACAGGTTTTACCTGGAGGACGGATTAAAAGAGTTATGAGCTCATGCACACAAGTTGTTTCTCTATGGCATAATTTTGTGTAACTCTTTCTCTTATGCGCATGGATTTGCTACTAGTGTATATATACATAGATGGTTATGATATGAAGAGAAAAAAGATTGTGATATGGATGAAAAACTAAAATTCTCTCCTCGCATACTAATCATGGGAAAATTGCATTTTTGGTACACTAAGGTGGCATGCACGTTTCTTTGGTACACTAATATGAGGAGTAGCAATTTGGGTACACCATTGGTCAAAAAATTGGCAATTTCAGTACATATCGTTTGAAATTATTGACTTGTCCACTAAAAATGCCAGAAATTATTGACGTGGCAGCCGGAAATAGATGACATGGCGGCTATGTGGAGAATGAATTGCGTGACACTGCACCCGATTGGACAAAAATTGAAAACTTTTGCTTCTATGGAGGCATGAACACATGACTAAAGATGTAAACAGGCCGACAAATGGGCCGGCCTGTGATCAAGGCCGGCCTGCTACGCATAAAAAGCCTGGTTCATAACATGATTATATAATAATATAATATTTAATAACAAAAAAAAAAAATTAATGTGACAACTGTCAGCAAGCAATGCTGACAGTTGTCTAAATGGACAACTTTGTTCATTTCAAATTGGGGTGCAATGGTTATTTCCGGCCGTTGCACCCCTTATTTTAATTTTATTTTATTTTCTTTATTAATATTTTTTGAATTTTTATTACCTATAAATACATGATAATTTTCATTACATTTTATCACACCAAAATCTTCCAATCTCTAACAATTGTCTCAATATTATCAGATTCTACTTTATACACTTTATATTTATATCAATTACATATTTCATAATATTTAGTTCAACATATTAAAATTCCTTCAGATATATTAAATATACATGATTGAAAATTTGAAATTGGAAATAAGTGTTTATTTTCTACGATTGAGCAAGGCGTAATTCTTATTCCCAAATTGAAGTTGTAGAGCTCTCGATTTTGCGACGTTAAATCAAACAGTGATATCAGTGATTAAATAACATAAATAAATAATTAACAAAAGCAAATAAATAAGGAAAGCCTTGATAAGAAATTAAACGAAGTAAGTAAATAAATAACATAAGTAAATACATAAATAAATAAAAAAACAAACAACAAAGACATAAACAAAAGCCTTGTAGGTTGGCCTTGCATCCCTCTTTTAAAGGCCAACCCACAGGGCCTTTGAAAGGCTTACCAGGCTTTTCTAAAAGGGCCGAGTCGGCCTGTTAACGAAAGGGGCCGACCCTTTAGCAACAAGCTCAATGCCTTAATGGGCCGATCCAGGCCGGCCCATTAAGGCCTAATTTATACCTTTACCCATGACCTTTGAGATAAAAATGAACACTTCCACCACTATACCACTTGCTCAATTTTGTTTTAGTTTTGCTTTAGTTTAGTTACTTATAACATTACTTTAGTAGATGGCTTAGCAATATGTAGTTATCGATATTTCATATAAGAAATAAACTAATATTAATTATAGAAATATTATCAATATATAAATACACTAAAATCTATAATCAACAATTCAAGTATTTATGAAAAGAGTAATTATATATTTCGAGTATATAAATATTTTAGCTAACATTTATCATAAAGTATATAATTACTTCAATGATAATATATATGATATCATATATTTTTGTACATTTACATATTCTTGTGAATATTTAATATGTATTTGATATTTTGAAAAAGTATAAGATATATACAAAAATATAAAGTTATATATGTTTGTTGTATTTATGAATAAATTACATCAAAAAATATACGCACATCTAATTAAATTTTTTTATGTTAGATATAAATTTTTCTAGAAAAATAGTACTAATAAATATATTTAGAAGATTCATTTATATAACAATTTATCAATAGAATAAATTAATATCTAATAATAATAATAATTAATTTACATATAATATTTATTTTGTAAACTCATTAAATACTTAAATATGTTTGTTTTTCAATTTTCATTTGCTTTTTTATTTTTAATACATTTTATTTTTTTATGATAAATTTCTTAATATATTTTATCTTTTTCTGATTTAATATATTTTATCTTTATTGATAGATTTTTCAATATATTTATTTTGCTTTTGGTATATTTTTTAATATATTTTTTATTTCAAATAACTTTTTTTTAATATTTTTCATTCTGATATATTTTTTAATTTTTTTCTAATACATGTTTTTTTGAATCTTTTAACATATTTTTTTCTGATAAATTTTTAATATATTTTATTTCTTGATAAAAAATTTAATATATTTTATTCAGATAAAATTTTTAATATTTTTTTTTCTGGTAAAACTTTTAATATATTTTATTTTTTTTCTTTGTTAATATATTTTATTTTTTTGAATTTACTTTTTCATAAAAAAATTTTGGATAATTTTTTTTTTGATAAATTTTTTAATGTACTTTTCTTGAATATAAATTTTTTTAATAAATTTTAATTTTTTTGGATAAATTTTTTCATATATTTATTTCAGTATTGTTAAAGTTGTGTTTTTATGTTAAGAAGAAATTTGCTTGGGAAAAGAATATTGATAATTCATATATTGAAATTCTCTAATAATTAACTAAGCTAAAGCTAAATAAAACAAGTTGTGGCATGTGGTAGTTTGATACAAGTGTAAAATTTTAGCTCTTAGGTCATGGGTTCAATCCTCCCAATTAGCAAAAAATTTAAACTTTGTCTAATTGGCCGCCATGTCACCAATTTGTTTCTAGTTGGATGCCATATTATCAATTGTCCCTCCAAATCAGAATAATTCCCAAATTTTGATGTCACGGCCTCACGTGAGATTTTCCAGTGAAATTCGAATTTTTCGGCTTAAATGGTACTGAAATGGCCAATTTTTTTACCAATGGTATACCCAAATTGCTACCCCCCTCCCCTCATATTAGTTACCAAAAAAAACGTGTAGGCCACATAAGTATACCAAAAATGTTATATATTTTTCCTACTAATCACACATGATAAGAAGTGTTACTCAATTATATTAGAGGAGACCTGAACTAAGAAAAAACAAGGAAAGGGTGCTTTCTAACGTACTACCCATGGGACAAGCCCGTTAATTACTACATCTTCTCCACCTGAAGCTATTAACTCCAAAAACAATGTGGTTGAATCGCAGACGGGAAAATTGCAAAATTTGTATATTAAAGGACGGTGATGCACAATTTTTTCAATTAAAGAAATGGCTCATTGGCAATTTGAGTATATTCTAGCGAGAAATTTGGCAATTTTAGTACAAATTTTGCCAAAAAATATCTAGTGGCACCAAATTTTGAGGTTTTAGTATGTGAAGAGAAAATTGCCTACGTGGTGCTACCCAAATTTGGACGAAAATTGCTTATGTGGCACTCAAATTTAGGGGGCAATGAGGCTTAAAGTCAATATTACCCTCAACTCTCATGTACAGATAAAATTGAAAAAATAAAATAAAAAAATCTGAACAATTTGAAAATATTAAAATTATATATTTCAAACTAATTTGTAGTTAGAAAAAATAATTATTTAATATTTAGATAAATGCGAATTAGTTACAAAAATATTAAGAACTTGGCTAAAAAATTAAAAACATTAAAGAAAATTAAAAAAGTAAAATATATTATAAATTATATTTTAAAATAATTTTAAATTTAAATAAAATTAATTTTAATTGCGATTTTTTCCATTGATAAACTAAACAAATTTAAAATTCAGAAAAATAAAGAAAATTAAAAAATATAAGAACATTGAAAAAATCAAAAAATAATATAAAATTAGAAAACAAAATTCAATTTTTTTGAAAAATTCTTTAAACTTAAAAAATATTAAGAACAATAAACATATTAAAAAGCTTTTAAAAATTACTTTATAATGGCAACAAAAGATATTAAGGAAAAAAACCAGAAAACTTAGAAAAATCATAAACTATTAAGAAATAAAAAAAAATCAGAAAAATGAAAAAGAAGAGAAAAAAAATATCAATTTTTTTGAAAAATCAGAAAAAATTAGTAAAAATCATAATATTAAGAAAAAAATTATTTGGTTTGAATTGTAGGTATATAATATTATGTTTTTTAATTTTAATATTATCTATAGATATTAATTCTACAAATGTTATTTATAATAAATAAAAATAAAAATAAAAATAACTTAGATAAAAAATATTTGAATAAATATTTCCAAAATTTTAAATAAATTAAACAAAAAATAATTCAACGTATTTGAGTTAAATCACCAAATTAAAAGTTAATTTTTATTCCACATGCGGAAATTCCCAAATTGAAGGGTAATTTTCCCGCCATATGAAAAAAAAATTCTCAAATTCAAGTTAATTTTCCCGATAAAATTTGTATTGAAATTGCCAAATTTCTCGGTGGTGTGTACCAAATTTGTCAAAGTGCCATTTTGTTTGTTACAAAAACTTGTGGGAGGTCCTTTAGTAGTCTAGTGTACCAATTTCGTAATTTGTCCAATCACAAACTAGTAAAGCAAAACAAGATGGATAAATGATTCAAGAGTTGACAAAGGGATCAACATGGCTTACATGCGTATCCAATTTCATTGAGCAATTATAAAGCAGGGTCACTCCAAAACTTATTTCTGGGAGGTATCAGACATGACACGCTTCAGGCATACTTCCTTCACGTGTTGGACACGGCTAATTTCCATCCATAATTAAAAAATAAAAATAAATATTCGAACACCGTGTCGGACACGACCAGGTGCGTGTCCAACATGATGAGGACACAATTGGTAATTTTCCTAAGAAATTAAAAATTGTGGAGTTCAGATTGTTTAATAGGAGAAGTTCGAAAATCCTAATTTGAATTCCCTTTCTGCAAACAAAACACGTTTAATGTGTTTCTATTTCAACTCTAAAGCGTCTTTCAATTTTATACTTCAAGTCCGACGTTGTCGCCGTCTTCTTTAATGAATGAGGGCCATAGCCGTCTTCTTCATTGTTGTTGTAGAATGGTCCCCAACTCCAGTCCACCATCGCGAGGTTCAACTTCTCTTTTTATTTTCTTTAGACTCCTATTTCATAAATTCAAAACCCTAATTTCCAAATTGAAACCTACATTATTTTGAAACTACTATGCTAATTAGTGATTATCTTTGCTCAAACTGAATATGAATTTCTTGAGCATTTGATACTTTGATATCTAAGAAAGAAATTATATTTGTAATTCCTTTGTAATTTATGGTTGTTTATATTTTTGTTTTGCATTTGTTATTGACTTATTGAGTTACTGTTGATAAGTAGTTGAATTTTTCAAACATATAGAGATTTGTAAAGAAGCAAGGAAAATTACAAATTTAATAATAAACAAGTAAACAACATTTTTTTAGTTTATTTTTCTAACAAATTGTATAAAAATTAAAATCTAATACTATATACATATATATATTTATACATTTGACAGTCGTGTCGGAGTCGTGTCGTGTCCTAAATTTTTGGAAAATGGTGTGTCTATGTTGTGATTGTGTCGTTGTATCCTGTGTTCGTGCATCATAGTTTTGCAATGAATAAATATGATAAAAGTTTCAAATTTAGCCTTTACATCATTTTTCATTATCTAATTAGAAAATTTCAATTGTCGTCCCACTTATACCCCAATTTCGATTTTGGCCCTCCAGATTTCGCCATCCAATAGTTAACGGAGGGCCAATTTTCCCTCCAAAACTCATCACGTGCTACTCACGTGTCTTACTAAGAGTTTAGGTTTGCTGAGATTAGGCTACGATTTCCCACTTCTCACATCTTCCACCCTTAACCAAAAAAATTCCAAAAATTTCCTACACAAAGAAGTCTTTAATCCGCCATTTCCTCCCAAAAGTGAAGCTTAAATCAATGTTCATATCCTAAATCCTTACCCAAATTCAATTATTAATCCCTTGAACAACCATATTCCAAGTTTTCCCAATTTCTCACACAAATTGTTGAAGTCAAACCCTAAATCCGTCAACATGAAAACACGATTTGTGTTTAGGTGTCGAAGAAGATGGGATTTTTTGGGGTAAAATATGAATTTAAAGAAAAAAAGAAGCTGAAATTCGACTTTCTTGGCATCAAAATCATGAGTTTTGGAAGGAAATTTGGCCCTTTGTTAACTATTGGACGGAGAAGTTGATGGAGGGACCAAATGTGATGAAATCGAGATACGTTAGGGGTCAATTAGATGAGTGTGAAATCTGAGGAACCAAAATTGAAATTGAGGTATAAGTGAGGGACAGAAAATGAAATGTTCCCTGATCTAATTATTAATAATACCTGTGCACCAAGATGGTTCATTAAGAGCACATTAGATGACTGTCTCTCCATATCCACGTCGCCCATGAATATCGTACATTCCATGGAAAGCTTAGCACAAGCCGCCGCCGTTGCAACACCGTGCTGACCTGCCCCTGTGGCTGCCACCACAGTTTTCCGGCCCATGCGTTTCGCAAGCATCACCTGAGCAATGGCGTTATTGATTTTGTGAGCTCCGCCATGGTTGAGATCTTCCCTCTTTAGGTAAATTTCAGGGCCTTCTCCCTTGCTGTTCTTGTAATAATCTGTAAGCCTTTGAGCGAAATATAGAGGAGTTTCACGGCCCACGTAATCCCTAAGCGCAATGCCAAGCTCGGCCTATATGAAACAATTGCAACCTTATTTAACTCTGATTTTTAAGAAGAAACACCTTTGTTTGAAAAAAAAAAAAAAGAGCTCGGCCTCGAGCATGAGCTCAGAAAAAATAAAAAATAATTTTTTTTAATTAATACTCGAGTCAAGATTTTTGAGCTCGACGAGTTTGAGAAAAATGAGCCCGAGCTCAGAAAAAAATAACAAATAATAATTTTTTTTAAATATATATGTTATTAAATATAATCCTAAAAATATTAAATACTTCATTATTTATACATAGATATTTACCAAAAAATAAAATATATCATAAGATATTATATTATATATATATATGTATATATTAGTAAATGAATAAATATTATTTCATATATATATATATTCATCAATAATATTCAGGCTCGCGACCTTTCCAGCATGCATTTTCAGGCACGAGTTCGGCTTGGGTCGAGCAAATTTTTTAGCCGGGTCGACTCATTGGTCACCACTAATCATATATCATATATGTATGATCTTCAATTACAAAGCTTATTGCATTTACTATTACAAAGTAACATGAAGTACTGAGTGAATAACACTTGTTCAATAAAAATTCAATAATTACACATATCATTCACTCAATACCCTTGTAATAGGAATTGCAATAGAAGATCATATTTGTTTATACATGCACGCTTAATATACTGATTAACCTGAAATTCGGGATCATGCATAATCAAATTGAATTCAGCTACAAGCTTGTTCAAGGGATCCACAAGTGTCTCAGGCACAAACATTCCCCCAAACCTGCCATATTTTCCTGTTGTGAACAATGCCTCATCTAATACTCTTGGAATGTCTGATCTTCTTGTGGGATGATGAGATTTTTGGCCAAAATGATCATTACAAGTCCATGTGTAGCCATTTTTCAGTACTGAGCATATTACTGAAGCTTTATCTTTACTAATTTGCGTTGGCCAATCGCAGTTCACTCTAGTTGAGAATTTTGGTTTACAAAATGGTGGATATTTTGCAGGGTGAAAGGAAGTGGAGCCTATGATATTAGTGCAGGACATATTATTGTGGGATGTTTTGTTCTTGATATTTGTTTTGTGGGAAATTAAAGGAGGTTAAGATGGTTGGTTGTAGATTCTTTTAAGTTATGGGCGTCGATATTTATAGAGAATAAGAGGAGAAAGCAAATTTAAGGGTTTAATTGGATGGAGGCTCTTTCCTTAAAAAAAATAAATTGAAAAACTTGACAAAAAGCATTTCTACGAATTAGATCTATGATGCACCGAGCATATTGAAGTATCGTACCTGTATTCAGTACGGATACTCTCGAATACCGTGTCCAAAATAGTTTTGAAGTGTTCGAAAATAAAAAGAAAAGAGAAAATTCTGAATACCATATCTGACACAAAATTGAAGTATCACGCCTTGGATACCAGGCAAAGTAATTTTTTTATAATATTATATAATTTTTTTGGGCTATATATGAAAAGAAATAATGTTTTTGGTCTTTTATTAAAAATTAAAACTTAAAAGTTAAACAAATAACAAAGAAATTTAAAGAACTAGACAAAAGTTTATTTAGGTCAATGAATCTATTGAATCAAATTTATTTTAAAATATTACACATACATAATACATACGTGTATGCTCAACGCATCGTATCCTAAAATTTAAAATTTATTGTATTTGTATATATGTCGTATCGTGTCCATATCCTCGTATCCGTATCTGTGTATCATATGATAAGATGTGTTTTGTTAAAAGTGTGTTCGGGTGAGCTTTTATTTTTAGAGAAAAACATGTAATGATTAGGGTGGATATGATATGTTTGGCTATTTTTAATTTTTGCCTCATTTGTTACGGAATTTTCACATTGTGTTGTCTATCTTTTAGAAAATCTCACATTTGGGTCCGACCAAATTTTTCGTTCGAAATTTAACGGTCAACTCTACTAATCAATATTTTGACCGGATTTTGGGGAGAATTCACGCGTGAATGTACCCACACACGGATTATATTCAATATCAAGATATTTCTATACAATATCACGTGTCACTCATGCACAAAATTTCCAAAAATTTGGGTCAAAATGTTAGTCACGGAGTTGGCCATTAAATTTTGGACGAAAAATTCGGTTAGGACCAAATGTGAGAATTTTTAAAAGTTACGGGATATAATATGAGAACTCCATAACGAATGAGACCAAAATTGTAAAAGGCCAAACATATTGAACCAAAAAAGCAATTTCCCCTTTTTTGGAAGAGGTGTTTAGAAATTATTTCATAAACATATTTTAATGAAACTCATCGATTTAGGCAAAAAAAAAGATAAACACTACGAAAAATGTAATATTAGTGACAAAAGTTGAAGTGACAATATTAAAATTGTTATTAGATATTATAATGAGTTACAATAATTTATGTGTTGTTACAATGATTTTAATGACAATTTTTTTTTTAATCTGTCACTATTGACAGTTAGTAACACATGTACAGTGACAATTATAATTGTTGTCACTAAAGGTCACTACAAAAAACAAAACATTAGTATTGTAACTAATTTATAATTTTCAGAGACAATAATTTTTGTATAGTCGCAAATATAAGTTTTACATATTTAATAGTAACAAGATTTATATAAAAGTTGTAAATAATTAGTAACAAGAAAGTTGTTGTCACTATTGACAATTAGTGACATAATTTTAGTGATAGTTTAGTGACAACAATTATAGTTGTCACTCTATTTGTATTATCACTAAATTGTGACTGTGTCACTAGTTGTCAATAGTGACAACTCTAAAAAAATTCTTGTCACTAAAATCTTTATCGTGACAAATCAAAAATTATTGTCACTCATTATGTATATATAGTGACAACTTTAACATTTTCATTTCAAATTTTATCACTAATATTACTTTTTGTTATAGTTAGTGTATTCATTGGTTCGGTTCGGTCCGAGACCAAAACAAAATTTTGATTTGGTTCGGTCCGAAACTGAACCAAAATTTTGATTTTCGGTTCGGTTTTCGGTCAAACAAAATTCCCCAAAAAGAAAAAAAACTGGCCAAATTGGAATCTTGACTCTCGCCTTTTTTGTATAAAGTTCAAAAAGAGACAACGAATCAGTTATAGGAGTGTGAACAACAAATTTTTAAATGTCTACGATATAATCAAACAAGAAAAATAAGTGTAGAAATAAATTTCATTGATCTTGAATAAAAATAGTGGTTACAATTTCTAATTAATTCTTCTAATTCTTCACTTCGACAACTAAATTTTGGGATTTGAATTCTTGAAAGTGGAGTTTGACACTTTGATCTCCTTCAAGCTTGATTTGATCATTTAATAATGTTAATTCGAGGGATTTGCGCCGTAATCTCGAATTAAGTGTTTTGATGGTGGATTCGACTCTTCGATCTCCTCCAAATTTGACTTGAATTTTAATAACGTTAATTCACGAGTTTAACACCTTAATTACGAATTAAACGCTGATGAGCTTCGCCAAGAACTCCTTGAATGCCGCCTTGAACCTCTTAATGGTCGCCAAGAACTTGTTGATTGACACCAAATCGCCTCGAATGCCGCCTTGATTGACACCAAATCGCCTCGAATGCCGCCTTGATTGCCACCTCAATTGACACCAAATCCCCTTGAGCCTTCTCGAATTTGAGTAGAGAGAACTTTTAATACATTTCTTGATATCTCTCTGTTGCTCAAATTTTGATGTGTTGAATGAATGAATTTGAACCCCTACTTATAATTGTAGGGATGAAAATTTGCCATAATTATTTAATGAGGTGGCACAATTTGATTGGTCCTCAATAACTTGGTTAGCAATTTATTTTCTTTATTTGAAAATATGATTTAAATTACAATAAAATATGATTGATTTGCAATCTAATTCATAAGAGAAATATTAATATATATATATATATATATAATAAAAAGAAAGGGCAAAGTGGCATATAATATATATATATATATATATATAAAAGTGTTGTAATAGTCAACTTTACCATATATATGTATATTTATATTTTTTTCTCTTGCAAAAGGAATTAGTTTGCATGGAATGTTTTAAAAGATGCTATAACCCTAAGTTTGATTTGCCAGAATATATTATTTGTGTTTTCATAATATATTATTTAGGCACATGACTTTTTTGATTCGCTAGAAAAATAAAAATAAATAAATATATATATCGAATATCAATTCATTTGACTATTTAATTTAGGAATTTGAATTTGATTAAATTCCTTAAATATAAATAGAAGATTTTTAAATTGACATATAATATATTATTCCACATGTCGCCATTTCATTGGTTGCAAATTTAATTTGTCTACAAATGTCCCCTCGAGACTTATTCACATACGGTGCTTGGGAGCGAATCTTGGAGTGAACAATGTCGTGATCCATTACTTCATTTCTTTGTAATTTGGCTTTACATTGGCGCCTTGGATTTGATCAATTGCACCACGCGATAAAGTTTAAGAGTTAATCTTAAACTTTAAAATTTAATAGACCAATTTATTTCGCCAAATCAACATTCGACAAGCTTCTTCTTATTCTGTTTTTAAATTAGTCAGGACTTGCCCAATGGTCATGATTTGCAAGGCAACATTACAGCAACAATTTCCTTCCTTCATCGAGAGAACATCCTCCATAAAAGTGAACAATTTATACTCTTGTCAAGAGTTCTTCACTTTGACTTTGATTTGCGACAATTTATACTCTTGTCAAGAGTCCTTGACTTTGCATTTGATTTGTAACAATTTATACTCTTGTCAAGAGTTATTTCACTTTGAATTTGATTTGCGACAATTTATACTTTTGTCAAGAGTTCTTCATTTTGCATTTGATTTGTGACAATTTATATAATTGTCAAGAGTTCTTTTCACTTTGCATTTGATTTGTCACAATTTATACTCTTGTCAGGAGTTTTTTCACTTGGCTGTAGACGTTTTTTTTATACTCAATTCAAAGGAGTGCTTCAATTTGGTAGATAGTTTATACTCGTATCGTGGAGTACTACTGCTTTTGAGAATGCTTTTTCATTGAGTGATGAAGCAACAGAAATCTTGAAGACTTCAATCGCACATCTAGAGGCCGTAAAAGGAGAATTGAGTAACTTCAATCCATTCACTTGAGTTTTTTGCTTTTTTTTTGCCCCCATGTAATGAGTACTTTTGTTTTTCACAATTACATAATAGAATTTTTTATTTTTTTTGTATCTTGTAATGCTTTAAGGTATATATATATATTCTCTATGTTCTTTTTTTTTTTTTTTTTTGTGAACAAACATAATGAGAATTGACATTCCACATGAATAACAGAATTATTATTTTTTTGAACTTGTGACTAGATTTAGAAAATATATCCAAGTTGCATACGTACCCTAATAAAAGGGATCGAGACATTACGTAGTTCAAGAATAAAACAACACAATTTGTTTTCAGGGAGGTGCCATACATAGTTTATACTTATGCGGGCCAGGAGTATCCATTGATTAACCACCTTGGACTAGGTGGAGTATTTAATATTTAACCACACGAAATACTGATAGTGGGATTAATTAACAATTTAACCACATGTATTTAACTTTGGTGGGGTGTTTAATAGTTCAACCACATATATCTCAATTGGTGGGTATCGTTCACAGTTTATACTCCTGTGGATCAGGAGTAACATGTAGTTTAGGCTCATACGTCAAGGAGCTTTCTTGAGTTTATTTAATTTGTGACAGTTTATACTCTTGTCAAGGAATCTTTGCTATGAATTTGATTTGTTGACTGTTTATACTTGTGTCAAGAGTTCTTGAATTTGATTTGAATCTTCGGATAGTTTATAATCATATCAAGGAGTCTTGGTTTTGAATTTGAATTGAATCTTCAGACAGTTTATACTCTTATCAAGGAGTCTCAGTTTTGAATTTGGTTTGTAGACATTTTATACTCGTGCCAGGGAGTATTGTTGACAATTTAAGCTCGTATCAGGGAGCGTTCTTTGATGGTTTTATTAAGGAGCGTTATCCTCCTCAAGAGAGATTTTTCCTTGGTGGGCCAACTCCATGACTTTGTCTTTGAATGTGAAGCAATCTTGAATTAGATGGCCAACCAAGCGATGATATTTGCAATACTTCGGGTGATCATCTCGCATAGCCTCTTCCGGTCGTTTCGTCTCAGACAATTCAATTAGACTTGTGTTGAGTAGATCATCAAATATTTCGGAGACATCGGAGTCGAGAAATGGATACTTCTTTGATTGCATCTCTTTGAGAGTTAACTTTTTTGGTCCTTTATCAACAGTTTTGCCATGGCGTTTGATGGATGTGATACTTATAGCCATTAATTCATCATTCGAATCTTTTGGGAAGTGCTTGCCCCCATTGTTGACTTCTCGTTTCCATGGCTCTTGGTCATGTGGCCCATCAATTCCACATGTTTCCATGCTCAACTCCATATCATGTGCTCAAGTAGCCAATTCTTCGAACGTCTTAGGTTGGATCTCTTGAAGAATATAGCAAAGACTCCAATGCATTCATTGGATACACATCTCTATAGCCGAAGTCTCAGATAGACGATCTTTGCAATTAAGACTCAAGTTCCTCCATTGATTGATGTAATCAATGACAAGTTCATCTTTCCATTGTCGAGAGTTAGTGAGTTCCACCATGCTGACCGTCCTCCGGGTGCTATAAAAGTGGTTAAGGAACTCAAGTTCCAGTTGCCCCAAACTATCAATTGAGCTAACCCCCAATTTGGTGTACCAATCAAATGCATGACCCTTGAATGATCAATCAAATTGTTTGACCAGGTGATCGCCATAAGTTCCAGCATCATTGCACGTCTTGACAAAATGAGCCACGTGTTGCTTCAGATTGCCTTGGTCTTCAAATTGTTGGAATTTCGGAGGTTGGTAGCTGGTTGGCATCTTCATATCGTCAATTCTTCGAGTATATGGCTTAACATACATCAAAGATTTCTTGGAGCTTGCATCAGACTTCTCTTCTATAGTCTCCGGATGAACTCCCTCAGTCGGTCAATGAGAATCAATCCACCAAATGAAACTTGAAGCTCTTTGGTTGAAGACTTCTTTTCTTTACTTGATTGTTGCTTCATAGAAGTCTCCGCTTTTTCATGAACCTCGGGTTGTTTTCCGACCACATGACTAGCTTCAGTACTATCCACCTTGTTCATCAACTTTGAGATTTGAGAATCTTGATCTTGAACATGCTTGGTGAGCCCTTAATGGGCGTCGTCAAGTTGGCGATTTGCTCTTCTAGATTTGTAAGATTCACCATGGTGTGCGCAATACTTCAGCTTTGATTGAAATGAAGAGATGAGAGGTAAAGATGGTCCAACTAGGCATTCCAAATTTTGTGAACAACAAATTTTAAATGTCTGCGATATAATCAAACAAGAAAAATAAGTGTACTAATAAATTTCATTGATCTTGAATAAAAATAGTGGTTACAATCTCTAATTAATTCCTCTGATTCTTCACTTCGACAATTTGATTTTGGGATTTGAATTCTTGAAAGTGGAGTTTGGCGCTTTGATCTCCTTCAAGCTTGATTTAATCTTGTAATAACGTTATTTCGAGGGCTCGCGCCGTAATTTCAACTTAAGAGTTATTATTTGGGGATTTTGATGGTGGATTTGACTTTTCGATTTTCTCCAAATTTGACTTGAATTTTAATAACGTTAATTCGTAGGTTTAACACCTTAATCACGAATTAAACGCTATTATTTGATGAGCTTCATCAAGAACTCCTTGAATGTCGTCTTGAACCTCTTGATGGTCGCCAAAAACTCCTTGATTGACACCAAATCGTCTTGAATGCCGTCTTGATTGACACCAAATCGCCTCGAATTCCGCCTTGATTGACACCAAATCGCCTCGAATGCCGCCTTGATTGACACCAAATCGCCTCGAATGCCGCCTTGATTGACACCAAATCGCCTTGAGCCTTCTTGAATTTGAGTAGAGAGAACTTTCAATACATTTCTTGATATCTCTCTCTTATTTAAATTTTGGTGTGTTGAATAAATGGATTTGAACCCCTATTTATAGTCGTAGGGATGAAAATTTTCCCTAATTATTTGATAAGGTGGCACAATTTGATTGGTCCTCAATAACTTGGTTGACAATTTATTTCCTTTATTTGAAAATATGATTTAAATTACAATAAAATATGATTGATTTGCAATCTAGTTCAAAAGAGAAATATTAATATAATATTAATATATATATATATATATATTTAATAAAAAGAAAGGGCAAAGTGGTGTGTGACCAATTTGCTGCCTTACGTAAACATACATACATATATAATATATATATATACACATATACACATAAGTGGCGTAATTGTCCACTTTACCATATATATGTATATTTATATTTTTTTCTCATGGAATGTTTTAAAAGATGCAATAACCCTAAATTTGATTTGTCATAATATATTATTTAGGCACATGACCTTTTTGATTTGCTAGAAAGAAAAAAAAATATATATATATATATAGAATATCAATTCATTTGACTATTTAATTTAGGAATTAGAATTATTTTTTAAATTGACATCTAATATATTATTCCACATGTCATCATTTCATTGGTTACAAATTTAATTTGTCTACAGGGAGCATGCAATTTAAATGAGTTTCTTAAACTCTTACAAAAAAAATGAAAACTAGATATAAATAATTGAATTTTAAGTATGGATAATTTTAATTCATTTTCTTTGTTTTCCTATAATTTGTCATGAGGAAATATTTTTTTATATATAGTTTTTAGTATATATTATACTATATAAAATGAAAAATAAATATAAAAAAAATTCAATTTTTAGTTATCCGAACTGAAAATCGAATTTTGGAAAGAAAAAAAAAACGAAAACCTAGCTAAATTTTTTGGTTCGGTTTTTGGTCGATTCGGGGGGTTTAGCCAATCCGTGACCACCCCTAAGTGAGTGTGTCACTAATTCTCAATATTGACAAAAACGTTTTTGTCACTAATTATCAAGAGTGACAACGTCTATACAAATTTTATCACTATTAAACATGTAAAACCTATTATTGTAACAAAATGAAAATTCTCGTCACTAAAAATTTATAATTAGTGAGAACTTTGACATTGTCACTTGACATTTTGTCACTAATATATTATTTCTTTTGTAGTGAAGGTGGATCTTATTTCAAACGTTGCGTTACTTTGAATTATAATATGTAATTAATTTGACTCCCGATGTTGGAAAATAATTGGATGAAGCTCTTTTAGTCATTGATTGAGCTGTCAAATCCTAAATAGTAAAACACTACTGATAGGAGTCATTTTTGCATAAGTTTTTAGGCCCTTTTAATGACAATTTAGGCTCGTATATGGTTTATTTCGTGCCACTCGTGCGTTTAATATGTGTGTGAAGTGATTTCAGGTAGTAAGCGACGATGGACGAAGAAAAGGGAAAAAGACGACTCGTTTCATCCACTTTGCTCTGGCTTCTGAAATGCCCGCCCAGGCGCCAGTTTTACCGCGCCCAGGCGCCACTCAAGCAGAGAAAAATCAGTGTTCTGAAGTGCCCGCCTAGGCGCCAATCGACGTCCGCCTAGGCGCCACATGTCGCGCGCCCGGGCGCCACTTATCTCTACGCCTAGGCGCCCCGGAACTTATGACCCAAGAAATAAACGCCACATAGGCGGCGCCTAGGCGCCAATCAACGCGCGCCTAGGCGCCTCAATAACAGATTTTGGAATGTATAAATAGGAGTTTTCAATTCATTTGAAGGGTTCGAAATCTGGGAGATTAGGGACGATTTGCTGGGTTTTGGGCCATTCTTCATCAACTCTAAGAGGCTAAGAAGGAGATCTAGCTTGGGATTGAAGCTCTTGACTTGGATACATCATCAATCAAGCAATATAGGGAGTTTTCATATGTTTTTCATTACATACTTGTCTATGATTATGTATATGACTACATTAGGATCTTCTATGTTATTGATTATGAGCTAAATTTGTGAGACTAAGGCCATGTGAAGGCCAATTTATGAGTAAATATATGTGAAGTTTTTTGTATTAATTCTCCTATTGCTTTGTGTGTTAATTTTATGCTTTTATTCCAATCATGTGTTTGATCACCATATGCTTGATATCTTGCCTAATCTAGTTGTTCGAGAGAAGATAGATTAGGGTGCAAGGGAATTAACACATCACCCGAAACAAATGAGGTATTGCTCCTAGAAATAGGTAAAGATTCCTGGGTGTTGTTAGCCGGATTTATTCGGAGAAGCTCTAGAACGTTAATGCGTGATTTTTGATTAGATTCTCGGATAGACATATTTAGAGAACCGTCAACTAATCATAGGATTATTATGAGCCGAGACATCGGGTAATAATTAATTTAGGAGTTTCCACCAAAGCAATAGGAGTCTAATAATTCGAGGAGTAACCCATATAAATTGACGAGTAGATTTGGTTGTAGCATGTGCCTTGGTCATTTTATCATACGTGAAGTTTAATCCATAGCTTGTTCCCTCCTTTGGTCCTTCATTTACTTAATTGTTTTAGTCCCGCTTTACTTTAAGTGTCTTTTACCTTTTTGAAAATCAGAAACTAAAAATCCAAGTCTCCGTGGTTCGACAACCCGGACTTATTTTTGTCCACTTTTATTACTATCGCGACTAGTACTCTTGCTATCCAAAGCACGTTAGGTTCTAGCGTGTCAAGTTTTTGGCGCCGTTGCTGGGGACTTGTTTATTTTGAGTGTTTGATTTTCATTTTGCTTTTGTTTTCTTTTCTTTTACGTTTTCATAATTTTAGTCTTTTCTTTATTTACTTGCTTTCCTTTTGTTTTCGTGCTCTTCTAATTTCATTCTTGTGTTTACTTGTTAGGTTCTTGTGTGGTGCATGACCCACTCCTCAAGCGAGCCTCTATACGAGTTGGAGCCCGAAATTGAACTAGTTCTTCGGGCTAGTAGGCGAACAAGGGAAATGGCCAATAATCTCAACCAAAACCCGAATGGAAATTTTCCCGATATGAATTTACCGGAAAACAGGGAGTGGTTCCAAGGTGTTCTACAAGCCATGCAAGCGGCACCTCCTCAACAATTACCATCGGTTCGGGGTAGCTTACCACCTAGGGTCCATACCATTCCGGAGCCCGTAGTCTTGCCTAATTTCTTCGCACCAAACTACCACATTCCGGCTCACATCTTTAGTATGGTGCAAGGAGAACCTTTCTATGGAGAACCGGACGAATCACCTCGCGCTCATTTAGAGGCTATAGACGATGCTCTTGTAACCATTCAATATCACCCACGGGATCTTGATGCAATTTGTCTAAGAGTCTTCCATTTCTCATTAAAGGATCGGGCGACAACATGGTACAAATCCTTACCCCCGCAATCTATTACGACATGGGGTGAGTTGGTCGATGCCTTTTTAAATAAATTCTTTCCACCTTCCAAAATCAATGAGCTCCGGAGTAATATAAAAGGGTTTAGGCAAAGGAGCAATGAGTCTTTAGCCGAGACTTGGGCTAGATATAAGGGCATGCTCCGAAAATGCCCCAATCATAATTTTGGGTTGAATGAAGAAGTACTCCATTTCTATAATGGGGTTCGGTCACGTATTCGGAATAGACTCAACGCGGGTGCGGGAGGAGATCTCCTTGGGTTAGACTGTCAAAGTGTATGGGACAAAATAGAATAGTTGGCCCGAGAAGACGAGCTTTACCCCGACGATGAAGAGGCCTCGTCCTCTAAAAAGGTTGCTTGTATTGAGGAAGTAGTTGAGGGAGTAGTAGCCTTGGAATCGGAGGTTGGCAACGTCAATTATGTGGGGAATCACAATCAACCTCGGGTGAACTTTCATGTACCCGAGAATTTTCCAAAAAGGCCCAACCCCGCATAAAACGCACAACCGGGGATCTATCAAGCTCCACGACCACCTTTCAATAACCCACCCCCGAGGTAAGGCAATTTCAATGGACAAGGTCAAGGTCAAGTGCAAATGCGACCTCCCACAATCGATGAGAAACTAGATGCTCGCATGAAAAAGTCTGATACATCGTTCAACGAACTTCGGGGTATGATAAAGGATATGTGTATAGAGATGAAGGATTTGCGAACACAAGTGGGGCAACTGTCTAATGCGGTTAACAGTAGAGCCCCGGGGACTCTCCCAAGTGACACGGAAAAGAACCCGAAGGCTCAATGCAATGCCATAGCCTTGAGAAGTGGAAAACAATTGGAGAGTGACACTACCAGTACATCTGCGCCCGAGCGCCCCGATATGCACGCCCAGGCACCAGATCTCCCCTGTTCTGGACAGGATTCTCTGTTTTCCGCGCCCGAGCGCCCTTCTGACGGCGTCCAGGCGCCGCCCACAACCTTGCAAGATGAATCCGTTCTGCTTCCCGCGCCCGAGCGCCCAGAGATGCACGCCCAAGCGCCTACAGATCCGAGCTTAGGCGCCAATATACGCGCCCAGGCGCCGCCTCCTGTTTCAGTCGGTTTTCATCCTTCCAATCCAACGCATTCTCCCCCTATCGAAGTTCGTCTCCCCTTCCCAAATGCTCACAAAAAGAAGCAAAAGGAGATGGATCCGAGCTTTCTTCGAATTTTGGCAATCCTTCGGGAGATGAGGATTAATATTCTGTTTATTGACGCCATTCTCCAAATGCCGAATTATGTGAAGTTCTTCAAGGACATACTCTCCAACAAGCAGAAGTGGGAGGAGAATGAGACTGTGTGCCTCACGGAAGAATGCTGCGCCGTATTGCTCAATAAATTGCCAACTAAACTCCAAGATCCCGGGAGCCTCACAATCCCGTGCACGATTGGGTCCTTATCGTTCAAGAAGGTGTTATGCGACTCGGGGGCCAGCATCAATCTTCTTCCATACTCACTATTTAAGAAGCTAGGCCTTGGCAATCCCAAGCCGACCTCAATGTGCCTTCAACTAGCAGATCGATCAATCAAGAGGCCTAAGGGGATAATCGAAGATGTTCTTGTCCAAGTCGACAAGTTTTATTTTCCTGTTGATTTTGTGGTACTCGATATGGAGGAAGATGTGGAGGTACCATTAATCCTAGGGAGACCATTCCTAACCACGGGTAAGGCGGTGATTGACATTGCTAATGGTAAGCTAACTTTGAATGTGGGCGATGACAAGGTTACCTTTGATGTTTACAAAGTCCTTAAGCACCCTATTGATCATGACTCGTGTTATCGAATTGATACATTTGACCCGTTGATTGTTGAGTATTTACAGGACAATACAATTGAAAATTCTTTCGAACGGGATCTTATGAAATCCATGCAAGTGGACTCGGAGAGTGATGATCTAGTGGAAAGAGTTCTAAGCTTGGAATGCAAATCTTCCTATCATTCGGGAGGCTCCATCAAAGTTGATAGATCATTGTCGGGAGCACCTCGCCCATCTATTGAAGAACCCCCTTCTCTCGAACTCAAACCCCTCCCCTCCCACCTTAAATATGTGTACTTAAACGATGATGAAACACTACCATTGATCATTTCCTCATCTCTTTCAGGACCACAAGAAGAGCAACTAATGACGGTGTTAAGATCTCACAAACGGGCTTTCGGGTGGAAACTTGCGGACATCAAAGGCATTAGTCCAGCGATATGTATGCACAAAATACTTATGGAGGACTCCACCAAGCCTACACGCCAACCACAACGGAGGTCAAACCCACAAATCCAAGAGGTAGTAAAGAAGGAAGTGATTAAACTACTCGATTCAGGTATAATCTATCCTATTTCTGATAGTGCGTGGGTGAGCCCTACCCAAGTGGTGCCTAAGAAAGGGGGGATAACGGTAATTGAGAATGCGAATAATGAGCTAATCCCAACTCGTATACTTAGTGGGTGGCGTGTGTGTATAGATTACCGTAAATTAAATGATGTCGCCCGTAAGGATCATTTCCCCTCCCCTTTATTGACCAAATGCTTGAACGATTAGCCGGGCATGATTTCTATTGTTTTCTCGATGGTTACTCCGGCTATAATCAAATTGCTATAGATCCCGCGGACCAAGAGAAAACCACTTTCACTTGTCCTTATGGCACATTTGCTTATAGAAAGATGCCATTTGGCTTGTGTAATGCCCGGCCACCTTTCAAAGATGCATGATGGCTATTTTTCATGATATGGTTGAAGATTTCCTTGAAATTTTTATGGACGACTTTTCTGTGTTCGGAACAACTTTTGATACATGTCTTGCTCATTTGAATGATGTGCTTAAACGTTGTGAGGAAACCAACCTTGTTTTGAATTGGGAAAATGTCATTTAATGGTCCGGGAGGGGATTGTGCTTGGCCACAAGATCTCTCAAAAAGGGATCGAAGTGGACCAAGCCAAGATTGAGGTCATTGAAAAACTTTCCCCGCCCACTTCGGTCAAAGCTGTTAGGAGTTTTCTCAGGCATGCCGGTTTCTATAGGCGATTCATCTTGAATTTCTCTAAAATTGCGAAACCTTTGTCTAATTTGCTTGTCAAGAATGCACCGTTTGATTTCAATTCTTCTTGTATGCAGGCCTTTCTCGATTTGAAGGAACGCTTAGTTTCCGCCCCTATCATGTCACCCCCAGACTGGAGCTTACCATTCGAGTTGATGTGTGATGCCAGTGACACCGCAGTTGGAGCAGTCCTTGGCCAAAGGAATGAGAAGGTATTTTGAACCATTTACTATGTTAGTAAAACTCTTAACAATGCACAATTGAATTATGACACCACGAAAAAAGAATTACTAGCCATAGTCTTTGCATTCGATAAATTCCACTCTTACCTCGTGCTAAACAAAGTGATAGTTTACACCGATCATTCGGCTTTAAAATATTTGCTTGCCAAGAAAAATGCTAAACCAAGACTTCTTAGGTGGATTTTGTTACTCCAAGAATTTGATTTAGAGATAAAAGACAAGAAATGCACCGAAAATGTAGTAGCCGACCACCTCTCACGATTAGAGCTAGTGAATGATCCGTTAGATGAGATACCAATTTGTGAGGAATTCCCGAATGAACACCTCCTTGCTATTTCTGACAATATTTCACCTTGGTATGCTAACTTTTCCAATTACATTGTTACGGGCCATTTTCCCCCGGATATCACTTTTCATCAAAAGAAGAAATTTCTATTTGATGTGAAGCAATATCTTTAAGACTAACCCTTTCTATTCAAAGTTTGTGCAGATGGCTTAATTCGACGTTGCATACCTGAAACGGACGTGCATGTTATCCTTTCTCATTGTCATGATATGGCGGTGGGTGGCCACTTTGGGCCCTCCAAAACGGTAGCTAAGATCCTCCAATCAGGTTTCTTCTGGCCTACTCTTGTTACAGATGCACATCATTATGTCAAGTCATGTGATCGCTGTCAACGAATGGGGAACATCTCTAAACGTCATGAAACACCCTTAACTAGCATGTTAGAGTGTGAGTTGTTCGATGTATGGGGTGTGGACTTCATGGGCCCTTTCCCCAGTTCTTGTTCCAATAAATATATCCTTGTTGCGATAGACTATGTCTCCAAATGGGTGGAAGTCGTGGCCTTACCTACTAATGATGCTCGGGTCGTCACTCGTTTTCTAAAGAAGCATATTTTTACTCGATTTGGAACTCCCCAAGCCATCATTAGTGACGGGGGCACCCACTTTTGCAAGAAACAGTTTGAACTTTTATTAACCAAGTACGGGGTGAAGCATAAAATTTCGACCCCATACCACCCGCAAACTAGTGGCTAAGTGGAGGTTTCAAATAGGGAGATTAAGCGTATTTTAGAAAAAACTGTCAACGCATCAAGAAAGGATTGGTCCCTTAAATTGGATGATGCTCTTTGGGCTTATCGGACCGCCTATAAAACCCCAATTGACATGTCCCCGTATCGTCTTGTTTTTAGCAAAACATGTCACTTGCCCGTTGAACTTGAGCATTGTGCTTATTGGGCTATTAAGTTCCTGAATTTTGACTCTCAACGTGTAGGTACACAACGTTTGCTACAACTCAATGAGCTCGAAGAATGGCGTCACCTCGCCTATGAGAACGCGAAACTCCATAAGGAGCGGACCAAAATGTGGCATGACAAGCATATTCTCCCCCGGGAGTTCCACAAGGGAGAGCGGGTGTTACTATACAACTCTCGACTCCGCCTCTTCCCCGGGAAGCTGAAGTCTCGATGGTCGGGCCCATTTCTGATTTCCCATGTCTATCCATCAGGCGCCGTCAAGCTCACAACAGATAAAGGACAGACTTTCTTGGTCAACGCTCAACGTCTAAAACCTTACTTAGGGATGGATGGACCGAGAGACAAAGAGTCCTTCATTCTCGAGGACCCTCCGTGATTCCTCGCCTTCAGTGGAGCTAACGACTCTAAACTAGCGCTTCTTGGGAGGCAACCCAAGTTTTCTTTCCGTTTCTTTTTCCTTTTCTCTTGTTCTCTCGTTTGTTGCTTTATTTTCTAGTCTTAAATCTTTGTTAGTATGTGTTTTAAGTGTTTTGTCTTTCCCCTTTTGAAACAGGAAATAGAAATTCTATACAAAATGTTTCTGAAGCACCCGCCCAAGCGCCGAAAGATCCGCGCTAAAGTTCAATTAAAAACCAGGTACGCTGTCTTGAGCGCCTAGGCGCCAAAATACTCGCGCCTAGGCGCCCGTTTCTGATTTAAGCCTAATCTCGGTCAAATCGGTCAAAATCCCTCACAACTCTTCACAACTCCTCTCCCCACGTGAATTCCGGCGACTCTCTCCACCAATTCCGGCCATTTCCATCGTCTTCCACCTCCAATCTCCGCTGAAAATCCTCACCGCGCAGTGGCTTATCATTCACGTCCGACTCGGTACGATAATTTTGGGGAAAAAGGTGAGTTTTGGCTTTGCCTTTCTTACATTTCCGATTAATAGCCGAAGAATAGGTGCATTACATTATAGTTTTGAGGATTTGGGGATTTGATTGTCCAACTTGGTGCATTTGATTATTTGAGTAATCTGTTGAAATTGTGGGTTTTTGTTGAATTTGAGGGTTGTTGTTGTTGAATTTGTGATATATTGTTGCTGGATTGTGGGTTGCTCTCTGATTTTGGTGTGTTGTTGGGCGTTGACGATTGTTGTGTTGGGTTGGTTGAATTCAGGTTGATTTGAGTAGTTGAGAAATTGAGATTCAATTTACCCATTGTTGTTGCAAATGACGAGAACTACCAACAAACCGTCCAAGGGTAAGAAGAAAGTAGGTGAGGGTTCCTCTAATGAGCCCAAGACTCCCGTTGATACCCGTTTTGAAAAATCCAAAGTCCAAATTTTGTGTCAGAGTTTGAGCACCCCCCGCACCTTTATTAAGGAACACTATTTGACCCCCCGGGGACAGCCCTCTGTGCAAGAATTGATACAGTTCCATCACTTACGGTTTTTCTGTCAAAAGCCCGAGGCCATCCGTCTTCCTTGGGTCCTCGAATTCCTCAGCTCCAGGGTGTATCATGAGATTGAGACGCTAGGATGGACGGGGCCTACCCTTTTGGTACGGGGCAAAAATGTTGATTATGAGTTGAGACAGATTAGGGAAAGCATAGGTACCCCCACCCCTCAGACATGCGAGTTCACCACTCTTTACAATGCAGGGCGCCTCCGGGTTAGCCTGTCGGATATTTTGCCGGTTATTGCCCGAGAGGGTTGGGAGTGGGTACCCGGAGAAGCTCATATCACCCGTAGGGCTCTACTTCCCGAGGCAGCTTTCTGGCTCGACTTCATCCGTTTTAATTTGATACCGAGTACCAATCGGTCCGAGGCTAACAAGGAATGGGCCACCCTCATCTACACCATCATGTCCAAGAAAGCTGTGGACTTTGCCCGGGTGATTAACAATTCTTTGAAAGATCATTTTCGGAAGTTGAAGAATGAGTTAGGGCCGTTGATTGACAAGGAGTTGGCCAAGCAAAAGGGCGATGGGCCCACCCGGAAGAACCCTATCATTCTCCCGTCACTGATCACAGTTTTATGCAAAGCAGCTAAGGTTCCAACATTTCCCATGGAGCGTACAGAGCTCCCTGGTTCTTATCTCGCCGTGGTAGCTGACGACCAACAGGCTCCCCCACCACAGGCCGCTTCCAAGAGGCCTCGCCCGTCTTCATCCCGTTCTACTAGTTCTCCACAGTTTCCACCTATGGATGCCGCCGCCATTAGACAATTAAAGGATGAATTGAGGGATGAGTTGAGGGATGAGATGAGGGTGGTCATGTCCGACACATGTGCATACGTCCATCAGCTTCTCGTCGAGCATGACGCCTTTGTCGGTCGGGGGCCGTTTGATTATTCTACTCCTCCATCTTACCCGCACCCCCCTCCTCAGCAGCCCGCAGATTTGCCCGAGTTAGGTGCTATCGTTCCTGTAGGAGGTGATGATGAGGCTCATGATGACAAGGGTAGCCCGTTGCTCGATTTGGATGATCTCGGCCGAGAGGATGAGGATTATATTGACCGTTTTGGCACCGATGATTAGTCTTTTCTTGTTTTGTCCAATTCCTGTTTCGTTGTGTCTTTTTGTTTATCTTTTGTTGGTTTGATGGATTATGTTTTATGTTGGATGCTCGTTGTTTCCTTTCTCGTTTTATTTTATCTATGTTTTTCTAGTTTGTGTTCGTTTCGTTATGTTTTCCTCTTTTCTATCCAGTGTTTGATGATTTGTATGGCTAGCACATGTTTAACTATGTAGTGATCGACACCGTGATTGCCATCCTCGGACTCGATTGCCTTAAGTGGACTCGGGTTTGCTTTTCAGCACCCCAATGGTGATGTGTACTTTACCCTTATTTTCTTCCGAACATTGGGGCTAATGTTCATGATAAGTTTGGGGGGGTGTTTTAGATATCTTGGTCCAAGTTTGGGGGGTGGCACACCTCTACATGTGAGCTTGTGCAATTTTGTGAAATTTTGAAAAAAAAATTTGGATAGAATTTCAACCCGTCACTTGATGAATTGAGCATGGTTAACTTGAATACACGGTATGCTTTCTCTATCAATTTGGTTTTTAATGGCTATACACATAGTTCCTTGCTTGTGGGACCCTAAACATGACTAGATTATCTTTAAGATGTTTCACATACGCACATAAATCAAGGGTAGAGGCGTTGAGTGGGTAACCATTTTGAAACACTTAAAGGCTTGATCCCGAAAATATCAACTTAGAATTTTCACATGTGTTATGAGTTGAGAACGTTAACTTTGTATGCTTAATAATAATAAAAAGAGGTTGAACATTGGTATGACTGCAAAAGTCAGGCTTAATAGATACTGGGGGTGAAGAGCACCATGCCTAGAATACTGTACTATTATGCTAATTTGAGCTAAGCTCAAGCCAATGCAAGTGTTAAGTGAATAAGGACCTAGTTTGATTTTGTGGCCTTTGACACTCGAGCGATTAAGCCCTTAGGAATGTCTCTACACTTGATACCCTAAAGCCGTCTGGTTTGGGAGTTATTGGCCTAAAGCTCGTTACAAGGGTGTCATGGAAAGCCTAAGAGGATCGAACATTGCACATGGTCTAGCCTCTAATGTTTCGAGTTGAAAGTGCATAAGTTAAAGTCGAAAGTGGAATGAAGTGATGAATTTTTTTTAGTGGCTATGAAGTTGTATTTCATTCTCGTACCATCTGACTAATCAAAAGTTGATAAATATGAGATTAATGCGTGAAAAGTGGTAAGAATGCCACTCGACTATAATACCTGAGATTTTACTACACTACACCATTAGGATGATCTTTTCGATGTTAAGGCGTAACATGAGCAAGTGGGTGACGTGTATATATATGTAACTTGAGCTTAAACAGGTGAATTCATACCATTGTGTTTTATTAATCATTGTAATTTACATTGAGTGATCGGGGTTGAAATCTTTCGATTTTGTGGGTAGATCGTCTGCAAACCCTCACGAGACTATAACTCGTCCTTTGGGGTAACTCAAGGGTTAAAAGGCTTGTTGCATCAGCTAAATGCAATTGTTTGCTCCACGAAAGTGAGTTGTGCAGTTTCTTTTCTTTTACCTCCCTGTGTTTGATAATGAGCTCGTATCCTATGCCTTCTCTTACTCGAGGTCGAGCAAGTGATAAGTTTGGGGGGGTTGATAGGAGTCGTTTTTGCATAAATTTTTAGGCCCTTTTAATGACAATTTAGGCTCGTATATGGTTTATTTCGTGCCACTCGTGTGTTTAATATGTGTGTGAAGTGATTTCAGGTAGTAAGCGACGATGGACGAAGAAAAGGGAAAAAGACGACTCGTTTCATCCACTTTGCTCTGGCTTCTGAAACGCCCGCCCAGACGCCAGTTTTACCGCGCCCAGGCGCCACCCAAGCAGAGAAAAATCAGTGTTCTGAAGCGCCCGCCTAGGCGCCAATCGACTTCCGCCTAGGCGCCACATGTCGCGCGCCCGGGCGCCACTTATCTCCACTCCTGGGCGCCCCGGAACTTATGCCCCAAGAAATAAACGCCACATAGGCGGCGCCTAGGCACCAATCAACGCGCGCCTAGGCGCTTCAATAACAGATTTTGGAATGTATAAATAGGAGTTTTCAATTCATTTGAAGGGTTCGAAATCTGGGAGATTAGGGGCGATTTGCTGGGTTTTGGGCCATTCTTCATCAACTCTAAGAGGCTAAGAAGGAGATCTAGCTTGGGATTGAAGCTCTTGACTTAGATACATCATCAATCAAGCAATATAGGGAGTTTTCATATGTTTTTCATTACATACTTGTCTATGATTATGTATATGACTACATTAGGATCTTCTATGAGGGATTGCTCCTAGAAATAGGTAAAGATTCCCGGGTGTTGTTAGCCGGATTTATTCGGGGAAGCTCTAGAACATTAATGCGTGATTTTTGATTAGATTTTCGGATAGACATATTTAGAGAACCGTCAACTAATCATAGGATTATTATGAGTCGAGACATCGGGTAATAATTAATTTAGGAGTTTCCACCAAAGCAATAGGAGTCTAATAATTCGAGGAGTAACCCATATAAATTGACGAGTAGATTTGGTTGTAGCATGTGTCTTGGTCATTTTATCATACGTGAAGTTTAATCCATAACTTGTTCCCTCCTTTGGTCCTTCATTTACTTAATTGTTTTAGTCCCGCTTTACTTTAAGTGTCTTTTACCTTTTTGAAAATCAAAAACTAAAAATCCAAGTCTCCGTGGTTCGACAACCCAGACTTATTTTTGTCCACTTTTATTACTATCGCGACTAGTACTCTTGCTATCCAAAGCACGTTAGGTTCTAGCGTGTCAAGTTTTTGAATTATAATATGTAATTAATTTGACTCCCAATGTTGGAAAATAATTGGATGAAGCTCTTTTAGTCATTGATTGAGCTGTCAAATCCTAAATAGTAAAACACTACTTTTCCCTTTTGTTGCAAATCTAATTTCCGAAAACTAGCTAATTTTTCTAAATCTTAAAAAATATAAATAGAATTTCCCATAAAGTAGTTCATATTTTTCTAGCTAGGCAGTGAGTTTTACAGGGAAAGGTGGACAGTGGAAATAGAAAAAAGAAAAGGGCTTATTATTTTTTACTCTTTTGTGTTACTCTGAAATTGCTAAACATCCCCATGTTAAAATAGTAGGCAAAAACACCTCTTTGTTTTTGTAAACGCAGGGCGAAATCCCTTTTTCATTATAAACTTGATCAAAATATAGCCCTTAAAACATTCATATACCTTTACTTTGTAGTGAATTTCAACCCTACAAATAGAGCAAAAGTATATGGATGTTTTAAGGGCTAGATTTTCATAAATTATTTAACCAAAAAGGGGTTTCACGCTAGGTTTATGAAAATAGAGAGGTATTTTTGCGTATTATTTTAATAGAAGGGGAGTGTTTAGTACTTTCGGACTACCAAAGGGGTAAAAAAATAATTATCCCTAACTGGGAGAACTGCTCCGAGGAGGGTACAGTACAAGGTTTGTTTAGCCTATGAGATTTCGACAGCTATAATACAGAGGGTGGGTTGTTTGACGCTATTGGTTAATGTTTTGGATAAGATGCATTTGTTGCACCTCTTATGTTGTTTGAAAGTTGCACTTTTTTAATTTTTTGACAAGTATGAAGGATGCTCATTCATTACATTGCCCCTCTTATGTTGTTTGAAAATTCTGTGGTGGATCAGGAGTAATGTTTTTTGTGTTTATCTTTTTTATACACTAAAGTGTATTGTTTGTGGCCCACACACACAATTGTGAGAAAGAGATAGATGTAATGGTACATCTTAAAGTAATACTCCCGGTGTACCATAGAATTATCCTTAATTGCGTAGTGATGCAAACAATTTCCAAACCCATTTAGTCAAGGGATAATTGCATAAAACCCCCTGTGTTATTTTGAAAATGCTAAAAAATTCCTGTGTTAATGAAATAGGCTAATCACCCTCCTGTGTTCCTAAAAAGTATGCAAAAAAGCCATTTTTTGTTAAAATGATAGAAGAAAATATGTGTTTTTTAGGTGAATTAACACTATCTACCTTTTATAAAGTATGAAAAGTATATAAATGACAAATGAGCATATCAATAAAGGTAAAAAGAAAAAAAAGAAAAATGCGCTCGTTCTTTAACAAATAATGGCTTTTTTGCACACTTTTTAGGAACACATGGGGTGATTAACTCATTTCATTAGCACAGGGTTTTTTTGAGTATTTTCAAAATAGCACAGGGGGTTTTTATGCAATTACCCCTTTAGTCAATTGAAAAGCATAGATATATCCTTGCAAAATACACTTTGATAGATATATCCTTATATAAAGAATCATGTGCTATATGATTTCGGGTGGTTACTAGTTTGTTTGGAAGATTGTCTTATCTACTTTTTTGAGGCAAAGTATTACCTTTGCTTTTAGGTTGTAAGATCATTTTTTATTTTAATGCTAGTTTGTTCATTGGAAAAAAAAAATGTGTTAGATGATTATCAGATATTAGATACTATAAAGAATCACGTGCTATATGATTTTTTAATGATGTTAAATTGAAGAAAAGAGTTATGAAATATATTATTATCAAAGTATGTATGTCAACAATGTAAATATATCAGCCAATAAATCTAATTATTAAGATACTAACAATTCTTTAAAAAATTTAACGATTAATTGTTACTGTATATTTCATTATTTTTTGTTTTGTTTATTTTGTCAATCAATATTTGAAGATGCATCCTTGATTCGACATATTTGAATGTAAAATAAATTTTGGGAAACAATACTGTATCTACCACGCTCATGAATATGATCGTCAATCTGCGTATCTTTCCTAATTCGCCATCAAGTTATATATAAGAGTCTTTTTTCCTTTTTGTCAATTAGCATTTTAAACCAAGTAGGAATCTTATTCCCTTTGATATATTTAAAAGTGTCCTATAACAAAAATGTTTTTTTTTCTTTTATTAATTTTTTTTAAACCTGGGGGTATTTTTTCATTATTAATTAAGTAGTTTTCAACTACTAAAAGAATTTTGCGTATCTTTCCGAATTCGCCATCAAGTTATATATAAGTCTTTTTTCCTTTTTGTCAATTAGCATAAACCAAGTAGGAATCTTATTCCCTTTGATATATTTAAAAGTGTCCTATAACAAAAAAAAAAAATTCTTCTTTTATTAATTTTTTTTAAACCTGGGGGTATTTTTTCATTATTAATTAAGTAGTTTTCAACTACTAAAAGAATTTTGGATTTAAGGGTATGCAAGTCTTTTCACAATGGGACAAATACATGAGTTATTCACACGTTTATATATAAGGTAAATAACTAAGTAGTTTTCAACTACTAAAAGAATTTTAGATTTAAGCGTATGCAATTATTTTCACAATGAAAAAACACATGAGTTATTCACAAATTTATATAGAGGGTAGATTTTGAGATTTTCTCTTTATTTATCATTCCTTTTGTTTTTTATAGTTAACTAAAATAATATTATTGTTAAAAACGCATACTAGATTATAAATAAGTTTTCTAGTGTAAGGTTATTTCAAAAGATGTGGCATAAGACAACTATGTATAATGCTATAAATATTAAGATTTTATCTTATATAAGATTTTTTTAAAAAATCATATCTTATATGAGATTGATAATAAACACAGTAAGAAAAATCTAACATATATCACACGGCGTAAGCATATGAAACATCAGAATATTTTTATAATACTTTATTATATTTATGATATAAGTCATAACATTTATAATTAACGAGTATTACACATAGTTTTCTTTTCTTTTCTTTTTTTTTTTATATTCTTTGGGATAGCAGGCTTATATTAGTAAATATATATACCACTTACATTTGTTAAGAACTATTATTTAAATGATTAGAAAAATGAAATAAAGTTGGGTAACTAATAAGAAAATTTGTATCTACCAAAAAAAAAAAAAAGAAGAAGAAAGAAGAAAAGTTGTGTAATCCTAGGATTTTCTTGTCATCCCAATGAGGCCGGGTATCTACGTTTGCCTTTTTTTTAAAACACAAACGAGTAATTATCTACCTTTATATAACTTACAGACGATATTCCCCTTTTTCGCAACACAAGGAGGGGGTGTAAAATGCAATTTACGCATAAGCTTACATAGGTACTGTAGAATAAAACCAAATTATAAGTTTTGTTTACTTCTACAATTAGATGTTAACAATATAATGAAATATTATAATGTCGATTAGGTGTTCAAATATCTTTTGTCGCTGTTGTGGTCTTGGTTTGCTCAAGTAATAAGGTTGAAGCCTCAAGATTCTATAATTGACGAACAAAATATCTGGAGGTGTGTCCCAACTAATGTTCTCAAGGCCAAATGAGATTTTTTTTTGCAAATTATATTGTATTTTTGTGGTATTAAATGAATGACACCCGTAATTAAAATTTTTTTTAAAAGTGTTTATTGTGGATGAAATGCATTGCTCATCTGAATAATCATTTGTCAAGACCCTTCGGACTCGTATCTTTCTTGATATTGGGCATGTGTAATGTGTTTGTTATTTTATTAATTTGTTTGAACTTGTACCTGCGCTTTTTTATTTTCTTTCTTGATGTTGGGCATGTGTAATGCGTGTTTATTAATTTGTTTGAACTTGGCAGCTCGCCTTGGTGTCAAGAGGATCAAACGGCAGGTTTTAAGGAGTGTCGGGGTCCGTTGGCTACCTCCTCAGATTGGATGGATCAAAGTTAATATGGACGGGGCTTCGAGAGGAAATCCGGGAGTTGCAGGTTGTGGAGGAATTATTCGTGATAATAAGGGAAATATAATCATGGCTTTCACGGAGTTTTTAGATACTAACACGAACACATTTGCAGAGCTTGCTGGGGTATGTAAGGGTTTGGAATTGTGCTATGCGCTTGGATATGAGAAAGTTTGGCTTGAGGTAGATGCCCAAGTGATTGTTTCGTTGCTCAATAGAGAATCTCTGGGATGTTGGCATCACCAAAATTTGCTACAAAGAATTCGAATATTAAAAGCACATCTGGATGTTTTTGTGTCGCACCTATATAGAGAAGGCAATGGGGTAGCAGACATGCTTGCGAACAAAGCTTGTGATGATCGAAAATCTCTTGAGCTGAGTGGAACTGATATACCAAAAACAATCAGCTCAGCTTGCAAATTGGACATATATTTTCCAAACTTTCGGTTCAGATGGAGTCGAGAGGATGCTCATGCATAGATTTGATTCAAAACATGTTTGGTGAGGAATGGTAAAGATTGGTGTTAAGTTACATAACTATTGATAGTGGCAGATGTACTCATGAAAATTTTTACTAATCATTTGTTAAGGTTTTTTTTTTTTCTAGTGCAGGTTGTTATCAATGCTATGGATTGGAGCTCTCATTAACAAGTTTTCATGGTTATTCTATTATGTCTTTTGTG
This sequence comes from Buddleja alternifolia, assembly GCA_019426215.1. NCBI lineage: Eukaryota > Viridiplantae > Streptophyta > Magnoliopsida > Lamiales > Scrophulariaceae > Buddleja > Buddleja alternifolia. The sequence continues at coordinate 30,088,714 of CM033399.1, forward strand.
CAGGTAACAATTTGCTGATTTTGTTTGGTCCGTGAATGGTTCTAATGGACAGCAGGTTTGGAACAGTGGTGCCAGTTTTCGGCACCACTGTGCAGCATGCAGATTTGTTTTTCAAAATTATGGCCTCGAATTTTAGTCCGCTAGTTGAGATTTTTGTTATTAATAACCTTAGATAAGTGTTTATCGTTCGATCATTGTAATTTACCCGGTAATTTTATCTGTTATTGATAACCACGAGCGGAGCATAATGACCTTTGTCATTCTGAACCCTACCTCGCCCGAGTGACAGCCCAAGGGGGTGTTCGACACCTGTCTCTCCAAACCAACTGGTTAGAGAGAATCGGCAAGAGCTCGCTAAATGGGTCGTGTAGTCGGTTTACTGTTGACATTGCACAGGTTATAGGGCTTAACTCGTGGGGAAAAATAACAATAATATTATTTCGGGTGGTTGTAGTTGATTTGGAATTATTGTCGTATTTGTTGCTTTGATTCTCAAGATAAGGTAGTACCTTATGCTTTTCGCTTGTAAGTTTTTTTTTGTTTCCAAGGTTGAATGCAAGTTTATTTCTTTTTAAAAAAAAAAAATTTGTTTGAACTTGTACCTGTGCTTTTTGATTTTCTTTTCTTCTTTTTTCTTTTTCTTTATATATTGGGTTCAATTGATTATTTATTGAGACTTTTAAATTGAAAATGTGTCAATATATGTTAGTTAAAACTCGTATATATTATATACATGTATTATGAATGATCTATATGCATATAATTAATTAGAAAATATTCTCATTCCTTGTCTAGATTCTAAATTTAACGAATAATAATTATAGTTTAATTTGAGTTGGAACGTTCAAGACATGTACTTCAGTAAGTATTTCTTATTTAAAAATTGGAAATTTATTCAAACTATTAATACTATACCATTACAAACTTACGAAGATTAATAATTTATCAAAATACTAATTATTGTTCAGTAGTGACTCATATAAATATCTTTTACGATATATTAGAAGCGAATACAAGCAATATACATTACAAAACATTATAAAAATTGACAATATTTTTTCTTCCGAGCAATTCATTTGTATTTGTATTTTACTCGTATAGCTACGGATCTATTTATTCTCCTTTCCTATATTTTTAGCCAATTTGTTCACCGTAACTCTTAACAAAATTTCATAATATACTAATAAATGCCCATTTTTTACCGCCACGAATTTAACTTATAACTAAAGCGTCAACAAGACTTGGGAAAATATTACTTTCGTATTAATTATTGAGCTTTAATTTTTTCTATTATTACTTTACTGGGTAGCCAATTGCTCACAAGTCACATGTTAATTCACCTAGACTCTACTGGGGTTAAATTCTGCAGAGTTTTCCTTTTTTTTAACATAAACTTAATACTATATAGTATGTAGAGTTTGGAAATGCTAAAACATGTTATGGCTTCTAAGTTATCATTATATATATTCTAATTTAATATTGCTTACGTATTTGTAGATCTTGAATGAATAATAGATAATTCTGAAAATATATATAGATGTGAGATCTTTAATCTTTTGTTTTGGTAATTAACATCTTATAATTAATTGAACTAAAAAGACAAATAGTTTGGTCTTCATCCAAATGAAAAAAATAAAAAAATGAATATGACCTTACAATTAGAGTGAAAAAAGTCCATTATGTAAGAGCGCGTGTTGTACCATTAGATGTCCTACCTACACATACATAAGAATAGGGGTGTAAGGTGAGCCGAGCAGGCTCATGAGCATGGTGAGCCAGCTTGACTGGAGCTCAGCTCCAGCTCAAGCTATTTCGAGCTCAAGTCGAGCTTTTCGAGCTCGAGCTTTTTTGTGAGTCGAGCTCGAGCTCATTTATAGTTGTTCATATGCCTCGTGAGCAGGCTCGTGAGCTTTTATTATTATTTTTTATTAATTTTTAATATATGTCTAAAAATACTTGTATTTCATAAAAATAATACTTGCAATTTTATATACAACATAGTTTAATAATATTTAGTTTTTTTTTTCTATTTTGTTTAAATCGTGCAAAACAATAACAACAACAATTATAAGATTATATATTTTAGTTGATATGATATACTTTTCTATAAAATAATTTAATGAAATCATGTTTTCACGACACCCTCCTCTATTTTCTAAATACTTATTGAATATAAGATATGTAATTATTATTTATCTTAATAATACTTATTGTATATTTGAATAATGTATACTATACATTATTAACGTATTGTTATAAGCTAAAAAGCATAATATATTTTATTTATTTTCTAAAAAAAAATTAAATTATTTTTTACTTCAAGCTCGAGCTCGAGCTCGGCTCATTTACTTCGAGCTTGAACTCGAGCCCTAGAAAATGAGGCTTGTCGAGCTCGAGCTCAAAAAAGTATAAACGAGCTCGAGCTCGAGCCTGAAAATTTCATCAGGCTCGGCTCGAGCTCGGCTCGTTTACAGCCCTACATATGAATAATGAGACTAATTTCAGAAACAAGTTGGTACAACGTAGCATCGGAATGATGCAAATATATATATATACCGGATCTTTTAGCTCAGAAATGTGTTAAGCATTTTGTATTATATTTCGTATGCAAACATTATATGTATAAAATACACAATCATGTTTATATTTAAGGGTTTTTAACAATTTATCCTCCTGTGTTTGATCGAAAATGCTAAAACCCCCTCTGTTAAATCAATCTGCAAAAAAAACTCATTTACTTATGTAAATCATGCACGAAACCCTTTTTCCGTTAGAAGTTTGATAATAATGTAGCCGTTTAAACATCTCTATACTTTTGCCTTGTAGTGGATTTCAACCGTACAAAGAGGGCAAAAATATTGAAATATTTTAAGGACTACATTTTTATCAAATTTCAAAGCGAAAAAAGGTTTCGCGAGTGGTTTACACAAATAGAGAGGAGTTTTTGCATATTGATTTAATAAAAGGAGGTTTTTAACGTTTTTGACCTAACACTGGGGTAATTTATAAAAAACCCTATATTTAAATAAAAAATTTATACACATAGAGTGCATACGTACAATAAACTAGAAGATAAAACATCATTTACAAATAGAATCTATATGATGACAATGAGAGCTTTTGGGCGTGAGGTTATGTGATTAATTATTTGTGGAACATTGGACTCTTTTTTTTGGTTAAAGATTCTACCATTGGAAAAATTTTATGTTGGACCGAGACCATTGAATGGATTTCTGTGAATTAATTGGATTCATAAGATTAATGAATGGATATAAATACGGCCACGACAGTACGAGTACGACAGGCCGTATCGAAATGCACATGTTGCACAAAAAGATTTCTTTCTTTCGTTTTTGTGCACAAAAAGATGAACGAATGGACATCAAAATTCACATGTCGCTTTCTTCCTTTCCTTTTTACATATATATAATTTAATAGTAAAACTAATTCTCAATTTATAACTCAACATCCAAATGTGAAGTAATTATTGGAAAATTCTATGCTGGTCTCGGCCCAATCTCAGTCATTGGATCCCCAACTAGGAGGGGGGTTAAATTGCTAAATGACCCCCCCCCCCCCCCTAGTTGGGGATCCAACGGTCGAATTGGGCCGAGACCACCTAGCATAGAACGTCCCGTAATTATTGGTGTAACACGTGTTACACTATTGTGAAGTAGAAAGTCCGCTTTTATTAATCTCATAGTTCTAGAATTATTGTATGTTTGGCCTACATGGATAGGCTTTGAACAAAGTTGGTCACGTGTGTCCGATGTATTAAATATCAATATCGTTGTAGATGTTGAGTAATAACTTGATGAAAATTTCGATGGAAATTTAGAGGATATCTATAAATTCTGTTTCAATTAGAGAAATCATTTAAACTTATAAAAATGATTAAAAACTTAAATGAAATTGGATATCTTTAACTTACATAATTAAGCATTTTTTACATTATTAATATTATGTGTATAATGTATGTATAGTGAGCTTTGTTAATTTTCTTTTTTGGGAACCGTTTAGCGAAGAAACGGGGGGACGGGGGAACCCTAATTGGATTAATCCGACATGCTGGAATCCAATCTGGCTAATCTAGACCACCGTACACCGAGTTTATCTTGCTCGAGGGTGTCTTGAATAACTTCCATAGGAGACATTATACTCCTAACTCCCTAGCCAAAACCATGCTTAGCCATCAAATCTGCTGAACGATTAGCTTCCCTATACACATGTTCCAAGTGAACAGTCCCTGAATGTGTCATGAGGTGGCGTATACGAGATATAATATCAAACTCGGTGTGAGCAAGGGTTGCATGTGCAATGCTGTGGTGTGCCTCCATGGAGTCCATCTCTACGTAAACTTCCTCCCAATTCATGCTCCGAGCCATCTGAAGTCCCTACAACACTGCAATCAACTCAGCTCTAAGAACCGTATGAGCTGCAACTTGGCTCGAGAATCCTCTTATCCAACCTCCTGTCGAGTCTCTAGCCAAACCTCCGATACTGGCCATGCTATTTGGTTGGTTCAAGCTACGCGAGAACGCAGCATCGATGTTGATCTTGATCGTCCCGGTAGGGGGTTTTCGCCATCCGACTTGAATTATTCTTGCTGAATCGTCGGGGTCCAGGTTCCCTTCGTCGAGCTTCCACACTTCTCTAATGCGCTGGAGCAACGTCGGCCAATGAAAGGATGGACTCTCTTCCATGTCTTCATGCCACACTCGATTTCTTTCCTGCCAGACAAAATTAACAATTTCAGTGAACTTGGTAGACCATTTGATATCACTTACCTCTTTTCCCGACGACGCCACATTCCAATCGATCCAGTCCTTGAGCTGTAAAGAGAAGAATTTCGCATGCCATTGAGGATGGACAATCTTTCTCCACTCTTCCTTGACCCAAAAACAGTCCCGAAGTGCATGTATACCGTTCTCGTTATCATACCCGCAGAATTTACATCTCCCATCCGTATTGATTCTCCGTTTATAGAGAGCTTCTGCCGTGAGGAGTCTATCATGTCGAGCAAGCCAAAGGGTGAATTTTCACCGGTATGCGCCGCGGACTTTCCATAATCTCTCCCATTTCCTCTCCTCCTGCGTCACCCCATTCTCTTTCGTTAACATCTCATATGCACTTTTGCATGAATATATCCCAGACGCCGTGTGTCTCCAAATAGGGGTATCCTCGCAAGAAGCCGTGACGTCCAGATTTATAAGCTCCATCTCACATTGAATATCGCTCGGAAGGGGCCCCAATATCCATCCAATTCCATCCCTATCTTGTGATCCAGTAACTATCCACTCGTCGATGGGCATGCTCTTGATCGAGGTCATGTTCTATCCGTTGGGCAAGGTTTTGCTGTCTGAACCAGTGGTCAGTCCAAAAGTGCACGTGTTTGCCATTTCCGACTTTCCACATTAAGCCTCGTCCAATTGCCGTGAGTGCTGCCACTATACCTTTCCACGTGTGTGAGGTTCGATTTTGGTGTTGTCCTCTATGTCTCATCATGTATTTGTGTCGAAATAACTGGACCCAAAGCTTCGTGTCCGCCGTAAGGATTTGCCATCCAAGTTTCCCTAGAAGTGCCAAATTAATCTCACGGATTCTTCGGAGTCCTAATCCGTCGTTGCTCCTACTTTGACATACTTGATTCCAAGAGATCATATGCATTTTGCGGACTTCATTGGTGCCGCCCCAAAGAAATCGACGATTAATTTTGTCTCCCTCATCGCATATGCCCATCGGCTGTCTAGCAGTTTGCATAAAGTAAGAAGGAATCGTCTCGGTAACCGATCTAACTAGAGTTGTTCAGCCAGCTAAGGAAAGATTTCTCATTTTCCACCCTTTGAGCTTCTTCCTGATTTTATCCACAATAAAGTTATATGTCCGCCGGACGGGGCGTTTATGGTGAAGGGGGGTCCCCAGATATCGGTTCAAGTCCTTAGTAACCTCCAAGCTGGTTCGTCTACTAATATCCCGAGCTAAGTGCCCCAGAACGTTAGGCAAGAAGAAAATGCGTGATTTGTTGTAGTTCACACTTTGCCCCGACATATTACAGTATTGAGCAAGGGTATTTCCGATAATCTGAGCCTGGTTCTGAGACGCCTCCCCAAAGAGAATGAGATCGTCTGCAAACATGAGGTGAGACACTTTTGGGCCCGAGCGGGAAGAGGGGACCGGATGCCATCGTCTGTCCTGAACCGTCCGATCGATCAACGTACCTAATTTCTGAATACAGAAAATAAAAAGATAAGGCAAAAGGGGGTCTCCCTGTCTGAGCCCTCTTTTTGGATGAAACCACTCTGTCACTTCCCCATTCCAAAGAAGGAAAAGTTTGGCATTAGCGGTGCAATCCAAAATGAGATTGATCCAAGACACGGGAAACCGCATTTCTCCCAACACATTTCTCAAAAAAGTCCAATCAATCTTATCATATGCCTTCTCAAAGTCGATCTTAGCAATAAAGTACCCTGTTTTTCCTCGAAGCATATTCATGGAGTGAATAAGCTCCTGAGTTATCAAGATGTTATCAATCGTCTGCCGGCCTATAATGAAACTACTCTGCGTTTGTGGAATCAGAGAATTCATTAAAGGTCGAAGTCTGTTAGCCATTGATTTTGTAATAATCTTAAGAATGACATTAGATAAGCTGATCGGTCTAAAATTCGAAAGATGCGTTGGATTCGACTCTTTAGGAATCAAAATAATAAGAGACTCATTTATATTTGGATCGACCATACCAGTGCGGAGAGCCGTGCTCACCAAATTGAAGACTGCATCACCTACCGAGTTCCAACACTTTTGAAAGAAAATGGGCGGGAAACCGTCCTGGCGTGGCGCCTTCGTCGGATGCATATCCCAAAGAGCCCTCTTAACTTCCGTCTTAGTCATAGGGGACATGAGCTCCTCAATCTGTTGTTGGCTCAATTGAGGGAACCCATCTGTGTAATTGTACTCCGATATCATGAGATTATTCCCATAGAGGTTTTTGTAAAAATCCGTCGCCATATGCTTAAGCTTGATAGGATCAGATTCCCATGTACCATCATCCCTCTGTAAGGTTTTGATCGTGGATCTTCCCAATTTGGTAGACGCTGCAATATGGAAGAAATGGGTGTTCATATCTCCCGCTTTAAGCCAGTGCACCCGAGCCTTCTGCTTCCACAATAACTCCTCCTGTCGAAGAGTATCAAAGTACTGACTTTTCAACTTGGTATCAAGGGCTTGAAGGTACCGATTGTGACCTCTGTTCATAGCACATTGTATCCCCTCTATTCTAGCAATCAACTCTCTTTTTCTTTTAAATATATTTCCAAAGACCCTCCTGTTCCATAAAGCAGAATGCTCCTGAACCTCCTTAAGCCGGTTATGAATAGTCTGCCCATTCGTCTTCTCCCACTTGTCTGCGACAAAATTGGTGAATGTGGGATGCGTGAACCAGGTTGTTTGGATCTTGTTGCGCCCTCGAACTCTTATACCCATGTTTTCCTCTACTAGGGATAGTTTCAGCGAGGAGTGGTCCGATCCAATCCTCGGAAGATGCGTAACCACAGCATCTGGAAATAGAATTTTCCAATCACTATTACATAGGGCCCGATCTAGTCTCTCCATTAGCAGGGAATTTCCCCCTCTGGCCCAGGTAAACGGATCGCCTTTAAACTTTAGATCAATGAAACCCCCTGTATCAATACAATCCATGAACTCTCGGCATTTCGTATAGTCCACCGGAGCACCCCCTCTTTTCTCGGAATCATTCGTAACCACATTCATGTCGCCTATGACCAGCCACGGTGAGATAATAAATCAAGAGACATTTGCGATATATTCCCAAAGGTATTTACGAGGTTCTGTCTGGGGACTAGCATACACGACTGTCATGACCCAATCACTTTCCCCATTTTGATGCACAATTGCTGTCACACTTTGATCGTTAGCATTTAATAAATCCAGCTGAATATCAGTAAAGTTCCGAAAGAGCCATATGCTGCCTGTGAAGCCTCGAGCTTCCACCTTCTCAACCCTATCAAACTTTGTTCGCTTAATGATAACATCCGCTCTATCTCCCGGAACTCTCATCTCCAACAACACCAGAATGGAGGGATTGTGGTTGCGAATCATATTTGACAGAAGGTTGACTATTTCGGGTTTTCCAGCCCCCCTGCAATTCCACACAATAATGTTAGGATTCTGCATGGATGATAATACTATAATATAAGGTTTAAGAGAATGGCTCATTAAGCTGCTGACTTCGTTAAGTGTGATTCGGATGCCACACCCATTACATCATCTCCGCCTCTCCAAGCTTCTGTCTCGTCTCTCATAGACAGGTTACTCGAAGTTTCATCATCGGACGAATATTCTCTAACCCCTTGGTATCCATAGGGCAGGAGAGGAGGGTCCTCAATCAAATAGCTGGCTGCATACCCATTTAAGTCCGGCGGATCGGGTGGGTTAGCTATGTAATTCGGGTGGGGTTGGTTTTGGTGAAGGTTCGAGTTCGAATCCAATCCGAGTTGCTGTAAAAACTGGGAGTGTTTGTTCGGACTAAGCTCTGTCATAACTACACTGTCTGAGTTGATGTGGGCTGTTGAGTCTTGGTGGGTGGCATTGATTAAAATGGGCTCATTTGGGCCAGCTTTTGGTAAAGGATTGGGATTAATTTTGTTTTGAATAATTGGGTAGGAATCTCCATGGCCTATTTTAGGGGCTTGGTTTAAATTAATGTTTACTTTTAGGGTGGGCTTGGGTACTTTTTTGGTGGCTTTCTTTGGTGGGGCTGATTTAGACTTACTTGGGCTGGACTGAAATTGGCTATTTTGGGCTGGACTTATTTGATGCTCCTCCTCTCCTTGGTCCAAATCCTCCTCTAACCCATTAAGAGTTGCAAACCGTGATCCATTGCTTGACTTGTTCCCAACGGTTTCTTTCCCTTTTGAGTTGCCAGAATCTTTCCTTCCCTTGTTAGGTGCCATGTTTTCATTTTGGAGGGGATCCGATTTGGTTGGTATCTCCCTATCCGGAGTAAGAGGATATTTTCCAAAAATAAAAGTGTTGGCCGCCGCTTTTTCCGTGTCCCTTCCACCGGACTGGTTTTTCGGGTTATTCCGGCGACCTCTCGGCTGGACTAGGTTCCATGGCCCGTAAGTTGTTGTCTCTGCTGCATTCATGGACTAAATAAGTAGGATTTGAAAATAAAGTATGAACTAAATAATTTTTAAAACTTCACTAAAGCAAAACACATACAATTTTCTTAAAATATATTATTAAAAAACATATGGAATTTATAGGAGAACAGAAATCGTTATATTTCGAATCGAATCAACTTTTCATACTCAATAATTGTGGTCCCAAAGAAAGGAAAAGAATATTTAAAATTAATTTTTACATGTTATAATTAAATATAAAATATTTAAATCAAATATAAATAATTTAATATTATTTTTAATTTCAGGAATTTTTGGGTTTCAATGAATCTTTGGGAATTTTCGGTGGATATTCTGCAAAATGATCTAATCTTATTTTTAAATTTCGGGAAATATCGAATTTCAATGAAAATTTCGGGATTTTCTGTTTCAGTCGAAATTTCGATGAAAATTTGACCATGTTTGTGTATCATGTAGTTACTGGTTATGTTAATTTGGTTGGAAAAACATATGAGAGCTTCAAGGAGTGTATTTTTACATAAGTTTTTCTTTACTAAGTGATGGTACTTATCCCTTTTTAAGACACATGTTATTCAAATAAGTTTTCTTTACCAAATCAATGTAATTAAAGTGTGAAAAAGGCCTAGGCCGGCCCATTAGGGTCTTGACCTTTTAGCTAAATAGGCCCGATCAACCCTTTTAGCAAACAAGCCAACCTATTAGGCCTCAATAACAGGTCGGCTTGTTAGGCCTATTAAGGCAGTTTTAGCCCTCAAATGAGGGGCTAAAACGGCTCGCCAGGTCGGCCTCAACCAGGCCCTTTTAAGGCTTGATTTGGGCCGGCCTTGTTAGGCCTTCTTTTTCATTTTTTGATTTTTTTGTTATTTAATTTTAATAATTATTTATTTGTTTAATTTAATCTAATTACAATTTATTTAATACTTGTTAGTTCACAATATATTTCACAACATTAACAATTTATTTATTACTTGTTAGTTTATAATGTACTAGTACAATTTATTAGAAGGTTTAGTAATAACTTGTTAGTTTACTATTTTGTTGTTAGTTTACTTGTTAGTTGTCTATTTATTACTACAATTTATTTGATCTATTTTTGGTTATTACTTAGTTTATTAACTAACAATTAAGTTGTTAGTTTATTATTTTGGTGTAGTTAAAATAATATTTGTTAGTTTATAATATTATACAAATTAAATATAGAATGGGGGATAATAGAATCACTACACATTTTATTGAATGGTTGTGTTTTTCTAGTTGACGTGTCAATATGAGTTAGACAAACTCTAATTTTTTCTATATGTTTATCTGTCCTAGACAACCATTTTTAACACAAAGATGCATAATATGATAAATACATCTAATATGAAAAAAATGCACCACTTAAAATGAGAGTTACAGACCTTTTTAAATGAGATATAGCATCATTAGTATTATTAGTTGCATTATCTAAAGAAAATAGAAATATATTTTTTTCTGAATAATTACAACATTTAAGTATAGACCGTGGAATCATGTCTCCTGAATGTGCATGTTCGAGTTGTACAAAATCAATAATTCTCTTTTGTAGATAAAAATTGTCATCAATCCAATGTGCGGTTACACAAACTTAATGAGTCGTCCCCTACCCCGCTACATGTCCGAAATTAGAGAAGCTCTTGAGGGTAAGTCACAAAGGACGACCTTTAAAATTCCAACATCTTCGTTAAATAGTAAATTAGCATATTTCAAACATGTGTTTCGTGATACATGTTTAAATTGGGGACAAATACATTGTTGTACAAATCTTTCAACGACCCGATTTTCTGCAAATGAGAAGGGGAGTTCGGATTGAATGCATAACTTAGCATGGCCTCTTCTCATAATTTCTTCATTGTAAATACAAATGTTAACAATATGGGGTGAATTTAAGTCTAAATTTGGGTTTCCTTTCCTCTCTAATACTATATTATTTCATTCTAGGTGGTGCCCATTTAAATGTCTTTTCCTAGTGGTTAACCCCCCCCCCCCCCCCCCCCCGATTGAGTTGTGCATTTAAAAGTTGATTGGGGCAATATACACATTCGTAATATTGTTCATCAAATCTTTTCATAAAAGCCCAAACCTCGCATTTTCCCTTTTTTTTCATAGTTTGGGGGACATTTTCAAAAGTCATAAGATTTTCTTATTTATTAAATCGTGGTGGGGTATGGAAATATTCAGGAGTGTCCTCGGGTCATAAAAAATTTTGCGTTTCTGTTCCCAATTCAAATTTACCCTTACGAACACGAGAACTACTTGAACTAGGAGGATTCATATTTTATGGATAAATTAATCGTAGATGAAAAATAACACACTGCTAAAAATTAACAAACAATTAATAATTAACAAGATGTATTTAAATTTGAATAAGTAAATGTTACCAAACGTCGAAATTACGCCTTGGCCAAACATCGCAAATACAAAATCTCTACAACTTCAATTTGGGAAGATGGTTTACGCCTTGACCAAACGTCGCAAAAACGAGAGCTCTACAACTTTAATTTGGGAAGATGGATTGCCTTGGCCAATCGTTGAAAATAATAGATATTTTCAACTTCAAATGCTCAAATAACAATATAGTCTAAATAATATAAAGTGTATATTTGATATATTTGAAGTAATTGTAAGAGGTTGAACTAAATATAATAAAGTATATTATTGATATAAATATAAGAAAGTGTATAAAGTTAATATTGAGACAATTGTAAGAGATTGATTTGGTGTGAAATTAAGTGAAAAGAATGACATGTATTTATAGGTATAAAATAACCAATAAATTACAAAACAAAAAAAATATTGAGGAGCAACGGCCAAAAAAAATTCTGACCGTTGCACCCACAATTCAAACAGCCAGCAATTGATGCGCGTTTGAATTGTAATAAAACGGTCAGCAATTACTGACCGTTGTCTAGTATCCAACAGCCATATATATATTTTTTATATTAATTATTATTATATATCATCTGAAATTTTATTACAAAAAAAAAACAAATTGCAAAAGGGCTCGTTCCTTTAAAGGAACTAGGTCGGGCTCGGCCATGACCTGGATAGAACCAAGCCCATCAAAGGTCAAGGGCTTAAAAAGGCCGACCTCTGATGGGCCAAGACCCTAAAAAGGCCGGCCTTAATAAGGTCGGCTTTGATAGGCCTTAAAAAGGCCGGTCTTTTTAAAGGCCTTTTTACACATTTAAATGTAATCTAACGACCGCACAACACTTACTTGTTAATGTGTTATATATAATGCTATATTAAGAAAAATCTATGGTGGACTGAGAGCAATGCTCCCGGTCCACTATCCACCACAAATTTATAAGTGGTGGAGTGGTTTTCATCACCACCCACCCTGTAAAAATCGCCCCACCACTTGTAAATATGTGGTGAATAGTGGATCAGGAACAATACTTTCGGTCCATCATAGAATTATCATGTTATATTATATGTGGATCACTAGCAAATTGGCGGGTAAAGTCCTAAAGCCGAAAAGTGAATGAACCTAGAAAAGTATGAATAATGCTATATAATGGTGTATAACCGTTCTCTGTTTTGTGGTCGGTCCACGACAAGGTCTTAAATATCGATTTCGGGGTAGATATCGGTGTAGTAAATTTATGAAAATTTCGATGGGAATTTCGGGGGTATTCAAAATTTTGGTTATGATTTTAAAGAAATCATGGAAATTTATAAAAATATTTGAAAATTCGCAATAAAACTTTGGGTAACTTTAATTATCATTCTTATACATCTTTTACATCAATACTATTCTATTTATAATATATGGATAATGAATTTGTTAAATAATATCACTAAAAACGGTTGCGAAAAATATGAAATAAATATAATTTGATAGTAAGATAATAACCAAATCTCATGAGAACTTCATTAAAATAAAATATACCAAAATTTAAGTAAAAGTTACTACTTAATATCACATCGAGTTTCTAGGAGGATCAAAATCGTTATCACTAGTATATGTCCTACCTCTACTTTCATATTCGAAATCCCCACTATTGTGCTCTTCTGCTTCAATAATGCACTATTTGTTTTGTTTTTTGGTCCATTTGGTTAGAAAGTGACTTATCACTTATGTGTGTGGTTGGGGGATAACCGGGTAAGTGATAGGTGTTTAAATATAATTTTTTATAATTTTCTAATTATATGATATTTAAAAAAAATTAAAATACAAAAAAAAAATCTGCCGAAATTTCGGTTTCGGTAAATGTTTCGGGAAATATCGGGTTTCGGTCGAAATTTCGGAAGATATTCTGCGAAATTTGATCGAAGGTTCGATTTCGCTTCGGAACCCCCCGAAACTTGAAATTTCGGTGTTTCGGTCGAAATTTAAGACCATGGTCCTCGATGTGATCAATTATAAGGGTAAACATGCATTACAAAATTCAATCAAAATTTATTGCATTCTTTACCGAAATTAAAAGTGATAATACTCCCTTCCTGATTGACTTTTGTTAGAAATAAATAATGTTCCACTCTATGTCAATCTTTTTCCGAATATATCATTTCCATAAATTATGTTATGACAATTCACGAAATAAGAGCATAAAGATTAAAGACACAAGAATTTACGTGGTTCGGCAATTGCCTACATCCACGAGAGAGGAGAGAGTATTTTACTATTGATGAAAGAGGTACAAATTACAATGAATGTCAAAAGTATTGAACTAAAACCTAGCCCCTGATTTTTTCCTAAAACACACGTGTACCGTACCGTGGGGGCAAGCCCCTGCACCCCCCAGCGATCCTTCGTCGAAGCGGGCTCAACGCGTGTTGCTGCAGGCCAGTTCTAAGGGCTTCGCCCTCTTCAGAACTGACCCTTTTGATAATGGGCTTGCTGCATAATTTTGGGCCTAGGATTTTAAAACATATCACAACAATTCTCCACCTTGGATTAAAGTCCAAGTAATAAAACGACCTCAAATAGAAAAACTAAAACTCAAACCTCTCCAAGCCCCTCAAGGGCAGCAATCAATCAAAAACACCAATTTTGACCAAGTCCAAGCAATGCTCGAACTTGTGCACTGGCACTGGCTTGGTCATCATATCAGCAGGGTTGTCTTTAGTACCAACTTTAGTAACCACAATCTCTCCATTTGATATATACTTTCGAACGAAGTGATACCTTATATCAATATGTTTGGTCCTCTCGTGGAACATTTGATTCTGTGTCAAGTGAATGGCACTTTAACTATCACAGAATACAGTAGGAACCTCCCCCTTGAGACCCAAACTCACAGCTAAACCTTTCAACCATAAAGCTTCTTTGACTGGCTCTGTGACTGCCATATACTCTGCCTCTGTGGTAGATAAAGCAACAGTAGGTTGAAGAACTGTCTTTCAACTGATAACACCTCCAAATAGAGTAAATATATATCCACTGATGGAACGCCTTTTATCCAAATCTCCGGCATAATCAGAATCTACATAGCCAATAAATTCACCTCGAGAAGAATCCTTAGAACTATCAAACACGAGTCCTAAATTTGTAGTACCTTTCAAGTACCTCAAAATCCATTTAACTGCTTGCCAATGTTCTTCTCCTGGATTTCCCCTGTAACGACTCACCACACTAATAGCTTGTGCAATGTCTGGTCTAGTGCACACCATGGCATACATCATGCTCCCAACTGCACTAGAATAAGGAACCCTAGACATCCGCTGCACTTTCTCTTCAGACTGAGGTGATAATAAGGCTGATAATTTAAAATGTGGTGCAAGTGGAACACTAACCGGCTTTGCATATTTCATCCCAAATTTTTCAACCACTTTCTCAAGGTATGATTTCTGAGATAAAAATAACTTTCCCGCCTTTCGATCACGTCGAATCTCCATACCTAAAATCTTCCTAGCAGCTCCCAGATTCTTCATCTCAAACTCCCCACTCAATCGAGTCTTCAACTTATTAATCTCAATCATGCTTTTTGTAGCAATGAGCATATCATCCACATAAAGGAGTAAATAAATAAAAGAATTATCTGGTAACCTTCTAAAGTAGACACAAGCATCAAAATCAGTCCTACTATAACCAATATCAACCATGAAAGCATCAAACCGCTTGTACCACTGTCTTGGAGATTGCTTCAACCCGTAGAGAGACTTTTTCAATAGACATACATGATCTTCTTTCCCCTCAACTACAAATCCCTCTGGTTGAGCCATGAAGATGGTCTCCTCAAGTTCACCATGCAAGAAAGCTATTTTTACATCTAACTGCTCGAGTTCCAAGTTAAACCGAGCAACAACAGCAAGTAGCAGACGTATGGAACTATGTTTAACAACAGGGGAAAATACTTGATTAAAATCAACTCCATACCTCTGTGTGTACCCCTTAGCTACAAGTCTTGCTTTGTACCTTAAATCCTCTACACTTGGAGTTCTTTGCTTCTTTTTAAACACCCACTTGCAGCCTACAATTTTCTGATCCGTAGGAGGCCTCACTAATTCCCAAGTCCGATTTTTGTGAAGAGATTCTATCTCCTCTGTCATAGCTCCAATCCACTCGGACGACTCACCACAAGAAATAGCATCAGAATATGAGATAGGTTCATTAGATTCCATTTCC
Source organism: Buddleja alternifolia (assembly GCA_019426215.1). Classification (NCBI taxonomy): domain Eukaryota; kingdom Viridiplantae; phylum Streptophyta; class Magnoliopsida; order Lamiales; family Scrophulariaceae; genus Buddleja; species Buddleja alternifolia. The sequence continues at coordinate 30,104,467 of CM033399.1, forward strand.
TCAGCAATAGTCCATGCATATGCTACACAATTTGCATCAACATATCTTTGTGGTAGCCTAATTTGCCTCCTCGGTCTATCTTTCGCAATAGAATGAGTTTCTTGCGTGGAAATCTGCTGCAAGGGAGGTGTAATTGGAACCTCTAGCTCCACCTTCTCAGGTGATTCTTCAGAACTTGCATTATCATCAACTACATTGTCCTTTCCCGGACTCATCAAGGCAGACTCATCAAAAATAACATTTCTGCTCGTAATTATTTTACATGTTTTAGGACACCAGACCCTAAATCCCTTAACACCCGATGTGTAAACAAGAAATATGCACTTTTTCAACCTAGGTTCTAGTTTTCCCTCATTAACATGTACATATGCAGGACAACCAAATATTTTAATATTAGAATAATCAGATGAATTTCCAGACGATACCTCTTCAGGAGTTATGGATGTGGATGGAGAACGATTCACCAGGAAACATGCTGTGGAAATTGCTTCTGCCCAAAAATCTCTAGATAATCCTGAATTAGAGATCATACAATGTGCTTTCTCTATCAATGTTCGGTTCATACGTTCTACTACACCATTTTGCTGAGGTGTTGCAACAACTGTATGATGCCTCACAATTCCTTCTTTTTTGCAGAAGTTCTCAAATTCAGTATTACAAAATTCCAATCCATTGTCAGTGTGAAGTCGCTTAATCTGTTTTCCCGTCTGCTTCTCAATCATAGTCTTCCACTGCTTGAAAGTGTCAAAGACATCACTTTTCTGCTTCAGAAAGAAGGTCCAAACTTTTCTCGAATAATCATCAACGAAGACCAGCATGTACCGAGCACCAGCCTTAGATGCAACTCTTGACGGACCCCAAAGATCAGAATGGATGTAATCCAATGTTCCTTTGGTTCTGTGAACACCTTTACCGAAACTGGTTCGCTTATGCTTCCCAAAAATACAGTGCTCACAAAAATTCACATTGCTAGTTCTCTGTCCACAAAGCAAGCCTCGCTTGCTCAAAATCATGAGTCCACGCTCGCTCATATGACCCAAATGCATATGCCATAGTTTTGTCACCTCAGCTCCACTTGAAACAGGAGTTCCCTGCAGAACATATAAACTGCCACCAAGTCTCTGTCCTTTCATGACGACAAGAGCTCCTCTCGAAGCCTTTGAAACACCGTCTGAGCCAATATACTTATATCCAAGAGCATCGAGAGTGCCCATGGATATAAGATTCTTCTTTAAATCCGGAACGTGTCTCACATCTGATGAAGTCCTGATTACACCATCATGCATTTTAATCCTAACTGCTCCTTTTCCAGCAACTTTGCAAGCTGCATCATTACCCATGAGAACAACTCCATTAACAGGTTCGTATGTAGAGAACCAATTCCTATTTGGGCACATATGAAAAGAACAAGCCGAATCCATAATCCAATCTCCATCTGATTTTGGACCATCAGAACTGACCAAAAGAACACCTCCATCACTGTCTTCCTCTACAGTATTAGCATTAGCTTCTCCGGGCTTATTTTTCTGCTGGTTTTCCAATTTCTTTTTAAGCTTCGAGCAATCAACTTTCACATGGTTTGTCTTCTTACAGTATCGACAGTAAAGGCTTCCTTTCGACTTTGAACGAAACCTCTGCTTGTTGTCTTGGGTAGCCTTATCCTTCGGCCTATCCCAAACAAAGAGCCCCTCACCCTGATTTTCGAATACAGTTGATGTGATTTCGCCATCAGTAGAGTACTTGTTCAACAAGGCTTCTTGAACATCCTTCAACTTAATGGTATCTCTACCATATAGAATTGTATCCCGAAAATTGGAATAAACTGAGGGTAACGAACACAGCAACAACAGAACCAGATCCTCATCATCATACTTCACCTCAAGGTTTTCCAGATCTGTGACAATCGTCTTGAACATATCGATATGAACTTGTATCGATGTTCCCTCGTTTAACTTGCAGGAGAATAATTACTGCTTCAAACGCAGTTTATTGGTGAGATTCTTCTTCATACAGATCTCCTCCAATCGATTCCATAGACAGGCAGTATCATCTTCATTCAGTACATCCTGCAGAATTTCGTTTGACAGATGTAACTGAATCTGCGAGACAACTTTCCTGTTCATCTTCTTTTTCTGTTCATCTTTCAGATCTGCGGACATCTTATCTTTTCCCAATAGAGCTTCCTCTAAATCCATCTGTATCAGAATCGCCATCATCCACGCCTTCCATAACGGAAAACGAGTTTTGCGATCAAGCTTCTCGATTTCGTGTTTGACTGAAGCCATCCCAGGAAAAATAATCGAAAAATTGCGGAAAATCGATTATTTGATCAGGCTCTAGATACCAGATTGTCATGACAATTCACGAAATAAGAGCATAAAGATTAAAGACACAAGAATTTACGTGGTTCGGCAATTGCTTACATCCACGGGAGAGGAGAGAGTATTTTACTATTGATGAAAGAGGTACAAATTACAATGAATGTCAAACGTATTGAACTAAAACCTAGCCCCTGATTTTTTTCCTAAAACCTGGCCCTTTTGATAATGGGTTTGCTGCATAATTTTGGGCTTAAGACTTTAAGACATATCACAACAAATTACGTTTCAAATTATGCCATGATTTTAAATTTATCATTATTGCTTATTATCTATGTACAATTTTTATTTTTATTTTTATTTTAAATACAATTACTCTTTTATGAAAAAATCAATAAACTCAATCTTTCTCAAATAAAATAAAGGGTAAGATAGTCAAATAATATGATAAATACTTACTTTTATAATACGAGACAAATATTTTGAGACATAAAAATAGTGTATTATTTTTTTTGTGATCGGAGAGTAATTAGGAGGTAGTATCGACTGTTGAGTTTATTTCCAAAATATTACTCTGTGAAAAAATAATTCCCAAACCCTTTTGAAAATGGTGATATGTATGCTATGTTGACATGGTTGTATTCAACGAACTGTTAAACCCTTAGCAGCATCTATTTCTCATTATCCCATTTTTCCACTTTCATTGCTCTTTTGAAAATGGAGATATTTATGCTAAGCTGACATGGTTGTATTCAACATATTATTACAGGGGTTTCAATTTGCTTGGATGGAAGGTGGAGGGAATGTATAGAGACTGAGCTTGGACGGTGGGATGATATGAAAGGTGGATTAGAGTTTTGAGGGAAGAAGATGAGTTGGGGAAGACTATGAAAAAAAGAAAAATAAATACTGAATTATTAAAAAAATGTAAAATTAAAGTGGAAGATCATTGTGTAAATATTGTAAAAAGTTAAGGTACTTTTGTCTTCACAATAAAATTTGTTACTAAAAAAATGTGGGGGAGGGAGTAAATATCTTTTTAAAAATGGTGGGGCAATACTTTGATATTTATGTTTTCACAAAGGGCCGATTGATAATTAGACACTGGGGATATATTGCAATTAACCCTATGTATTGCCAGCATTGAATATTGGCACAATAGAATATATAACTTATATTTCAAATTCAAGAAATAATATTAAAAAATAAATCAATAAGAAATAAACATTTCTTTATCCTTGTTCTTACTTCTTAGTGGAATTATTGCAGGATTGGCTTGGTCACCAAACTATATATACTTATAAAAGCAGCAAATATATTCGTGCTTAATTGTTTTGTTCCAATAAAATATGAAATACGATAGGAAAAATTAATTAATACATCCATATAGGCAATTTAAATAGGAAAAAAAGGTGTAAGGATCCCAACTAAATCAATTTATGAACTGTGGTCATACATGTGGCATAAGATAATAGTATGAGAAATATTTTTCAAATACTAATATTTTGGGACTTATTTTTCTAAATATAATATTTTGGAAAAAAAACTCTTATACTATACTATATTTAATTACTAGCATGAACCCCGTGCTATGCACGGATATAAATATAAAAATAAATTTTGACAACAACATATATAAAAGTTAGACATATGATATGTTTAAATATTAACAATTTTGTCTGAAATTGATGTTGTAATTTCATTAATAATATTTGGAATTCCACTATCAATAATACTGACATAAATTAAAATAAAACCAAAATATCCCATCTAATGAGACTTTGTCAAAAGCCATGCATGGGTGTGAAATAATCAAATTTTGTAGGTAGTCAATTGCACTATTGAATGACTCAGTTATATAGTTAAGACACTAAATTGGCTAAATAATTACTGCGGTGTAGTTTCAAAAATGAAAAATTTTGTTATACAACAATAATTGTAGTATGTCGAAATAAAATCAATGTATTACGAAATAAATTGAAGGGCACATAGAAGTGAACACTACACCAAAAATGTGATTAATCGAAAACTAATAGGTTGGTTGGAGTTAGAGTCAAATATTTTTGAATCTTCACTTTTGAGATCATTGATTCGTACATAAAATTAATCTAAAAGAGTGACCTAGATAAAAACTAAAAAAATCTGCCATAAAACCTTTTAAAAGTTGCTAAACAAATAATTGAACACGAAAAAAATAAAAAAGAAATCAACTGAATTATCGTTTTAGAATGCCATTCTTTAGAAAACTAAATTATAATGGATTCAATCATCAAGATATAGACACAAAATTCATAGTTAATGATGTGAATAGTAAAGGAAATAAAGCTAGATCAATGAGTATAAAAAAAAAAAGCAATACATGTGCAATAAAAGTACTGAAGATGTTGAGATCAATATAACAATATGGGAATACATGAAAATTAAGATGAATAGGAAAAATGAAGAACATCAACATTATTGCGACAATAAAAGCAAAAGGTAGGGAGTTATTTAGTAACGCGGGAAAATGAAAAAAGGGAAATAAGATGGAGAAGAAAAGTTACAAATGGCATAAATAAGATGAAAATGAATACTGCAAAAAGTAAAAACAATACAAACTAAAAAGATAAAATAAATTGACTTTTTATCAGCTCCTTGACTTTTCAAATCCTCGAATTTAGAGAGTGAAATTTTTTCGTCTCTGAAATTTGTCTTTATTTCAGTCGCTACTTTGTCATGGTTATGAGATTGAGACAGAATCGAGTGTCCGTAGTAGAGACGGAAAATTGAGCCATGGCAATGTCTGTTGGTAATTTGAGACGGATTTGTTTTCGTATTTGATTTCTCCGCCTCTACTACACTGTTTTCTAATAGTGGAGACAATTATGAAAACCCAAAATTAATTAAAAACTTCAATGACTCGTAATGTTTAAATAGTAGCTTGGACAATCTGCAATGTATCAAAAAACATATAATGAACTAATTGACATCTTAATTAACTAAAATAATGTAAAATTGTAAAATATAAATATAAAGTACTTACTTTCAATTAATTTAAAAATCGCAATGAGATGAAACAGTAAAAGTACTAATAAATCAGTAAAACAGCATATATGGCATGGAGCAAACTATTCGGATAAAAGAGAAATAATGAAAAACTTAGCTAGCTTGGCAATGAAAGTAATAAAGTTGGAGAAGCAAAAATATATGTTAGATGTGAAAGAAAAAAGTCACGACCACATAAATAAGAAAGAAAACAAAAATAAAAACTATGAACATGCTACAAAATAAGAGTAACAAAAACAAAATGCAAATAGAACAGTGTCAATCTTCTTGTACACCTTTATTTTTTTTCCAGATATCACACTTATGAGAATGAGAGAATAATCATAGTGAAAGAGTGAATCACATCAAAAACTAAATAAAAGATAAACATGAAGAAGAACAAGAAGAATATACCAAATTATCTTCGTATCCCAAATTTCATGAAAGATTCCCAAATTTTTTCCAATTTTCGAATGCATAGGAAGATATTTGGTTTCCGAAATACAAATAAAAGAACAAATTAGTAAAGTTTTCAGAAAATAATAAAGAAGGTTTGGAGATTACAATACTAATATATATATATATATATATATATATATATATATGATTATCTTGAATAGTTTATCAAGATATAAGATTCAACCTTAAGTGTTCAAATGGTAAAGAAAAAGTAGAGAACTGAAAAGTTTAATTAACATCAAAAAGAAAAAAGAGTAGAACATATGAAAATTTTGAAAGTAAGCACGACAAAATCAAATTGAGAAAAGTATGATTAAATTAGAATTAAATCACTCACTTGAGTTTATTCACTTTGTTTAATTTATATGAATAGAACTTATATATTGAAATTACATCAAGACCTATATTCAGAAATGTATCAAATCGTGTTACCAAATATTAATAAAAAGGATAGGTGCTAAATAAAAATATAACTGAATTTTATTTCTTTAATATTTTAGAACAATAATTACAGCAATATTTTATTATAATTTCTAAATAAAGTGGTTTGCATTTACAAAAATCATGTACATAGTAGAAGCCATATTTCAGAAAAATGTGCAAATGAATATAGTAAAAGCATAGGATATAAGATGGTTATAAAATGTTATCGCATGCACTATTGTTTGTAGAATATACTTTTTGAAGCTATACACAATTATTTTATGTATTGGGTTCTCGATGAACTCATAAAAGTGAGAAATCATTTTTTTTAATAAAAATTGTAGTGGAACATTCCTCAAAACCAAATTATAGAAGAAATATTTAAGTTTGTTGTAAAACATTTGAGAAACAGACCAAAATAAATTATAAAAAAAATAGAATAAAGAAAGAGAAAAGAACTATATAAATGCAACCAAATAATATGATCACCAAAAAGACGAAGAAAGCAAAAATAAAATAAAAATGAAAAGTATATATATTTTAACGAAGAATAACAAATTAAATTAAATAAAAATATATGAATAAGAAAAATACTCCAAATAATCAAATATTAAAAAAAATTGAATAGAATCATGAGCATCATTATACTATTAAGAAGATGAAATTCTGGTGGCAACAAATATTACTATCAAAATAAAAATAAATTAAATGAAATGAAAAGGTAGGAAGTGAAAACTACATAAAGAATGCTTGATATACAATGACAACCATAGACTCATAAATGAAAGAAAAATTGAAGAAAGTAAAACAACTTTAGAACATGATAATATTCAAATATGAAGGCCTAGAAAAAAAACACAATTGAATTGGAAAGAAACAAAAGTTTTATCACAAAAAAATAATGAGAAGAAGAAAAGGATTGAGGAAAACAATTGTAGAATTATGTACATTAAAATTAAAGATGCTTCTTGGAAGGAATTCCTAAGATGTATATTATGAGAGTGTGTGTATAATATAGAGAAAGGAAGAATCCATGTAAAGAAGATACAAATGACATATGAGGTTTTAAATATTAAAATTGTGATTAGTTAATTGGTATGGTAGAGATATGAAAAGAATTTGAAATTAAAATGTTGCTATAATTGAGGAAGTGATAACACTAAATTAATTGAATGACAATTTTGTTGACCTATAAAATAGATCATTCAAGTTTACTGCTCTCTTTCTATATATGCCACCGTACATATATAAAACATATTTATGTAAATCAATATATTTTGGAAAGATTCAGTTATCATTGATTAAGAATGATACTAATCATATTAATTGTAATAAAGGCATTATAAATTAAGTTAAACAATAACAACTCTTTTACATAATAAAAAATTCAAAATTCTAGAAAATTAGAATTGAGCTCAATTGAAGTTAAAATTGGTCAAACACTTCCTTCAAATATATAATAGTATAGATTGAAGAGGGTCAAATGCGATTTGGAATCTAGATCACATAATCCTCCATACAGGGTTAACGTTCTAGCACTCCGAGTTCGCTATTGCACTTCGAGCTTGAGAGCTTCGCTTTATGACGCTCTTAAAATTCTTTATTCTCGAACTAAAATTTAGGAATCACACTTGACGAAATAAGATTAATTTGTCACTAATAGTTAATATTTCATATGCATTCAATGAAAATTGTTTTAGTAGTCAAAATAAGTAAAAGTTTGCCTTCAAAATAAAAAAGATAGAAACAAATATAGATTTTGTAAAAAGTCAATACCTATAATTTGTAATGTTGAATTTTAACCTTAATGTCCTTTTTGGTCAAGAGTTGAGACCTAAAACTATTTAATCTTCTTTGTTTCATCGTATATTATATTTTTTATGCATGCTAAAAAAGATAATCATATCATCTTATTTTTAAAATTCAAGTTAACAAAAACTTATTTTAATATGAGATAATCTTATTAAAATAATATTAAAGATAATTTAGCTGAACAACTTATAATAACATGTGAGATATATGACAAAATAAACTTTAAAATATATTTATATTACATACGCTCGAAAGAGCTCCCGCTCCCGCTCTAAGTGACTTAGTTTGGAACTTTGGCCTTGGCCTGTTGTAATATAACCGGTGATGGGCTAGTGTACTGGCCAAACTACAATTTTGAGTTGGGAGGCCGGGCCAATTTTGAGTTTAGCCACTTATCAGCGATTCAGCATTGCAGATCTTATGTTAGTGAAATTTCCAAGTCATAATTGGATGGCCACCTTTTTCTTGAAAAAATATTTTTCAGACAAAACTCTTTGAAAAAACGCATTTGGATAACATGCCTATCAAGACATTTTCCCAAAACAATAGTCTAAGTTTCTATCTAAATTTTGCAAAAAAAAAGAGAAAAATGATTTATTATTATTTATGATTTGACAGTTCACTCAACAATTAAAATAACTTCATTCGGCTATTTCTCAACAATGGTAGTCAAATTAATCACATATTCTAATTCAAAATAATGCAATGTTCAAAATAAGATCCACTTTGATTATTTTTTTATGTCTAAATCGATGAGTTTCACTATGATATGTTTATGAAAATTGATATCTAAACACCCCATACAAACAATTTTCTCACAAAAAAACATATCATATCAATCAAAAACATTACATGTTTCTCTACAAACTCATTAAAACACAATTTTAACACCACATTTTTTATTCCTAAAAAAACATAATTTCCAAATTTTGGAGTAAAGTCTGGAGGAGTGAGCTGACTAACCAATTAGTTTTAAATATAAGGGTGTGTGTTTGGACAGAGGGACTTGAAAGCCATGCATATCAAATTTATCAACAAATCTATTGAGTTTGTTTGAATGATTTCAAGTTGTAATAAACCTAATTTCCTTGGTGTTCAATTTAAACTATTTTTCTCAATCATTATGGTAAATTTCAAATGATTCCATTTTGAAGCCATTTGAATCCTTCCTCGCGATCCACTATTCAAATCCAAATCAACCCATCCAAACACACTCTAAGATAATTTAGGGTGATACTTGGTGGCTCTCAAAATCCAACTCCCGTACAAATATCCAACACACACATTCGCGAGTTGAACTACCGGGGCTACCAAGTATCACCCGATAATTTGGATGAATATCGCATGGGACCAAGCTATCCTAATTTTGACAAAATCCCTCACTTTTCGTACCTTCACATGATGGTAGCGCAGGGGTGATACTTGGTGGCTCACGGGAGTTCAACTCCCGGGAAATATCCACCACACATAGTATTAAAACATGTGTGGAATCCACCAAAAGATATATATTTTTTATTATGTTTTAACACTTTGTATGGTGGATATTTTACAGGAGTCCAACTTCCCGAGCCGCCAAATATCACCCGGTAGCATAGTAAGTAAATTAGTACAAGGAAGAGACGCACACTTTGAGGTTGCAAATTCCTTCTCTCTATATATAACATGGGAAATTGGGAACCAAATTTGATCTGAGTCATATTTCGTTAGAGCTACAATACGGACCAGTCGAGGCTCGGGTAGGGCCCGACCCGAAGATTGCTAGATTATATACTGCACTCTAATGTAGAGCTGCCTATGTACCTATCAATAGGATCAAATCTAACGTAATTCAAATTGTATGGTGGATCTTAGCATAAACCTCGTAATTTATAAGTGAGTCTACTCAGGATCTAGATCGTAGCTCGTAGCTCGTAGCTCGGAGCTAAGGTAAATCCTAAAGTGAATTTAGTGAATAGTGATTGTGTGTGTAATTTGGGCACCCGTGGGTGTATTTATGGGTGACACCGTGTACGGAAGCAAGGATGATATGTGCATCTATTCTGATAAGGACACGTAGTAGCATCAGACGATCCCTATAGTTCGGGTCGTGGATGGCCCGGGGATGGAGCACGGATCCTTCATCTTTAATGGGCCGCACCTCGAATGTGGGTTGTATTTCATATTTGGGCCTTTATTTAGTCCTTGGGCTTTTTAAGTATGAATTAAATCTATATGCCCAAATTTGGGCATATCAGAATTAGTTTGAATTATCCGTTCTAAATCGGTTTTGTATATTATTTCTCATATGCATGCGCACACTTTATACAGAAAATATTTTACTAAATATATTATAAAACATATGCGGCTATATATTTGAAGGAAAATATAAAATGAACTCCTATAAAAGTAAAATATTCAAAGTGATCACACCCCGACATGCTCATTCTTCAAAAAATACTTTTCGGAGAAAATTCTCTGACAAATACATTTGGATGACATGCATACCAAGACTTTTTCGTGAAAAAATGATCTCAAATTTTCTATCTAATTTTGCAAATTTTGAAAACAATAGCTAGTTTCTGGAGAAAAATCTTGGAAAAAGGAGAAATTTTTATTTTATTATTCATGATTTGACAGTCCGTCCGACTATTAAAAGGGCTTTATCTGGCTATTTCTCATCATCGAAGTCGAATTAATTACATATTTTAATTTGAATAACACAACATACGAAATAAGATCCAATTTGCCTTCTATTTATATTTTATGATGCACGGATACTCCTAAAATTGGACCCGTGCAGTATTGTACTCCTATTGGATACGATACTCTGCAGATGCCACCCAAATACGTGTCGGATACCCTTTTTACGTATCCAAAAATCAAATAAAAAAGAAAATTCCGCATACCGTATTTAATACTTCCGGATGCCATATCCTATACAAGATTTGAAGTATCTGACACGCCCTGAATATTAGACATAGTATTTTTGAATATTATATAATATCTTATAGGTTAAAATAGGAAAATAATAATGACTTTGACAGTATGTTAGAAGGTTAAACAAACAATACGGAAATTTAAAGAAGCAAAAACCGTTTCGGTTTCACTTCGTAATATATTTTTTCTTCTTTTGCTCCACGTGCAATCTATCATTTACACTTTATTACCAAATATTTTGGATACGAAGGTAAATGTTGGTATCAATGAAATGACATTCTTACAACCGCTGCAAACGATGAAATATTATGTTACCTTCCAAATTTTTTGAACTTATAAACAATAAACTTGTGTCAGTATTGCACTTTTATTTATGTTAATGAACATCTGACTCAAATATATATATATATTCATATTTCCAACGTATAGTATCTTATAATTTTGAAGTTTGTCGTATTTCGTATCCGTGTTGTATCATACCCGTATCCCCGTATCCGTATCCATACATCATAATATGAAATATGATATTTAAACACACCATCTAAACAATCTCACAAAAAAAATGCCCCATCAATTGTATTCATTACATATTTTTCTCTAAAGAAAAGCCCATCCAAACAACACCACATATCTTGTCCGAAATAAAAAACAAAAAATCTCTATTTTTCAGGGAAAAAAATTCTCACTACAAGCATGCTATCCAATTAGGGCTAATTACCCATTTTCAAGGATTTTGAAACTAACCAAACAGATATAAAAGGGAAAAGAAAATAGGAAAAAGAAAAGGATAAATTGTGTGGAGGAAAAGGGATAAATCGGTAATTGGAAGCCACTCAATACCAGAACCAGGTTTCGATCGTGGGACCTGTGGGTTATGGGCCCACTATGATTACGCTACGCCACTCTGATTTTATTGTTACGATCATGGATTCATTGTATGATAACATTTTCTTTTCCATATTTCGGCGTAAAATCCTGGTGAGCGAGCCTCATGTCAAATCCATGCAATATTACCTCTTCGCTAAATTAGTCGATACAAACACACTCTATGTCTATATAAAAATAAATTCATAAATATGGGGTTTTTTGAACAAAATTTGATTAAGTTTAAACAAAATGAGTGCATGATTGTACGCGGAAATATGCCAAAGAATGTGGTATCATAAACTAAGTCGAATAAATAAAATGAATGCATGGTTGTAACTTGTAACAACAAGAGAAGAGAATAAGAATAGAAGAAAATGAGAGATGAAAAATAAAATTAATATAATTAAAGAAAAAATAGAGAGATGTTGTTTCGAAAATAAAAACAAATTAGATTAGGGAAGGATTTCGAGTAGTCGTTCCGAGCCCCGTGATAATTCTACACTTAGAATTATCTTTCAACCCCCGCGTTCGAGTTCGATACGCTAGACGGTGGTTCAGACTTTAACATTTCAATATGTTGTTTAATTTAGTTGTTAGGACCGCAATTGATGAAAATATTTATCTTCTTCGAATGAAAATACGCTAGACGGTGGTTCGAGTTATTGTCTTCGAATGAAATAATAATACAGTGAAGGAAAGATTCAAGTCCAGGTAAAAACTATCTCTCTGATACTTAAATCTGACGCAAGATAACTTTGTACCTACGTGAGAATCTTTCGATCGAATGTATTATTTGGGATGTTAATTACCGTCTTCGAATGACATAGTAACACAATAAAAGAAAAATTCAAGTACAGGTAAAAAACTATCTCTCTGATATTTAAATCTGACGCAAGATAACTTTGTACCTACGTGAAAACCTTTCTTTTTTCCATACTTGAATATGTTCGAATTCAAAAGGGTAAATTGAAAATAGTTAATTTGAATTGCAACTATACTAAAAGTTAAGTTTTTCTCTCTCTATCACCGAAAGTGCTCCTCCCACTACCTAAAAAGCTGGGAACTTTTTTTCTTGCATGCGGACCGTGAGCCCCTAAATCACTAGGGGTTGTCTCGCGGCATCTCACCTCCGGCCGGCCATATGGAGCTGGATCCAGGACAGCCACCTCCGGTGACTGTCACACCGAACCGGAACAATAAAAAATTGAAGAGGAATTGTGTTGGGGCTACTACCCCCTCACGAACAGATCCCATTCCAGAGGAGACAACGGCGAAGCAACAACCTGAAGGTTTTGCTGCCGGGCCGACTGCACCAAAGAATCCGTGGGATACTAACAATCTCCGAGACACATGGAAGCGGAAGATACCGGAACCGGCAGTGTATACCGGCGAAGGAGAAGACGATGACACGGACAAGTTTTTCGATAAGATAACGGGCAGTGGTGATGACGAGGATGACTACACCATTCCGACAGAGTAGTTACGTGTAATGGCGGCGCCTTACCGGCGAGCTCTGGTCGTGAAAGTGCTCGGCAGAAAAATCGGTTATGGAATGCTCAAACAGCGGATGAAGACAATCTGGCAACTTTCGTATGAGATTTCTCCGGTGGATTTGGGAAATGAATTTTACCTGGTACGTTTTCGTTGTAAGGATGACTATGATCATGTTCTTGATGATGGACCATGGATGATTTTGGGACACTATTTGACGGTGAGGAAATGGGTTCCTACCTTTGAACCGAAAACGGAAAAAATATCATCTACCGTGGTATGGATTCGCTTTCCAGAATTACCAATCCATTACCTCAATGAGAAAGTAATCACGGGAATGGGAGAAAGAATTGGTCGTGTGATTTGATTGGATAAAAACACGGAAGAAGCACAACGTGGCCGGTATGCACGAGTTTGTGTCGAAATCGATCTGAATAAACCCTTACGTCCGTACTTAAGGGTCAACAAATGCATTCGTGTTGTCAAATATGAGGGGCTGAATTTGATATGTTTCACATGTGGGGCTTATGGACACAGAAAGGAGACATGTGGCACGCGTCGTCAGGATGCTGAACCGGAAATTCTCCAAAATCAACCGACTCCAACCACCTATGGACCATGGAATTTGGTGCAACCAAGGAATCGAAAAGGTAAACAAAGGACGGGCGTGGATCATGGTACTACAAAGGAGACGGGCTTCAATATGGGCAAGTTCACTATAGACAATTTTGCGAATATGATGTTTAAAGCTAAGGTGCCAACGGGGGACAATGGTCAGGGTAAACAAACTAATACCCGAGTAAGACAACACTATGTTCGGAAAGACCAAATCTCGCAGAAGCAGGCTAACGTAGCCTCAACTCATGCTCATTCAACATGTCAGGACACGCAACACACCCCGTTGGGGACACGTTTTGATATTCTTAATGACCTTGAAGAAGATATGGAACACGATGGAGTAGATGAGTTTCAAGCCTTGGGAAAAGAGGGCACATCACAGGCTCGTCGCAGACTTATAGCGGAAGGCACACCAGCTCAAGAACCACCATTGGTGGACATTGAATTAGTCCCCTCTCTAGCTCATGGAAACACGTATCCAATCACAAATAATCGGATCAATCCAATCTTCGAAACCGGGCAGCCCTCAAACTCAAGAGATTTGCATGAAGGGGTTGATCTGGAGGACGAAGAGGAAGGGGAAGTTAGCGAGGAGGACAGTGAAGATGACGACTCACAATATAATGGGGACACTGATCGGGAAACGGAGAACCTGATTGTCGAAACCGAGGACAAAGATTGCATGGAAACGGATAACCCCGTGCAAACGTTTACGGGGGTTTCTAAAACCCCCCAGGTATGACTTTCATAGTCAATTTTTCCTCCTAACATTATTATTCTCTAATAACTTTAATATTTTGGAATTGTAGAGGAGCGGTGAAAAAGGGCTTCCAACACTCGTTTCGGGAAATTCTTCGTCAACATAAACCTTTGATTCTTGTTTTGATGGAACCTAGGGTATGGGGCACCCAAGCAGATGATATTATGCGGAATACCTATTTTGACAGAGTGGAAAAAGTGGAAGCTAGGGGGTTCGCTGGGGGTATATGGATTTTCTGGCAAACAATCGAAGTTGATTTGCAGTTATTAGAGGCAAATGATCAGAGCATAACTGCGATTGTTAAACAGCCGGGAGAACAGGACTGGATTCTAACTTCGGTGTATGCGAGTCCACAACTTGAAGCTCACAATCATCTTTGGGAGTATATAAGTCGAATGGAACCCCATATCAAAGGACCGTGGATTATCGCCGGAGATATGAACACGGTTATTAGTCGAGAGGAGAAATCAGGCGGTGCCCCTTTTGACTATCGAAAATGCAAAAAATTCTTAGAGTGTGTGAACAAGTGCAGACTTCTCGACCTTAAATTTGTGGGATCTCCTTTCACATGGGCGAAAGGTGGGACTTCGAATTTACAAGAGAGATTAGATCGAATTTTATGTAATGGGAGTTAGCGCCTTCGTTTCTCACAGGCTATAGTCACTCATCTTCCGAGACTGGGATCACACCACTCTCCCGTTATGCTCACCTTGACAAACCGAACTCAACAACCTCGTCGGAGAGACCACGTTCGATTCCAATCAGCTTAGTTCACTCGCCCAGATTTTAAAGAAATGATTAGTCGGCAATGGGGTCTCGAGAGGAAGGATGGGATTTTAGCTCAGATTCAACATACTCGGGAACAAGCCTCTCTCTGGAATAATAAGGTCTTTGGCCATATTTTTTCGTAGGAAGAAACGGCTGGTGGCCCGAATTGCTGGAATACAGAGGGCACAAGGTTGTAATTTCCAAGTTTCACTACGAAAATTGGAGATGAAACTAATTAAGGAATACAACGAGATTCTGAGACAAGAAGAATTATTTTGGAAGCAGAAGTCTAGGACTCATTGGCTTAGGGCGGGTGATCGCAACACGCGATTCTTCCACCTCTCGGCTGTGACTCGGCAGGCGAAGGCTTCTATTCAGTTCTTACACTGTGAGGATGGAGAAATCGTGACAGACCCAAAAATTCTACAATCTATGGCAATCGATTTTTATACAAGGCTGTACGGGACAGATGGTGCAACTTTAGATTATGTCATTACCCCGGGTTTTCCTCGGCTACAGGGTCATCACATAACAATGTTGTCAGCTCCGGTGACTAAAGACGAGGTGAAACGGGCTTTGTGGGAAATGAGTCCTATGAAATCGCCAGGCCCCGACGGTATCCAGCCCATTTTCTATCAGAAATGTTGGGATACTGTAGGTGATGATTTGTTCACTCTGGTTCGAGATGCTATTTTATCAGGTACGATAGATACAAATTTGAATAAATCTCGTATTGTTCTTATTCCGAAAGATAAGAATCCTACACAGCTTTCTCAGTTTCGTCCAATTAGCTTAACTAACGTGGTTTTAAAAATTGTAACTAAGACTATGGCTAATAGGATAAGATATTTTATGGACTCGCTAATCCCCCAAACCCAATGTAGTTTTATTAAAGGACGTCAAACTATTGACAATGTTTTAATAACTCAGGAATTGGTACATGATTTTAAAAAGGTTCAGGGGAAAAAAGGGTTTTTTATTGCCAAAATCGATTTTGAAAAGGCATATGATAGGATTGATTGGACATTCTTAGAAAATGTGTTGGTTGAAATGGGTTTCCCTGATACTTGGACCAAGCTTATTATGGCGTGCACCATTCAAGCGCAGTTGTCCCTTTTGTGGAATGGGACACCTACGGAGTGGTTTGCGCCTAAGCGTGGTCTAAGGCAAGCGGACCCTCTCTCGCCTTATTTGTTTGTGTTATGCGTGCAGAAGTTAGGTTCTATGATAGATGGAGCGGTGAGCGAGAGAAGGTGGAAACCGATCCCAACCTCCCGATTCGGACCAAGGATCTCTCACTTGATGTTCGCAGACGATTTATTATTATGTGGGGAGGCTTCTACCCGACAAGTCAAATCCGCGATGACCCTTCTCAAGCTATATTGTGACATCTCGGGGCAAAGAGTTAACACTCAAAAGTCTCGAATCTTCTTCTCAAAAAAGGTGAGCTTGGAGAGTCGGCATCGGATTGCACAAATCACTCATCTTAGCCCCACTGAAAATTTGGGGCGATATCTCGGCATGCCACTCCATCATGGTCGGGTTCTCAAACGGAACTATGAGTTTTTAGTGGAGAAAGTCTGAACTCGACTTAATGGCTGGAAATGTAAACACCTCTCTCTGGCAGGACGTGCTACTCTTATAAAAGCCATCACGGAAACGACCCCTAACTATCACATGCAAACTATAAAGCTACCTTTGGGGATATGTGATGCAATTGAAAAGGCCAACCGAAGATTTTTGTGGGGCGGTATGGGTAATGGACGGAAACTTCACTTACTCAAGTGGCATACGGCATGTAAAGCCAAACACCACGGGGAGCTAGGACTTCGTCGGCTCAGAGAAATGAATCTTGCTTTACTAGGCAAATTGGGCTGGCAACTCTTAATAGACACATCGAGACTTTGGGTTCAAGTTATGCTGCATAAATATGTACACAGACAGCGAGCTCGGTCAAAGAGTGCCACCTCAACTACGTGGCGCAGTATATCAACCACTTTACCACTTCTCCGTGCTGGAATTAGATGGCTGGTTGGAAATGGGGAGACGACTCTGTTGGTCCCAAGTGGTATACGAAAGGGTCTAGAAGGGGGGGGGGGGTTGAATAGACCCTGAAGTCTTTTTCGACTTCTTAAAAGTTCGTATCACTTTGAAGTATTTGAACGCTTGACAAGTTTAAGCGCTGGATGTGGCGCTTGAGAAACGTTAACTTAGACTCGGTGATTTCAACGCTTACCAAAGTAGGGCAGAGTTTAGTCACTAAATCAGAGTTAGCACAGTGGAAGTATTTTATAGCTTAGCGTTCGGTTAATTAATCGAAAGTAGTCGCTTAGTTGTTTTAAGACTTTATCAGAATGTATGCAATATGAATAGTAAATCAGTAAAACAATGAATGCTTAAAGAGGTAAATGACACAAGATATTTGTAAGGTTCACTGGGTGATGTAATCCCAGCTACGTCCTTCTTCTCCTTTTATCAGGGAGGTTTTTCCACTATGATGATTATCGAAGAGTCACACAGAGACTTCTACAAGATAGAGGGAGATTGGATATGATCTCGGAACTCCTTGGTCACACAGATTTCAGCTCCACTAAAGA
The DNA here is from genome assembly GCA_019426215.1 of Buddleja alternifolia. NCBI lineage: Eukaryota > Viridiplantae > Streptophyta > Magnoliopsida > Lamiales > Scrophulariaceae > Buddleja > Buddleja alternifolia. Next base: position 30,122,520 of record CM033399.1, read on the forward strand.
CCTTCTATCCCCTTGCTTCTTTCACTCAGAAATGGTGCAAGTTACTCTTGATCTCGGAACTCCTTGGTCACACAGATTTCAGCTCCAATAGAGATCAACTTCAACAAGCTTCTTTTACACAAAAATATTGCTTGCAAGTCAACCAGCTTTCTCACTCAGATGAAAGGTGTTGATGGTTTTGGTCACGGGTTTGTTTGTTTTTGGAAAGTTCAAACAACTTGGGGATATCTCAATGGTAGTATAGGTTCTTCTTAAAAAGGGATTTGAGATATGGGTGACTGTCTCTGGAATATTTGTGAAAAGCTTATATGGATATTTGGCTATGATTTTCAGTAAGCTTTTCTTTCAACAAAGTAGGTATTTTTTGCCCCTTTTTTTGTGTGTCTTTTTACTTGTTTGTTGAAAGAGCTATTTATAAGGTATTGGTGGTTTTTTGTCCGTTTGACACGGTTGGAGTCTCGTTTCCCCAAACATTCCTTGAGTTCAGACATTTCTAACTTTGGGTATACTTAATTAGTTAGGCATGTTCTTGGTTTCATAACTTCTGACAGTTTCGGTCAAAAGAATGGCTTACTCATACGTTATAGTGCTTATATTTTAATAGCACTTATCCGACTTTTAATGCATCTTGTCTTATTTCCGTTGGAAATAATTCGTCCGTTTGATTCATGGATTTTTAAGTCTTTGGATGGTTTTGGGTTTGAGTTTTTCAGGTTACGTTCTTTGTAGGTTGTGTTGGTTTAACCTTTTGGACGCTTGCTGAAGAGAATAGTTATTCTCGTGTATTGGACAGACGCTTGGACTGATCCTGAGTTTCTTCTCTTTATTTCAGACGCTTACTCTTCAATCTTGTCTTGATGGTCTTACTGAGAATTCCGTCATTTCACTTGATGTTGAGTATTCGGCCTGAGTTATCCATTCTTAGTTTGAGCACTGGGATAATCCCTAAAGCGTTTGACGGACGCTTCAAGATATCTTTATCTATTGTAGCTTCAGACGCTTGATCTTCACCTTCATCACTTGGTAGACTCACCCAGAATTTTCCTAAGTGATTTAGTGTCACATACTTAGTGAATTCTACAAAGATAAATACTATAAGCCTAAGATAAATAAGCTTTCAGGTACTTATACATAACATTCTATGAAAGCTTTTACACTTTTCGGGGTCTAACAGGAAGTCCTATTTGTCATCATCAAAACATCTAATATGAAATTCCTAACAAATACTATAAGCCTAAGATAAATAAGCTTTCAGGTACTTATACATAACATTCTATGAAAGCTTTTACACTTTTCAGGGTCTAATAGGAAGTCCTATTTGTCATCATCAAAACATCTAATATGAAATTCCTAACAATTTCCCCCTTTTTAATGATGGCAATACTTATTTAGTTCAAGCGTTAGATACCTAAAGTGAAGGTTAGCGTAAGTTAGTAAGTTAGTTTGAGCTTTAACGAGATGTTTCAGCTGTAAAATGCATTTTATATATATATTTCATAGTACAGGCATTTTACAACTAAAAAGAGAGAAGCACAAAAAAAATCAAGATCGTGACTTGATCTTGTATCTCTTAGTCATTTCAGCACGGATTGCTTCAGTTATCTGATCTTCTAACGTCATCATCGCAGCATGATCTTTACTGATTATGTGCTTGTTTTCTTGAACTTGTCGTGCCTTAAAGGCAATGAAGTGTTTATCCCATTCCTCTGGACTGATGCCTATGTATCGTAGGCAAATTCTGAAGGTTTGGTCGAAGTCAGACATTTTTCTTTCTAAGGCTAATACTGCTGGATCAGATGGTTCTGGAATTGATGCTCTGAGAAGAGGAATGTCAAACTGTTCAAGCAGTGCTCTTGAAGGCAATGGAAGAGTTGGATAGAGCACTCTGGGAGTTTCTTTCTTATTGGACGCTTCAACCGATGTAGTTACCCAAGAGGGATAGGGATACCTTGGTTCTGTACTCAGTGTGAGAGAAGTATCAATATGTTGACGCTTGGATGGTGGAGGAGGAACTTGATCTTTAGATGTTGACGATTTCCTCTTTTCTCCCTTCTTTTCCCCCTTATTGCCATCATCAGTCTGTATGAAATGCTGAGTAAGAAGACTGACTTGAGTAGCAATCTGAGCGACAGAGGCCTCAAGAGTGGTTAGACGCTGGTCGAAATGTTCTTTCATGACCAGGAGTTGAGCGTGATTAGCGTCTGTGAGAGAGGTCTCCAGAGCCTTGAACCGATCTTGTAGATCATTGGTTAAAGCCACATGACTTGCCTGAGTAGCTGTAGATAGTTGCTGTATTTGAGTGAGGCATTCAGTCATGGACGGTTGAGCGTCGGGAATTGCAGTGCTGACTCAAGGCTTAAAACGAGATGTGTGTTTGAGAGATTCAATAGGTACTTGATAAGTAGGATCAAATACTGTTCCTCAAAGCTCTGGGGCAGTGTTGGACTCGGTGGATGCAGTAGAGTCGGATTCAGTTGGACTGGGGAAATGAGGCGCTTGAGGTAATTCTAATAAGCGCTCAGGAGCAGGTAACGTGTCAGCTGGTGCTGCAGTAAATTCTGATTCTATACGGCTAAAGTCCGTAAACCGAAAGTCCAAGCTGGCAAACGGCTCATCTGCATATGGATACGTAGCAATCTGTAGAAGTTCATTCAAATGTAGAGTGGGGAGATAAGTACCTTGAATGAACGTTCTGATAGGACTATCCAGGGCCCTGATATACATTGGCCCGAGGATATCCAGCACATGAGTGGGAAAGATTTTGAAGGGCGCTTGGCAGATGGAGAATAAGGCATCTGGGCAATAGTGTTGTGAGAAGCCAATTAGCCGATCTGTTGGGAGAGTCTTCGGTTTCCGAGAGTCGGGAACGTGGAGCCGGTAATACTCTTCCAAGTATGGGTAGATGGCTGAAGCAAGCGCTTGAGATCTTTCTAGCAGTGATAAAACAAAATCATAGTGACTGAAGACTTCTTGTCGAATAGACGGAAGAAGTGGATATCCTCTGAAAGGATTGATCCGAGAGCCATTCCATTGTCGCAGATTTTCTGTGAAGATTTTGTCGAATAGGGAGACTGGAGGCATAATTGCCATCATGAAAGAAAAGTTGTCTTCACAGTGGCTAGGGGTGAAGTTCAGACAGGACAGGGGAGAAGAACCGCTGGTGGACGCTTGGTCAGCAAAGCGTAGAGAAGAGTTGGCCAGTTTGTGCAATGCTTGTCTTAAGCGGTGTTCAGGTTGATGGCAGATCAGAGGCAGCTTCAGAACGGGTCCAAGTCTATGTTGGCGCTGCGTTGGCATGTAGCGTGCAAATTTGGTCTTTTTATCATGAATCCCTATTCTGAACAGATGGGGAGCACTAACCAAGTCTTCAAATTTATACGTGTCACCCATGTAAGCTTCAGCCCATCTTATCTCAGTCATACAATACTCAGTTCCTGCATTAAGTATAGCACGAAACCCTTGGTGATGAATATCACAGATGGATTCAAAACGATACCTGTCTGATTGGTAGTTAGCGTTACAGACGCAGTCAAAATATGCATCGGTTTCAAGTTGAATCATCTCGGTCAGGGAAGCTGGACGCTCACCAGCATGTACTCCTTTATTCTTCCACAAGAGGAGAGGATTAGCTGAGCGCTTGTTTTCCCTGCTTTTGACCAGTGTTGGAGAGTGAGAATAGCCTTCTCTGTTTAGTAGCCCTTCCGTTGGGTTCAGAAGCTTATCCTGACGCTCATAGACTCTGATGTTGTAGTCTCTGAGAGCGAAGCCAGTGGGTTTGCTTGTCCCACAGTCCAGATAATAAGCTAAATCAACATCAGCTCTAGGAGTCTTGCCTCCTTGCCGCTGTGCTTGGAGAGTTACGGAAGCCGGGATGTGTTTGGGAGTCTTCCCGAGTTCAAGAGCTGTGTAGTAAGCTTCATCAGCTGGGGTTGAGGCTGTGTTAAAGAGAGTGTTGCGTACAGCCAGATCAAACTTTATGAGCTTGGCGATATCATTTTCGGCATTGATAAGACTTTCTTCATTGTATCCTGCAGGTATGAAGGTCTCTGCGGGCGCTGGAGGCAAATAATCGACTGAGTGATCGATAGTCTTTAAGGGATCCAGCTTGAAGAAATGTCGATGAATCACAACGTCGTTAGCATCGCTCTGACCTTCTGAGCGTGCCTCTGTTGTACTAGGTAATGCAAGCAATGGTTGAACCCTTGGGATTTCAGTTCATCAGGCTCGAGATTTGTAGATTCGATGGCAGCTTCATGTGCGATGGCCACAATGTGGGCCATATCAACATCCAGATGGACATCAACTGGTGTTTCAAAGGATGATATCGGGACAGCAGCTATGGCTTGATCACTTTGTGTAGCCTCAGAAGAAATGGCAGCAGTTGGACGCTTACGTCTCTTGAAGATACGCTTCACATTTATACCTTCGGCGGGGAACGCTTGAGTCTGTGGAACTGCAGGTTCTTCAAAGTCAATATTTTTGAGAACCTTTTCCAGATCTTTCCGACTAATGAGGGGTATAGAATCCTCGTCATCTTCATCGCTTTTGATAGGTTGAGCCTTGGGCTTTCGAGGAGCCCGTTTCTTTGTGACAGTGGGACGCTTCACATTACGTTTGGCTTTCTCCTGATCTGGACGCTCAGCCTCCTCATCTGACGCTGCTCGGATAACTTGGCGCTCAGAGAGAGGCTTAGCAGCACCTCCAACTTTGGGTGGATTGAAGAGATTATTGATGATTCTTGGCCCATAGAACTTATGCTTGGCCACGGTGACTCCTGCTGAAGAGGTGCACTCTGCTCAAAAATTAGATCACTTAAAACTAGACCATAAGGTCTGTTTGAAGTGCGTAGACTGTCTCTGAACCTGCTGAATATATAGGCGCTCCAGTTGATTTTTATCTTGAGCAGGATGGCAGTCATCATCTGGAACTGGGTTGGGTTGATTTTGTCGAAGGTTCCCACTCTGCATTCAATGTTTTTACTGCAGAAATCAGCCAAGACTCGATACCTGTTCACTATATCTTTCTTCTCAAAGTACGGTTTGTATGGAACATCATCGTAAGCGCTAATCTGAGTCCAGACTTCTTGAATTTGTTCTTCAGTGATAGTGTCTAAAGTGGCTCCAGCATTAGGTAGAGAGAAATTCTGGGCAATAGAGGCCGCAGAGAGAGTGAACGTCTTTGATTCCTTCTTGGAGACAGGAAACAAACAAGTGATGGAAGTCTCATCGTCAGACAGTCGAGCATTTCTCCAGAAGAATTCTAGTTCTTCAGGAAACATATACGAGTATTTTGTGAGAAATTTTTGAAGCCCAGCCTCTGCTACAGAATCCATCATTTCCGTTAAATCAATTTGGGGGTTTTCATAGAGAAACTTCCAATCAACTATAAGGCCTTCAGTGACCTTAACAACAACTTCAGTGGTTCCAGCAGTAGCTTTCTTGGGTGCCATTAGTGAGAAGTAGACAGAGATTACGAATGAAAATTTTTGTTTTTTTTTTGAGAAAGAGAGAGAATTTTTCTTGCACGAATGTAATAGAGTATAAGAGTGTTTGTGTTTCTGCAGAAAGTGTGTTTTTGAGATACTTCAATTTGAATGTTCTTTGTGTTTGAAGTTTGAGATGTTGACACGTGGAGGAGTATAAATCTCAGCCATTAAAATATAACTGTGGACGTGAATTTAGATTAAATAGGCACGGTTTCTTTTAGTAACTCCACATATACTATTTTGAAGTCCGATTAAAAAGTTTGAAACAGAGACTTTTGATATACTGAGAGTGATACGTGTGCCCATGAAAAGCGGATACGTTCTTTATGAAAACTGTTCGGGAACCATAATTTTGAACAACTATTCAAATACCCGCCAAAAATTTGTTAAAGCGTCCGGACCTATTCAGAATGACGCTTGAAACAATTCAGTGTTATGTGGACGCTTGAGAATCTTGAGGTTCTCTTTCAAGTAACATTTTGTGCTTTAGCGGTCATTGTAACATATAGAATTATTCCTGTGTATGAGGACACAGTTTCCCAGTACTTATCATTATGTCTTGGTAGTAGTGTTTTACTTTTGGTTTAAAATATTCAGCGCTGGTTGTATTCGTCTAAGATACATGGTAATTGTACTGACGCGTGTACATGTGCTGAACCATCTTTGAAAAACGTGATGAGTACCCATGGGTTTTCTTGAGCGAAGGGTGAGGAATGTCAAGTCAGCATTAATTGCATTGATTGACTAATCCACTTTCTCGTTTTAGCGTAGGGTAATGTACGCTTGCTTTTAAAGGGTCTTTTTACTAACTGCTTTAGCCGGGAATAAAGCTAAGCGTTTAGTTTATTTTGAAAGAAGTGCAGACGCTAAGACAGATTTGTGTAATAAGCGTCAAAAGGATTTAAGTGTATGGTGCTAAGTGCGTATGACCGATGCAAGGGAAAACATTTTTGGTCATATTCACTTAAGGTATAGTTAGCTCTTTTAAGGTTCCCCCTATGTAGGTTCCCCATAAATTTCATAACATACAGTGAATTCCCCCTAAATTTCATGCCTAACAAAAGTATGATGTTTCGAATGATTAAGCATTTAGATCAATCATACCTAGTTCACTTCTTAAAGTGAGAAAACGTTGTTCGTTAAGCGCTTTGGTGAAGATATCTGCCAGTTGCTTTTCTGTACCAATGAAGTGCATGGAGATATCTTTCTTTTGAACGTGGTCACGTAGAAAGTGATAGCGAATGTCAATGTGTTTGGTTCTAGAGTGAAGAACTGGATTTTGAGTCATTGCTAAGGCGCTTTGATTGTCACAATGGATAGGAGTTGGATCTAGGATTATTCCATAATCTCTAAGTTGTTGCCTCATCCAAAGGATCTGTGCACAACAGCTTCCAGCGGCTACATACTCAGCTTCAGCGGTGGAAGTAGCGATGGACTGTTGCTTCTTACTATGCCATGAAATTAGTCTATCACCTAGAAATTGACATGTTCCACTAGTACTTTTTCTATCTATTTTGCATCCTGCAAAATCTGCATCTGAATAACCAATTAGTTCAAAAGGAGAATCCCTAGGATACCATAAGCCCACATTTTGTGTGCCTTTTAGGTACTTAAGGATCTTTTAGCAGCAATTAAGTGTGATTCTCTAGGATCAGCTTGAAATCGTGCACACATGCATACTGAGAACATAATATCAGGTCTACTAGCTGTAAGATAAAGAAGTGATCCAATAATACCTCTATAGTTAGTGATATCAATTTTCTTTCCATTATCGTCTCTATCTAGCTTAAGCGTTTGGCTCATTGGAATTTTTGAAGGTGATGCATTTTCCATACCAAATTTCTTGATCATATCTCTAGTATATTTAGTTTGATTTATGAATATGCCATTAGGGAGTTGTTTAACTTGTAATCCTAGGAAGAAAGTTAATTCACCCATCATGCTCATTTCAAATTGATCTTGCATCATCTTCGAAAATTTCTCACATAGACGCTTATTGGTAGATCCAAATATAATATCATCAACATAAATTTGAACTAGGAGAATATCTTCATTATGGGTAATTTTGAATAACGTTGTGTCAACGCTGCCTTTTGAAAAGCCTTTACCTATAAGGAAGATAGAGAGAGTGTCATACCATGCTCGTGGTGCTTGTTTAAGACCATAGAGTGCCTTGTCCAATTTGTAAACCATGCTTTTCCCATGGTTGTTGATGAATCCTGGTGGTTGCTCCACATATACTTCTTCTTGGAGTTTACCATTCAGAAATGCACTCTTTACGTCCATTTGATACACTGTAAATTTGTTAAATGCTGCAAACGCTAGAAACATGCGGATTGCTTCAAGTCGGGCAACTGGAGCGTATGTTTCATCAAAGTCGATGCCCTCTTCTTGACAGTATCCCTGAGCTACGAGTCTGGCTTTGTTTCTAATCACAATCCCATTCTCATCCATTTTGTTTCTATAGACCCATCTAGTTCCAATGACCCCTTGGTGGGTTGGTCTTGGTACTAGCGTCCATACCTTATTTCTTTCAAATTGGTTTAGCTCTTCTTGCATGGCTTCTATCCAACTTGGATCGTTAAGCGCTTCATCCACTTTCTTTGGTTCCATTTGAGATAGGAAGCTTGCAAACATGGCCTCATTTATTGTAGCGGCTCTCGTTCTAACGGGTGCTCCAATATCTCCAATAATTAGTTCTGGTGGATGGTCTCTGAGCCATTTTCTGTCTGGTTGGAACGAGTTAAGAGATTGATCTAACGTTTGATTAAACTGTGTAGGCGCTTGACCAATTCCTTGCGTAGGCGCTTCAGTGTTTGTAGTTTGAATTTGCTCTTGATGAACATTCCCTTCATGATCATCAGCGTTTCTTGCAATGTCATCGTTGATGTCTTTACGAGTAGTCTTAGGATTAGGTACAATGATTTCATTATCTTCATCAATATCACTATCATCACACAGATTGATTTGTGACGCTTGTTGAGATAAATCTTCAATTCCTGCATCATTAATATTAACCTTACTCGGTTCTTGGTTAGCATCATCAAACACAACATGAATGGATTCTTCAACCTTCGATTTGATCTTATTTAAGATGCGAAAGCTCTTTCCATTTTTGGCGTAACCTAGAAAGATTCCTTCATCTGCTTTAGGATCAAATGTCTTTAGGCTTTGGAGAACCATTGTTATGAATGAAACATTTTGAACCAAATACATGAAAGTATGAAACATTCGGCTTACGTCCCTTCCATAACTCATATGGAGTCTTTTCATGTTGCTTGTTGATCATACACCGGTTCTGAGTGTAGCAAGCAGTGTTAATAGCTTCGGCCCACAACCTTTGAGGCAGCTTAGACTCGGCTAACATAGTCCTAGCGGCTTCTTTAAGCGTTCTGTTCCGTCGTTCAGCAACTCCATTTTGTTGAGGTGTTCTAGGTGCTGAATACTCATGAAGTATTCCAAAGTCTTTACAAAATTTCTCAACAATATGGTTAGTAAATTCAGTTCCTCTATCACTTCTAATTCTTGTTACTTTTAGATCTTTTGAGTTTTGTAGTTGACGAATTAGAGAGGTGAGCTTGGCACTAGTTTCATCTTTAGATGCTAGAAATTCTACCCATGTATAGCGTGAAAAATCATCAACTATTACTAGTGAATACTTTTTACCACTAACGCTCATGATTTGAATAGGACCAAACAAATCTAAATGTAGTAATTCAAGTATTCGAGAGGTCGATAGATGAAGCTTCTTCTTAAAGGATGATTTAACTTGTTTACCCATTTGACAGGCATCACATAAGCGATCTTTATTAAAGGAACCTTTAGGTAATCCCTCTACGAGATTTAGAGATATTAATTGAGAGATTGTTTTGAAATTGAGGTGATTCATTTTTCTGTGCCATAACCAACCTAATTCGTTTTGATTCTTAGCTACGAAACATGTAGGGTTGTTATCTAATGTTGAATCCCAATCTACTAAGTATACATTGTTTGTTCTTCTTCCTTTTAATTTGGTAGATCCTGTCTTAACATCGATTATCTCGCACAAGTCACTAGAAAATTTAATTTCAAAGCCTTTATCACAGAATTGACTTATGCTTAGGAGATTATGTTTAAGACCCTCAACATAGTATACATCATTGATCATGATGTTCCCCCTATGCATGATACCTATACCTTTAGTTTTACCTTTAGAATTATCACCGAATATAACTTGAGGACCATTGGTTGCACGATAGTTGATCAAGAGATCCTTTGATCCAGTCATGTGTCTCGATGATCCACTATCTATGTACCATACTGAAGCGTCGGTGTTGGCTCTAGGTACCTGCATTCAAAAGGGCAGATCTAATTTCCTTTAGGTACCCATTTTGTTTTGGGTCCTTCTTTGTTAGTGACGTGAATTAGATTTTTCGGAACCCATATTTGCCTTATCTTCACTATGGGAGAAAGATTGGCCTTCTTGGGTTTCGTTTTGAGTTGCATACCTTTTCTAGATGTATAGAAATATCCTTGATTATAGTGATAATCATAATCGTATTCACAATTATCATAGTGTTGATAATATGAACTGGATTGTTTTGGATATGGACGTTTGATTCTGTTTGGTACTGGCTTAGGATGCACTTTTGGTGCGGGACGCTTAACGTTTGATTCACTGGCAGAAAATATCTCCTTAGCTTTTTGAGCGTTTGGATATATTTTCTTTTGTGAGACATTCACTTTGGTCTTTCCTTTGCCTGAGTCAATGTTGACTTTATCATTAGCTTTTGTACCAGTATTTGTTGATTCATTCAGCGTTTGTCTGATTGAACTTTCTTCAACAAAGATTACACCTTTTCCTTTGTTGATTGTTGTAACATTGGACGCTTTGGCTTTATAACTGAATTTATCAAAACCTAGACCGGTCTTTTCACCAAATGCCCTGGTTACTTTAGTCACATTATCTAGCGTTCTAGACGCTTTTGATAATGAAGAGATAAGCTGCTCTGATTTGGCAAGTTTAGCGACCATTTCAGCTTCTCTTTTGACTATTATATCAAGATCACCTTTTAGCTGAGTAATTTCACTCTCGAGTGATTGGTTTTTCTCAATGCACTGTTGCTGAATTTGCAACTCTGCTTTGAGCGTTAAGTTATCACTTCTGAGTGCTGAAATAATACGATGGTGATTTTGGAATAATTGGGTGGCATCTTGACAATCTGTATAATATTCCTTTACTTTGTCAAGTAATTCATCATAAGAGAGAGGATGATACAGATCAGTGGTTACCTCAGATGGTACGTCGTTAGATGCTTCATTTTCTCTTGCCATGAGACAAATGAATGCTGAGTCCTTTGATGGTTCATCATCGCTGCTTTCATCTGATGATTCCAAGTCCTCTTCAGGCGTATAGAGAGGTTCTGATTCTGCTAGCAAGCCTTGTTGTCTCAGGTTGCTCCTGAATTGGTTTCTATCCGTGTGATCTTGCTTTGTAGGTTTAGACACATTTGGATATGGGCAATTAACTTGGAAATGCCCTGGTCTCCTGCAGTTGTAACAAAGATTGGTCTTCATCTTTTGTTCGTTTGTTAATCTTGTGGATCGTTGGTTTAACGCTGCAGGCGCTGAGAGATCTTGCTGAGAAGGAGTTTGATATTGAATTGGCGCTAGGGAGGAGGACGCAGGATAGTGAGGCGCTTGATATTGTGGTTGTATTTGAGGAAGCGCTTGATATGAACTTTGTCCTGGGTGCTTAGGACTGTTTCCCTTCTTTTCATATTTCAGGAATTTCCTGAATCTATTTAGAAGCGCCAGTTCTTCTTCCTCACTTATGTCCGAACCTTTTTCTTTGATAGGTTTTCCTTTGATTGATGCCATTAGCGCTCCAGATTCGATCACTGGATTACTTACTGCATCACTGGCCGAATTCAGCTCAAACTCAAATGCTTTGAGTTCTGAAAAAGCATCTTCTGGAGTTAGGCTGTCCAGATTGTTTGATTCTCTCATTGCAGTTGTTTTCATCAGGAATCTGCTTGGAAGACTCCTAAAGATTTTGACCACTGTTTCTCGATTTTGTAGCTCCATACCCAGAGATGTTAGTTCAGTGACAAGGGCTGTAAACCTCATGTCTAATTGCTCTAACGTCTCATTAGGTAGCATCTTGAAGCCGTTGAATTTTTCTTTGGCAATTGATAATTTGTTTTCCTTTATTTGTGCTGAGCCACCACAAATAGTAGCCAACTTATCCCAAATTTCTTTAGTTGTATTGCATGATTTGACTTTGTTGAATAAGTTGTCATTGTCACCAATGGTTGTGTATAATGCATTCCGACCGACATTGTCCAGATTGGCTCGTCGACGCTCATCGGTGGACCATTCTTGTTTGGGCTTCTCCACATAACCGTCAGGTGTTTCTCCTGTGGCTTCGGGCATTCTGGTGATAACTTTGTATATTTTGATTGGCCCATCTGAAATGATATCACACATTTCATCATCACATGAACACAAATAAGTAAACGCTTTGACCTTCCAAGAGTCATAATTTGACTCGGTCAACTTGGGAACTTTAGAAAATGCCATGAAGAATTTTAAAGTAATTTTGAAGCGACTATAAAAAAAAGATGGATCTGAACAAGCAGTTACGCTTGGAAACGCTTAGGTTTCAACTTCAACCGCTCTGATACCACTTGTTGGTCCCAAGTGGTAAAGTGGTATACGAAAGGGTCTAGAAGGGGGGGGGGGGTTGAATAGACCCTGAAGACTTTTTCGACTTCTTAAAAATTCGTATCACTTTGAAGTATTTGAACGCTTGACAAGTTTAAGCGCTGGATGTGACGCTTGAGAAACGTTAACTTAGACTCGGTGATTTCAACGCTTACCAAAGTAGGGCAGAGTTTAGTCACTAAATCAGAGTTAGCACAGCGGAAGTATTTTATAGCTTAGCGTTCAGTTAATTGATCGAAAGTAGTTGCTTAGTTGTTTTAAGACTTTATCAGAATGTATGCAGTATGAATAGTAAAGCAGTAAAACAATGAATGCTTAAAGAGGTAAATGACACAAGATATTTGTAAGGTTCACTGGGTGATGTAATCCCAGCTACGTCCTTCTTCTCCTTTTATCAGGGAGGTTTTTCCACTATGATGATTATCGAAGAGTCACACAGAGACTTCTACAAGATAGAGGGAGATTGGATATGATCTTGGAACTCCTTGGTCACACAGATTTCAGCTCCACTAAAGATCTTCTATCCCCTTGCTTCTTTCACTCAGAAATGGTGCAAGTTACTCTTGATCTCGGAACTCCTTGGTCACACAGATTTCAGCTCCAATAGAGATCAACTTCAACAAGCTTCTTTTACACAAAAATATTGCTTGCAAGTCAACCAGCTTTCTCACTCAGATGAAAGGTGTTGATGGTTTTGGTCACGGGTTTGTTTGTTTTTGGAAAGTTCAAACAACTTGGGGATATCTCAATGGTAGTATAGGTTCTTCTTAACAAGAGATTTGAGATATGGGTGACTGTCTCTGGAATATTTGTGAAAAGCTTATATGGATATTTGGCTATGATTTTTAGTAAGCTTTTCTTTCAACAAGGTAGGTATTTTTGTGTGTGTCACTTTTTCATCATGTTACTTGTTTGTTGAAAGAGCTATTTATAAGGTATTGGTGGTTTTTGTCCGTTTGACTCGGTTGGAGTCTCGTTTCCCCAAACATTCCTTGAGTTCAGACATTTCTAACTTTGGGTATATTTAATTGGTTAGGCATGGTCTTGGTTTCATAAATCTGACAGTCTAGGTCAAAGATATGGCTTGCCCATAAGTTATAGTGCTTATATTTTAATAGCACTTATCCGACTTTTAATGCATCTTGTCTTATTTCCGTTGGAAATAATTCGTCCGTTTGATTCATGCATTCTTTTAAGTCTTTGGATGGTTTTTGGGTCTGAATTCTTTTTCAGGTTACGTTCTTTGTAGGTTGTGTTGGTTTAACCCTTTTGGACGCTTGCTGAAGAGAATAGTTATTCTCGTGTATTGGACAGACGCTTGGACTGATCCTGAATTTCAGACGCTTACTCTTCAATCTTGTCTTGATAGTCTCACTGAGAATTCCGTCATTTCACTTGATGTTGAGTATTCGGCCTGAGTTATCCATTCGTAGTTTGAGCACTGGGATAATCCCTAAAGCGTTTGACGGACGCTTCAAGATATCTTTATCCATTGTAGCTTTAGACGCTTGATCTTCACCTTCATCACTTGGTAGACTCACCCAGAATTTTCCTAAGTGTTTTAGTGTCACATACTTAGTCTAAGGAATTCTACAAAGATGAATACTATAAGCCTAAGATAAATAAGCTTTCAGGTACTTATACATAACATTCTATGAAAGCTTTTACACTTTTCGGAGTCTAACAGAAAGTCCTATTTGTCATCATCAAAACATCTAATATGAAATTCCTAACATTCTCTAATGACTTTAATATTTTGGAATTGTAGAGGAGCGGTGAAAAAGGGCTTCCAACACTCGTTTCGGGAAATTCTTCGTCAACATAAACCTTTGATTCTTGTTTTGATGGAACCTAGGGTACGGGGCACCCAAGCAGATGATATTATGCGGAATAGCTATTTTGACAGAGTGGAAAAAGTGGAAGCTAGGGGGTTCGCTGGGGGTATATGGATTTTCTGGCAAACAATCGAAGTTGATTTGCAGTTATTAGAGGCAAATGATCAGAGTATAACTGCGATTGTTAAACAGTCGAGAGAACATGACTGGATTCTAACTTCGGTGTATGCGAGTCCACAACTTGAAGCTCGCAATCATCTTTGGGAGTATATAAGTCGAATGGAACCCCATATCAAAGGACCGTGGATTATGGCCGGAGATATGAACACGGTTATTAGTCGAGAGGAGAAATCAGGCGGTGCCCCTTTTGACGATCGAAAATGCAAAAAATTCTTAAAGTGTGTGAACAAGTGCAGACTTATCGACCTTAAATTTGTGGGATCTCCTTTCACATGGACGAAAGGTGGGACTTCGAATTTACAAGAGAGATTAGATCGAATTTTATGTAATGGGAGTTGGCGCCTTCGTTTCTCACAGGCTATAGTCACTCATCTTCCGAGACTGGGATCATACCACTCTCCCGTTATGCTCACCTTGACAAACCGAACTCAACAACCTCGTCGGAGAGACCACGTTCGGTTCCAATCAGCTTGGTTCACTCGCCCAGATTTTAAAGAAATGATTAGTCGGCAATGGGGTCTCGAGAGGAAGGATGGGATTTTAGCTCAGATTCAACATACTCGGGAACAAGCCTCTCTCTGGAATAATAAGGTCTTTGGCCATATTTTTCGTAGGAAGAAACGGCTGGTGGCCCGAATTGCTGGAATACAGAGGGCACTAGGTTGTAATTTCCAAGTTTCACTACGAAAATTGGAGATGAAACTAATTAAGGAATACAACGAGATTCTGAGACAAGAAGAATTATTTTGGAAGCAGAAGGCTAGAACTCATTGGCTTAGGGCGGGTGATAGCAACACGTGATTCTTCCACCTCTCGGTTGTGACTCGGCAGGCGAAGGCTTCTATTCGGTTCTTACACCGTGAGGATGGAGAA